>JALBXZ010000009.1:0-600000 GCA_027580255.1 Therioaphis trifolii
TATTAATCAAAATGTAATTACAAATACATATTTCTATAATATAAATACAAATACAAATACAAATTTCTATAATAATTTGGTTTATCTACCTTCTGTAAGCAATGCTTGTGTTGAAGATAGAGAGTTATTTTTATTTAACAATATGTTTTAAATCATTATCAATTGTAGAAATAAAGACATAAAATACATAAGATAAGGTAGAGATAAAAAATAATACTATACTAGTTGCGCCGAGAGAGCGCAAGTCGGCCGCGCATCCAAATGAGGTCGCTCCGCGGTTTCGAGGTCTAATTTCTCCCACCAAGTGGACTGGTCGTACGCCGTCGTATGCCGTCGAACGCTTTACGTCTGTTATCGTATTTTGCCAGTTCACGTTAATTATCAATCATTACTTTATTGTTTATACAATAAGTTAAGACGACGTGACGGTCGATGTGAGCCGATGATCCGACGGTGGGAGTCACGTTGGTGGGGGTTGCGCGAACTACGACGAGTTTTGGTCGCCGCCGACTTGCGCTCTCTCGGCGCAACGGGTATAAACACTATAAATTCTTAAATTATAATTAAATTTTAGATATTAAATAATTTGACAGTGATTTATTGATGTTAATATTATTATTTAATCTAAGATATTTTTTAAAATCATTATCTAGACTATTAAAATATTTAGGTCCTAAATATTGAACAAATTTCTGGCCTATAGCTTTTTTTGTATAATTATTTTTTAAATTGTAAATTAGAGTTTCACGTTTAGATGTAGAGGGGTTAAAAGGAGGTTGATTTTTTAAAATGAATGAAATGGAAAATTTTTTATACAACATATTTAGAGGAAGTACCTTCAGTTCTTTATAATTATCTGTAGTCGATCCTATCCGATCTGACTTATTAAGGCAGATACGTATTGCACAATTTTGCAATGAGATTAGTGATTTTTGTGAATTATTGGTGGTACCACCCCATATAATTATGCCATATTGTAGAATAGATTGATAAAGAGAAGTATATACAATTTTCATTATATCTAAGGGGAGAATTTTGTTCAGAGAATATAATTTATATATAATAGTTCTCAGGCGCAAACTGATATGTGATATATGACAATTCCATCTCAAGTTACAATCTAACATTAAACCTAGATACCTAACTTTAGTTACCCTTTTAATTTTAAAATACATTGAGCTATCGGTTATGCTGTAATCATTACAAATAGTTATTTCCTGATTTAAAAGCTGCGTACAATTATATATAGAAAAGGCAATGAAAGAAGTTTTGTCATAATTGACTGTTATTTTTTTATAATTAAGATTTTGAATAAATCTATTTAATTCAGTACTTGCTTTGCTAAACACTAAATCCCAAGTATTATCTGAAAACATTAAACAGGTATCATCTGCGTATGTAACAATTGAGCCATCTATTTTCATATTACATAAACTGTTTATATACATTATAAATAGAACCCGGCCGAGCACACTACCCTGTGGCACACCACAGTTTATACTACATTCATTACTTATACAATCATATATTGATACATATTGTGTTCTATTTTTGAGATAGCTTGAAAACCACTTGAAACTTTCACCGACAATTCCAAAACCTGGTAAAGAGTTTAATAATTGGATATGGTCTACAGTATCAAAGGCTTTAGAAAAGTCTAAAAAAATCACAATAGTTTTTTGGCCATCATCAAGTGCATTGTATAAGTATTTTGATACATTAAAGAGTGCATCAATAGTTCCTCGCCCCTTTCTAAATCCAAATTGATTATTTGATAGCAAATTATTTTCCTCTAAAAAGGTTATTAGTCTATTTTTGACTATTTTTTCTAATACTTTAGCAAAAATATTAATTATTGAAATAGGTCTATAGTTACCCAGTAATTGTTTGTCTCCATTTTTGTAGATGGGTTTAATAATAGCAACTTTAAATTGAGATGGAAAAATACCTAGTTTTAAACTTTTGTTATAAATTAGCATTAATGGATCTAGAACATAAGGTAAAATTTGTTTAATAAGTTTTACTGATATTTTGTCGTAACCTGCTGCAGTCTCCTCTTTTTGAGAGTTGAATAAGTGAAGAATCTCTTTTTTATCAACTTCTTTGGTAAACATATTATCAAAGTTTTTGTCGACGGAATCTGTTTTTTCTATATTCATTGTTTTAAATTTTTTACTTAGATTACTTCCAACGTTAGCGAAAAATTCATTAAAAGCGTTACAAGCTATTTTTGGTTCAGTTTGACAATCTATATATTTATTTTCGTTTATTTTTAAACGTTTTATAGTTTCTTTATTTTTCAATTTTTTACCAGTAATTTCATTTATTAACTTCCATGTAGATTTTGGATTATTCGAGGCTGAAGAAAATTTTGATTTGTAAAAATTAATTTTAGCTAGTGTAATTAAAGAATTTAGTTTATTTCTGTAGGACTTATAATATTTAATTAGAGATTTGTTTAGTGGATGTTTTTTCATTTTGATAGAGAGTTCATTTTTTTTACGGGTCGAACACAACAATCCTGAAGTCATCCATTCTTTTAATCTTTTATTTTTGGATAAGATTATTTTTTTTTTGTGTGAGCAAGAGTTACCAGTATTTAAAATTATGTCATAAAAATTTTTAACTGTGATATTAATCTCTTGGTCCTTTACCGACACCCAAGTTTCACTTTTGAGCTTAGATTTCACTAATTCATAGTCTATGTAATTGAAATAACTACTATTTTGCCTTTCATATTTTAACAGAGGAATAGATGTTATGATTGGGAAGTGATCAGTTATGCATATTTGTAATACACCAGCATGGATATTGCTTAAAACATTTTCGTCATTGTACTTAATAAATATGTGATCAATACATGAATGAGTGTTGTTTATAGGGAGTCTCGTAAATATATTTACAAATGAGTAAAAACCATCTGACGAAAATATGTTTAAATATTCATTATCTGTGCTATCAGTGCCGATTATGTTATTGTTCGTATCTCCAATAATGAGTGTACGGTCATTTAGTGATTTATCAGTAATTAAAATGTTATTTAAGTAGGCCAGAAAATCGTTATTATTCATATTCGGTGACCTATATATGCATAGTATATTTAAATTATTGTTATTTGCTTTATCACATAGTATTAGATTAATATTACATTCATTGCAACCATATTCATTAATTTCAACAGAAAAATTATCCCTAATAAATATAATTCCATCATTTTGGTTTCTTTTTATCTTTGCATGATACATTTGAAAACCATTTAAACTATGATTCAAATTATTCATATCATGCCAAGTTTCAGTTAAAACATGTTGTACGGGCCGGGTGCATAAAATATTGTTACGCGCAACGCGGACACCAACTAAATGCGTGTTGCGCCTTACCGCCGAATTAGTCGGCCACACTCGTGTGTTGTGTGTATGTATGTGAATAGATCGGACAGCAGTGGTTGGGATCGCCGCGCAAATACTGTCCGACTATGTTCTGTGGTGGTGTGTGTAAGTGTGTATACGTGTGTGTGTGTACTTAAAAACTAAAGAAAAAGGTAACTAAATATAAAAATGGTAAAACAAAATATGGTAACTGTGTTGCTGTATAATAATTAATAAATAATAACAAAAAATGAGTAAAATTCACAGCAACACGTAAAGGTGTAAAAATAAAAATAAAAAGGTGTATAATAATTACGGCCCTTCTGGCCCAAAACTTAAAATGTATAAATAATAATAAATAGCCTGATTGGCTCAACAGTTAGATTAACAATAATAAATTAAATAAAATAAAACTCACAATTTAGTCGGTGCACTGCTGGCCAGCCGCTACCTAAATCTATATAAATAATTTCAACACACGTAAATATAATACAAAAAATAAATAATTATAATATTCGCGGTGATTCGCGCTCACGAACTCAAATATATAATTTAAATATGCTGTCACGGCGATTCGCGCACGTAAAACTAACAAAAATATAATAAATACAAAAAAAAACACGGCGATTCGCGCTCGCATAAATATATAATTTAAATATGCTATCACGCCGATTCGCGCACGTAAACTAACAAAACATAATAAATAAAAAAAACGGCGATTCGCGCACGTATAACAATTTAAATTGACGAAATTCGCATTTGGCGACTTATACAATAATTAAATCGCATTAGGCGATTACAATAAGAGTTGCATACGGCGGACGGACACAGACAGAGAACAGGGAATTTTCAGGAAAAAATACACGACACATTTAAATAAGTTATATAATAATTCACAATCATTCACAACACAGATAACAGATAATATATACTTCTTATAATTAATGAATGTGCGGGTCTGTGTGTGTGTGTGTGTGTGTGTGTGTGTGACCGACCGTTGGCTTAAATTAGGCCGGTTGACCTAATTAATATTTGACGGTGCATTATGCAACTGTCCTATCTTCGGCGCTAACATCCTCCCCCCGTTGAATCCCGAAGGGTTCAACCTTATCGTTTTCCACGTCTTCTTCGTCCCCGTCAACTGGCAGACGACACAACTTAACTACTGGACGCCGAAGTTCTTTATTGTCAGCAGTTTGCAGTGTTACAACTCTGACAATTCCGTCGTTACCGGGATGAAGCTCCTTCACTCGTCCTAGTCTCCATTTGGTGGGAGGCGCGCACTCTTCCTTAATTATGAAACGTCATTCAAGGCCAAGTTCTTCTTCTGTGTAAGCCATTTACCCCTTACTTGCAACTGAGGCAAATACTCATTGCGCCAACGCGACCAGAAAGTCTGCATTAAATATTGTACGTATTTCCAACGCTTCAAACTGGTTAATTTCTCTTTAGTGAGATCTGGCTCTGCGTGCAAAAACATCGGTCCGCCAATTAAAAAATGCGCTGGCGTTAACGCTTCCATGTCTCCTGGGTCGCTGCTTAACGGAGTCATCGGTCTGGAATTCAAACAAGCCTCTATCTGACACAATAGTGTAGTAATTTCCGACAGCGTTAGTTTGGCATCTTTTACAACACGAGTCAAATGATATTTCGCAGCTTTTACAGCACTCTCCCATAGACCCCCGAAATGTGGTGCTGATGGTGGATTAAAGTGCCATGACACACCATCTTGAGATGCTATTTGATCCACATTTTTCAAATATGCCGCTAGTTCCCTTTTAGCACCGACGAAGTTAGTCCCATTGTCACTGAAAATATCTGAGCATTTTCCTCTCCTGGCCATAAACCTGCGTAGTGAGGCTATGAAGGCACTACTAGTCAAATCTTCCACTGCCTCCAAATGTATAGCTCTAGTTGCAAAGCAGACAAATACAACTATCCAAGCTTTCTTTCCAGGTGACCGGCGCATCCCACTTCTTATAATGAATGGGCCTGCGAAATCGACTCCTGTTGAAGTAAATGGGCGTGCAGCAGTTACTCGTAGCTTCGGCATTGGTGCCATCAGTGGTGACTCAAATCGTGGTTTTGCGCGTACACACCCAATACATTTTACCACGATCGTACGTGCCATCCCTCTTCCCTTCAATCGCCAGAAACGTTGTCTTACACTTGCCAATAAAGACTGAGGTCCACAATGTAGCATTAATCGATGATGTTCCTGAAATATTAAACGAGTGACTTTATGCTTCGCCGGTATTACGACGGGATGCCTTTGCATTTCACTTAATTCCGCGTTCTGTAATCGGCCTCCGACTCTCAGTAATCCATCCTTTAGCATAGGTCTTAAAGCTACAAGCATACTTTTGCGTGGGATTTCTAAGCCCTTCTCGATTGCATCTATCTCGTCTCGAAACACTTCAAGTTGAACCCGTCGTAAGATGATTACCTCAGCTTGTTTCAAATCGGAAACTGAGAGGTGTCGAGATAGCTCCTCAGGCACTTTACTCCTTATATATTTGATAAACTTGGCTAGCCATGCAGTTGCTCTCACTAGCCTCCGCCAATCGGAATATCTACAGATCAGATCTCTCAAAGACTCGACTACTCCTACCAACACCATCTTGAGTGGTTTGTGCTCGGGTAACGATTCTTCTTCCAGTAGAGTGACATTTGATTGCATCCAACCTTTTTCCTCCAAGGACAACCATTTAGGGCCGTTCCACCAAATGTCTGCATGACACAGCTCTTGTGCTAAAATACCTCTGGATAGGACATCAGCCGGATTTTCAGTAGTTATGACATGCCTCCACTGCCGTGCATTTGTCACATCCAAAATTTGCTCCACTCTGTTGGATACGTAGGCTTTTAGTCTGCTGGTCTGACTATTGAGCCATCCCAAAACTACCATTGAGTCAGTCCAAAAATAGAAATCTTGCACTTGCACTTCCCATGAATATGCTACCTTGACAGCCAACTGTGTTAGAATGAGAGCTCCCCCCAACTCAAGCCGCGGAATCGTAGACCCTTTCAGTGGTGCTACTCTTGATCTCGAACACAACAAACGTGCATACCACTGTCCGTTCTGACCCTTGCTTCGTACGTAGATACAAGCTCCGTAAGCTTCTTGAGAGGCATCACAGAAGCCGTGGAACTCTATTCGTTCACTTATACCAGGTATGCATTTTCTGGGAATTGAAATCGCTCCAAGCTCTTCTAGCTGCTTGTGAAACGCCTGCCATTTATTTTTGATCGCTTCTGATAGTGGCTGGTCCCACTCCATCTTTATCTGCCACAGCTGTTGCAAGAATATTTTTCCCTTAATCAATACTGGGCTTAAGAATCCTAAAGGATCAAAAACCTTATTCAAATCTGACAGCAGCATCCTTTTGGTAACCTTGAGCCTACTTGGGATAGGAACAACTTGAAACCCCAGTTCATCCTTGTTTGGTTTTCAGCATAATCCTAATGACTTCACGATGTCATCCGTTTCTGCCCGCATTATGAACAGAGGTTCACTATTTACCTTTTCCACACCACCTAGTATCTCTAAAGAGTTGGAGCACCATTTTCTGAGAGGGAGTTTTGCTGAGTCAAGAATACTTATAATCTGTGCCTGCAGTGACATGCACTCTTCTATAGTGTCCGCCCCTGTTAACAAATCGTCCATATAAAAATCGCGCTTTATTGCCTTTGATGCTCTTGGATATCTTTGAGTTGCTTTTTCAGCTAACGTTGCCAAACATTGCGTAGCCATGAAGGAAGCGGATGTGGTCCCATAAGTGACAGTAGCTAGCCTATAAGATCGCAAGATATCGCCCGGCTTAGCTCTCCATACTATGCGCTGAAGATCCTGATCTTCTTCTGCCACCGCTACTTGCCTGAACATTTTCTCCACATCTGCAGTAATAACATATTGGTGCATTCTGAAACGAACAAGTATCGAAGACAGATCATCCTGCACTATCGGTCCACACATAAGGACATCATTTAGGGACACACCTGTTGAGCTTTTGGCCGAAGCATCAAAGACAACTCACAATTTCGTTGTGAGACTCGACTCTTTCATTACCGGATGATGGGGCAAATAAAACAATACATTTGACCGAATACTTTCATTTTTGATTTCGTACATATGACCTGCCTTTTCATATTCCGTCATGAAACTTACATAAGATTGTCTTAGCGTGTCGTTTTGCTGTAGCCTCCGCTCTACACTAAAGAATCTTGATGTAGCCATTGATAGCGTTTCTCCTATGCTGTTCACTTCTGGCTTCAGTGGCAACCTCAGCACAAATCTTCCATTTCTGTCTCGTTGTACAGTTTCCTCAAAGTGCCTTTTTGCTTTCTGTTCTTCCATACATTTCCTGTTCGCCTTTGATGAGCCTCCATAGTCCTTGCTGTTTTCCAGCATTGTCCATCCTTCCTCCAGTTCCTGGCCGATCGAATTCATGCTTAACAAGCAAGTATTATTTAACTCCCCGGCAACCACCCAGCCGAGTTTGGTACTTTGTAGGCAGAGAGATCCCACGCCTATCTGAACTCTTTCTGCTTCCAATAATTCAAAAAAGGTACCTCCCCCTATTAACATATCAATTGTTCTCGGTAGCTTAAACGATGGATCCGCTAATTGATGCACAAACTCACTGGGAATATTCCAGTCACCGATATTACTCGGACAAGCCGGAAATGTTTCTATTATTGTCGGCAACACGTGACATAATATAACAATACTAAATGGTTTTACTCTAGATGCTATTTTAATCGAAACTGAAGACACTGAGCGCACTTGACTAGCGCCTATACCACTAATATGCACATTGGATTGACTACGAGGGAGTTTTAACAACGTGGCCATCTTCTTAGATATGAAATTAAGCTGTGACCCACTGTCTAACACAGCGCAGCACTGCCTTTTCATACCATGACGGTCTGCAACCAGAACTTCTGCTGTTGCCAAACAAACGTGACTTGAGACTTGAGAAGCACATAGCGCTGTTGAATTTGTTGGTTCCCTCGGCGTTACTTGCCTATCTGTATTTTGGAATCCACTCGCCATTTCTTCTTTCTCGAAATGTAACAACGTGTTATGCTTCTTATTACATTTCTGACAAGAATTATTTGATTTGCAGTTATTCGCACTGTGGTATGGTGAAAGGCAATTGAAACACCGGCGCGCCTCCCTTACCTTTGAAAGCCGATCCTTTTGGGACATTTTTATGAATGTTTCACAAGCATATAACTTATGTCGGCTAGGACAACAAACGCATGACTCCTCAGACCTGCCTGCGACCAATAAACTTTTTTTAGAAATGGCAGATTTTTGTTCTTTTGCACCTGTAGTACAAACATCATTTTCAGCTCCCCCGGCTTGAGCTACAGACTCTAATGCGGTGCACCTACTCGCCAGAAATGATTCCAGCGTATGTTGGTAACTCCGTATTTTTTAAATGCAACTGCCATCCGTGAGCCGTACTTCTATCTAGTCTGCTGACTATAATCGTCACCAGCCAAGCATCCCAGTGCTCTACTGACTGATTCAATGCCTTGAGCGCAGCAACGTGAGTAGAAACACACGCGTATAGTCTTTGTAAAGTCATTTGGGATGAGTCATCAGCTCGAGGGCATTCAAGTATTGAGCGAATATGAGACTGGATTACAAGACTTCTGTTATCATATCTTTGTTTGAGACGCTGAATAACTGTCTCATAATTAGCATCACATACGGTAATCGAACGTACTAATTCCAGTGCTGTCCCTTGCAGACATGATCGCAAATAAAAGAATTTTTGCGCGGGTGAGTAGGAGTCATCATGATGAACCATTGCTTGGAAAATATCGAAAAATGAACTCCACTCTTGAATATCACCATTAAAGTTTGGTAATGGTATTGGCGCAAGCTGTGTACGGTTTGAACTGGCTGTAGAACCGTACGACGTGTTGTGAACCGTAGTACTCGTTGTTTTAGCGCCATTAATGAGCTCTTGCATTTGTGATCTTATCGCAAAATAATCCGTTTCAAACTGTACTCTTTCAATTTCCGCATCTGTGGAATCATCAACAGCGAGCAATTCGATTTCCAACTGAATATCGTCAAATTTTCGATTTATTTGCGGTAATTCTTCCTGCCTGAACTCTAGTAATGAAACCGCTTGTTCTAAAGGATCAAATTTTTACACGAATGTTCGCACGCGCGTTAGCGAAGCTTTAATAACAGCGCGTTTTTTCTTCAAATTGGCTAACACCTTTTGCTGATCATCGTCCAACCCCATTTTGACAAATTCACGACTGACCAAAATTACGACGCAGAAATACATAAATGACCAACAACAGACAAACAATAAAGAGACCAAATTCAAATATTTAAATAAAAATTATAATCAATTGAGATGTGCTTAATAAAAACGACGATAAAAAATTACTACACAAAAATAAATGAAAAATTCAAAAAAAACGCAAAGAAAAATATCGATAATAAAAAATAATATGTGCCAAGACAAAATAAACTCGATAAAAATACACACAATAATTAACACATAATAATATTTAAAATTCACACTAGTATAAAAATAATATAAAAGATCACGTCGAGGTCACCAAAATGTACGGGCCGGGTGCATAAAATATTGTTACGCGCAACGCGGACACCAACTAAATGCGTGTTGCGCCTTACCGCCGAATTAGTCGGCCACACTCGTGTGTTGTGTGTATGTATGTGAATAGATCGGACAGCAGTGGTTGGGATCGCCGCGCAAATACTGTCCGACTATGTTCTGTGGTGGTGTGTGTAAGTGTGTATACGTGTGTGTGTGTACTTAAAAACTAAAGAAAAAGGTAACTAAATATAAAAATGGTAAAACAAAATATGGTAACTGTGTTGCTGTATAATAATTAATAAATAATAACAAAAAATGAGTAAAATTCACAGCAACACGTAAAGGTGTAAATAATAATAAATAGCCTGATTGGCTCAACAGTTAGATTAACAATAATAAATTAAATAAAATAAAACTCACAATTTAGTCGGTGCACTGCTGGCCAGCCGCTACCTAAATCTATATAAATAATTTCAACACACGTAAATATAATACAAAAAATAAATAATTATAATATTCGCGGTGATTCGCGCTCACGAACTCAAATATATAATTTAAATATGCTGTCACGGCGATTCGCGCACGTAAAACTAACAAAAATATAATAAATACAAAAAAAACACGGCGATTCGCGCTCGTATAAATGTATAATTTAAATATGCTATCACGGCGATTCGCGCACGTAAACTAACAAAAAATAATAAATAAAAAAAAAAAGCGATTCGCGCACGTATAAATATATAATTTAAATATGCTATCACGGCGATTCGCGCACGTAAACTAACAAAAAATAATAAATAAAAAAAACGGCGATTCGCGCACGTATAACAATTTAAATTGACGAAATTCGCATTTGGCGACTTATACAATAATTAAATCGCATTAGGCGATTACAATAAGAGTTGCATACGGCGGACGGACACAGACAGAGAACAGGGAATTTTCAGGAAAAAATACACGACACATTTAAATAAGTTATATAATAATTCACAATCATTCACAACACAGATAACAGATAATATATACTTCTTATAATTAATGAATGTGCGGGTCTGTGTGTGTGTGTGTGTGTGTGTGTGTGTGTGTGTGTGTGTGTGTGTGTGTGTGTGTGTGTGTGTGTGTGTGTGTGTGTGTGTGACCGACCGTTGGCTTAAATTAGGCCGGTTGACCTAATTAATATTTGACGGTGCATTATGCAACCGTCCTATCTTCGGCGCTAACACATGTAACGGAGCAAAACCAAGGTATGACACATAATAAACGAAAACGGTCCTTTTCAGGACCAACACAGAAAGTATAAAACAATCATCGGTGAGTAGGCAACCGCCTACACACCGACGAGCACACAACGGACTCACCCAAGCGTGACAAAACAGCGATAACGCGTCAGACCAGTCACGCGGGGACGTTTTCGTAGCGTCCAGTTCAATAAAACCACCCCTAGATAACGAGGACACATATTACACAAATGCGGTTTTATCACAACTAACTATCCGATGACCACCACACGAAACGCGCCCGACGTGTATATATACAGGTACATTCCGCCATACAAACCACTTCTTCTCAAACCTTCAGACAAACATCAACTAGATCATTGACTTGAAGAACAGAAGACATTTCCACGATAACGACGACGCAGCTTCCTGACGACGACGACGACGACGCAGCTTATTGGTATATACGGCTCGCTTGTTTAAGTCCGTCGTACGGCCTGGACCAACCTCCCTGACCCATCACAGTCGCGCTTATTTAAGCCTGACTCCGCCCGTACGGCTCACTTGTTTAAGTCCGTCGTACGGCCCGGACCAACCTCCCCGACCCATTATAGTCGCGCTTATTTAAGCCTGACTCCGCCCGTACGGCTCGCTTATCTAAGTCCGTCGTACGGCCCGGATCAATCCACCCGAACCTTGTTCATACATAGTCGCGCTTGTTTAAGCTCGACTTCGCCCGTACGGCACGCATTTGTCTTATTATAGCACTTTATACAATTTATGAAATAAAACTATATTATTACCATCAAACGATTGTTAAATTCATTTCACGGAACAGACACCGTCCATCGGTGCACCGTTTCAACTGGCGCCCAACTAGAGACTCATACCACGTCACAATGGTAAAACAAAAGAAAACTGAAAATTATCAAAATACCCCAATTCACGAGACAGCCAGCGAAAAGATAACACGACTGGAGAATACTGTCACGGCACTGACAGAAGAAGTTTCAACAATAAAAAAAACGATGGAAGAACAATTAACATTACTCAGACAACTAATAAATGAAAATGACACTAAAACAATAATTGTATTAGCAAAGGAGAAGGAACAACAACCAAACCCAAACAAGAACGGTTCTGTAGATGTTCCACTGCCTATATTTAACGGAGAAGAACAAGGGGAAAGAAATCTAGATAAATATATGATGCACAAGGCAATCCCAAACGAAGAAAGAATGTATGCTATTGAAAACAGTTTAAAAGGAAAGGCAGCAAAATGGTTTTCAATGGTAAAAGACGCAATAACATCCGAACAAAATTTTAAAACCTTGTTCTTAAAACACTTCTTTTCAGAAACTAAACAGTGGGACACATTTACAAAATGTACAGAAGCAGGAAAAAACACTGTACTGAAAGACTACCAAGAACATTTCCACAAATGGATGGAAGAATTAAAATACATAGACTCACCAACGATGTCAGAAGATCAAGCTATTAACTTAGTTAGTAAACATTTTCCAATTTCGGTATAGTCATTCATCCAAACAACGGATAAAATTTTTTTATCAATATGGGAAAAATTAGGTGAGATAGAAAGTACAACAAGAGACAAGGAAAAACCACAAGAAAAAAACATTTATTATAGGCAAAACCAGAATCAAATAAATAACCAACAACAATTTAGATCATATAATCAAAACAACAATAAGCCACAACAAAACAACACATTCCATCAGAATACACCAATAACAACAAATAGTACACAAGGGAAATATCATGTGAATCAATTATCTGTTGAACAGGAGCAACCATCGGAAGAAATAACGATATCAGACGATGAGTAAAAAACGAGGAAGAGGGAACTGTAGAGACGGACCACCTACAGTTATAAACACCCTAAGGCCTAAAACAAACAGAATAAACAGATTATCAACACAGGACCCGAACATAAAAATCCAACCACATAAAAAAAAAACAACAAAGACATCAATTATAACAGCCAAAGATTTGAGTCAAGATGACAAATACGAAAATAATAATATAACACAGCAAGACGGTCAAGGATGCCCATATAATAAAATAATGATCAACGAACAGCCATTTGAAATGCTCATTGACTCAGGAGCAGAAATAAGTGCAATATCAACTAATTACAAAACACAAATACAATGCAACCATAAAATACCAACACTACCCGTGTCAGGTTTGAAAATTTTCAACGCAATGGGCAATAAATCCACAAAGGCAGACATACAAATGTTAATTCCATTATCATTCAAAAAAATAATCATCCATTCACCATTCATAGTAATCCCGGATCTAAACGAAGGAGGAATTATTGGCAACGACTTCTTAGAGAAAAATAGAGCAACACTAGATTTCGACAGAAGAATACTTATCTTAAAAGGGGATAATGAGCAAACAATATGTCCATTTGTAGAAAAGAAAAATGGATCACCAGTATATCTAAAACAGATCTACACAAAAATAACAACAGAACCGATAATACCTAGAACAATGTGTTTAAGAAAACCAAATGAACAAGAATACATTGAATCAATAATGGAACAATTCCCGGAAGTGTTTCGCCAAGAACCAGGTAAAATAATAGGATATGAGTGTAAAATAAGATTACACAAAGATACCGTTATTCGAACAAAACCATACCCGATACCAATTGCAAAGACAGAAGCAGTAGAAAAAGAAATTAATCGAATGTTAGAAATGGATATAATAGAACGTGCGCACTCTCAATATTCAAGCCCAATAGTACCGATATTCAAAAAAAACGGAGAGGTGAGACTCTGCCTAGACGCAAGGAAAATTAATGAAGTAATAATACCCGACTGTGAACGCCCATTGACATTGGAAACAATATTCGCAAAATTTAAGAAGATAAAATGTATAAGTACACTCGATCTGCGGTCGGGATATTGGCAAGTCCCATTAGCAAAGGAAAGCAGACCTATATGTTCATTCCTAGTCAATGGTAGAAATTATTCATTCAAAAGATTACCATTTGGACTAAATATAAGCGGGGCCGAATTTCAAAAATGTATGGACACAGTATTAGGACAATTAACACACGAGTTTGTTACAATTTACATTGATGATATTTTAATTACATCAGAAAGCGTAGACATGCACTATGTACATATAAAAGAAGTATTAGAAAGATTCAAAAAACATAATATAATGGTCAACCTAGAAAAGTGTCATTTCTTTAGGAAGGAAGTCTCATTTCTCGGTCACATAATCACAACAGAAGGAATAAAAATGGACCAAGAAAAAACCGAAACGATACAAAAATTCAAAGCTCCAAAAAGTAAAAAAGAATTACAAAAATATTTAGGATTTTTAAATTTTTACAGGAGATATATTAATAAATTCGCCCACACAATTGAACCGATGATTGAACTATTACGAAAAAACCAAGAGTGGAAATGGGAGTCACAACACCAAATGGCCTTTGAAAAATCAAAACAGTCGTTTCTAAATGAAGTGATAACAACGTTTCCAGACTTTACACAACCATTTTACTTAAACACTGACGCATCAAGCACGGCAATTGGGGGTGAGTTATTTCAAATAATTGACGAGCAGAGAGCAACTATCGGATTTGCAAGTCGAACTCTTAAACCAGCAGAAACTAGATATACGACCACGGAGCAAGAGGCGCTAGCAATTTTATATTGTTGTACCAAATTTCGCCAATACTTAATTGGAAACAGAATAATAATACAAACAGACCATCAAGCGCTCACATTCATGAAACAATGTAAACTAACAAGCGGGAGGTTAACAAGGTGGACGTTAGCACTTCAAGAATTCAGTTTCGAAATAGAGCATATACCAGGGAAAGACAATATTGCAGCAGATACACTTACAAGGTATCCACGCACGGATGAGGTACACACGGAACATAAAATTCGATTAAACAAAGTAACGAATCTAGTGCTCAGCCAAGAGTTAAAATCAATGTTCAAAAACATGGTAAAAGAACAAAAACTTGATAGTCGAATAAAGAAATTAATAAACAAAGAATCGGAATATATAACAACAAATAACGGAATAATATTTGTAAGAAAAAATGAGAAAAGCGAATGGAAAATTGCAATACCAAAACATATGGCAGAGAGAATCATTAGAGAAATTCACGAAACAATGGGCCATCCTGGAAGATACAAGACGTACCACACGATCAAGGAATACTGCAGTATAAACAACTTGCACAGATTAACAGCAACAATCATCAAGTATTGTGATAAATGCCAAAAGAACAAACCATTAAATTTTTCAACAAAAAGTAGAATGATATCTCACAAACCAACTCACAAACTAGAAAAAGTTTCAATCGATCTAATGGGACCATTACCAACAGGCCGAGGTGGCACGCATTATATTTTAGCAATGTTAGATACATTTACAAAATTTATAAAATTGTACGCTTTAAAAAGGGCAACAACAAAAATAATTCTAAAAAAATTAACGGAGGAATATATACCAAAAATAGGTAAACCAGACACAATATTAACAGACAACGGAACACAATTTACGGCAAAACAATGGTCTCATACGTTAAACAAAATGAACATCAAAACAAACTTTGCAACGAGATACCACCCACAATCGAATCCGGTAGAACGATACAATAGAGAGATTGGCCGAATATTAAGAACGTATTGTAATGAACAACATACAAAATGGCCAATGTACTTAAACATTATAGAAAAATGGATGAATCAGTTACGATCGGAGGTAACAGAAATGACACCACACCGAGCGTTTTATGGAACAAAACCAAAAAATCCATTTGAAGACATAATACATTTCCCATCACAACCTGACAATAATGAAAATGAAATGTTATGCACAATAGCGGAAAGAATAAAGGCAAAAGCAATAAGGAGAGAAGAAAAATTTAATAAAAAAATAAATAAACACATGAAATTTGTCCCAGGACAAAAAATACTTGTGAAAAACCACCGACTTTCAAATGCAGAAAATAGCGAAATAAAGAAATTATTTAACTTATTTGAAGGCCCATACCAAATTACAAAAATAATAAGTGAAACAACGTTGGCAATAAAGAAGGATAAAGCAGCCAAAGAGGAGTTGATAAATGTGGGAGAAGTACGCCCATACTTTGAGACTCCCAAAAATAGGTTAACACTATAACAGTACCAGAAGTCCGGGCGGAACAAGAGTCATTATATAAGAAAACCGCCTATTATACACCCAATAACCAATGAGAGAGAAGAAAACAACATCCAATCAAAACCAAGTATTGGAGACAACAAAACATATAAAAGAACCATGAAACAAAAAGAAAATTTATCATTATGACAATGGCTCCGATTGATGCTAAACGCGAACAAGCGAGAAAGGAAGCCGAAGTAAAACGAAGATTGCTTACTACGAAAGAAGACGAAAAAGAAAACTTAAGAGGACTAGCTTCGGTGAAAGCAGTAAAAATTCAACCCACAGAAGCGGACAGACAAAAGACTCGAGACATAATAAAATGGATTGAAACAGTAAATAAGGCAAGAAAAAAAGTTACGATGAAAATAAATTGGCCACAACCGGTAGATTGGCGGCTGGTAAATGCAAAAACAATTCATAAGTATATTCCATTCGAGGAAAACATAAGTGTGTCGACGGCAATGGAATATGTAACAGAACAACTGAAGCTAACAAATCTACCAGAAAAAAGGAAAATGGCGATAACGGACTATACCCCATTGTGGGACCTATCACGCAACGAACTAAGAAAAACGCTGTACATGGCGTCAATACACAGTTGCTCGTTACGAGGTTTAACAAATTTGCCACCAGGTACTTGTAATACCCCGGTATCAAATCTGGGGGGGGGGTTCTGTAACGGAGCAAAACCAAGGTATGACACATAATAAACGAAAACGGTCCTTTTCAGGACCAACACAGAAAGTATAAAACAATCATCGGTGAGTAGGCAACCGCCTACTTACCGACGAGCACACAACGGACACACCCAAGCGCGACAAAACAGCGATAACGTGTCAGACCAGTCACGCGGGGACGTTTTCGTAGCGTCCAGTGCAATAAAACCACCCCTAGATAACGAGGACACATATAGCACAAATGCGGTTTTATCACAACAAACTATCCGATGACCACCACACGAAACGCGCCCGACGTGTATATATACAGGTACATTCCGCCATACAAACCACTTCTTCTCAAACCTTCAGACAAACATCAACTAGATCATTGACTTGAAGAACAGAAGACATTTCCACGATAACGACGACGCAGCTACCCGACGACGACGACGCAGCTACCCGACGACGACGACGACGACGCAGCTTCCTGACGACGACGACAACGCAGCTTCCTGACGACGACGACGACGACGCAGCTTCCCGGCGACGACGGTGCAGCTTTCCAGACGACAACGACGACGTAGTTATACCGACGACAACGCGTCGGTGTCTGGCGACGACCATCTACGGTCCTCATTCCAGTACTCGCGGAAGACTTAAAAAGACCCTTTTCAGGGCCAACCTCCCCGACCCACCATAGTCGCGCTTGTTTAAGCCTGACTCCGCCCGTACGGCTCGCTTGTTTAAGTCCGTCGTACGGCCTGGACCAACCTCCCCGACCCATCACAGTCGCGCTTATCTAAGTCCGTCGTACGGCCCGGATCAATCCACCCGAACCTTGTTCATACATAGTCGCGCTTGTTTAGGCTCGGGCCACACGATGCGTTTTTGACGCATGCGGCGAGATGCGTTATCACCGCATGCGTTGGGTTTATTTACATAACGTATTGTTTTATATCGAATGGGCCACACGACGCGGTGTTGCCGCATGCGGCGAGTTTTCACCGCAACATGCTGCGTTGATGCGGCAGCACCGCACACTGTTATCAATACAAAACACGTGTATTCCAATTAGACCGACCACACGACGCGGTGAAAACGCATGCGTTAGATATTTTTCGTTTTGAAAAAAACATTTTGATTAATTTCTTTACAAATTATATATTTAAAAATGTTTGATTTTGAAAAATTGATTTTGGAGGTAGAGCCTAGACCTTGCTTATGGGATGTAAGCTCTAGTGATTATCATGATAAACACATGAAATCATTGGAATGGAATTCAATTGCGGCAATTTTATATTCTGATTGGGAGAACTTGTCAATCTCGCAAAAAGAGGAAAGAGGTAATTTATTAGAAAATACAATTTTTTGAACTGTTTTCTGCTTAGGTGTTATACAGTAAAATAAAATAAATAAATAAGTAATATTCCTATGAATTCGACAAATAAAATTTACATAAAACTAATTATTACATAATAATGTAAAATAAAATAATAATAAATAAGTAAGAATAATGATTAATGACATTTTAAAACTGTAGCTACCTTTAAAATACAATTTATAAAATTATCAAACTATAACAGAAACAAAATTTCTTTAAATAATGTATGTATTTATAATATACCATATCAATTAAATACTAAACTAAATTAAACCTGCCTTAGGATTAATTTCTAACGATACAAATAATGAGTTTTTAAAATTTTTTAAAAGAAAATTTATATTATATTAGTAAATATATGATATTATATAAAGCATAAAATACCGAATACCTAAACATTGTAGTATTGATTGTATTAATAGTAGGCATTTATATTTTATTATATTGGAATGGTACTGATCCAGGTCCCATAAAGTATTCAGCATAAAAATCTCTGACTTCAGTTCCTTGAGATCGTCCTCCTGTTACTTGATTTGTTAAATCATAAACTAAATAACTCGAATCCATGTCTTCAAAATTATAGCCATCTCTTTGGCGTACAAAATTATGTAGTATACAGCAGGCTTTTATAATATCGTCGGCAAATTCTGGCTCTACTAATAATGGGGTATGCAATACTGCCCACTTATTGGAAAGTATACCAAACGCACATTCTACTGTTCTCCGTGCTCTAGACAGCCTATAATTAAAAATACGACGTGTATTTGTGAGACCCCGTCCTGGGTATGGTCTAAGTAAATTTTTGTGTAAGGCAAATGCCTCATCAGCGACAAAAACATAAGGCTGAGGTGAGTTGTTGGTGTTGGGTAAACACGTTGGTTCAGGAATGTTTAGTTCGTTTGTATACAATTTTTTACCAAATTGGCATCCTTTAAAAACACTGGAATCTGATTCCCTCCCAAAAGCTCCAACATCAACACTAATAAAACTTAAATTTGAGTCCACGACAGCCATGAGAATTATTGAGTAATATTTTTTATAGTTAAAAAATGTAGAGCCTGCATTTTGTGGATTTCTACATCTTATGTGTTTCCCATCAACACTACCAATGCAATTGGGGAAATTTGTGCTTTTATAAAATTGTTCGGATATGTTAAGCCACTTTTCAGTTGTTGGACGAGGCATTTCTGTTGGTTGTAGTATAATCCAAAAAAGTTGACAAGTTTCCCTGACAATCATCGCTACTGTGCTCTTTCCAATATTAAAGTCAAACTGCAAAGCATGTTTCAAATGTTCCAGTTGACAAATATCTAATAAAGTTAAATATGTATTACTTCATCGAGTAAATTCAGTTTTTAATTTTAGCAAAAGATTTAAAAGAAAAAAAATGGAGGCATGTTCGTGATAACTATATTAGATATATAAATCAAGAAAAAAATACTAAAAGTGGTTCTGGTTCTTCAAAAAGAAAAAAATACCATTTTGCCGACATGCTGTCATTTTTAAAACCAAATTTAGAAAAAAGAAGGTGAATCAAATTATTTTATTTATAATTTTTATTTCTTTGTTATTAATTATATGAATATATTTTAATGTAGTACATCAGGTAATTTTGAAGAAGAACGTGCAGTATTAGATGATAATATTTCACATGACCACAGTTTGGATCAAGAAGAAAGCTTTAATATCCAATACGAAGACTCTCCCCAAAATACATTATTTACTCTAAATAATTCTAAATTAAAAAAAAAATCAAAAGATCCTACAATGAATGCATTTCAAACAAAATTGATTACGTTTTTACAAAAACAAGAAGAAAGAGATTCTGATGAACTTTTTTTAATGTCGTTACTTCCAGAAATAAAAAAATTAAGTGAAGAAAAGAAATTAGATTTTCGCATGCACGTATTGCAGTTTTTGAAACACGAACAACATATTCAAAACTATAATCAAATTAACACTCAATATCCTTCTCCATATGTTCAACCTACACACCAATCCACTCCGACATTCGATCTATCAACTTATCCACCTAATATTTATCCAAGCCACTACAGAAATGCTTTACAATTTCCATCTTTAAATTCCCCTCAGTCTCAAACTTCAGCTGTCTCATATCAAAATTCTTCAGAACCACAACAAGCATTGCTTTATTCTTATCTGACTTCAATCCGATTTCCCCAACAAACTTCTTCCGCTCAGTGTTCATTTGTAAATGAGCCACATGGTAGTACACACCAACAAAGTTCTTCCTAACTTAATTTAATAAAAAAAGAATCATATTGATATAGGTACCTAATAAAGTTAATTTTAATCAAAATACATTTTTTATTTAGTGCTTATAATTAAACAATGAGAAAAAGGTTCTCTCATTGTGAATATGAAGTAACTAGCATTTTATTTTATTTATTTAAAAGTTGAATTTGTTTAGATTTTTTATTTGCAAACAGTATTTTATTCATAATATTATATAATTTGTTTTTAATAGAAATGATTTTGTATATTCTATTATTAAATATATTTTGATAAAGTCTTTTAATAAAATTAAACATTTTGAAGTTATAATTTTGTGTTACGTTTTAGAAGAAAATTTGATCACGTCATTTCTAATTTTGTAATAACAAAATATGTGATACATTTAAAAATGTTTAAAAATTACGTCTTAATTTATTTATTTTCGAATTAAAATTAAATTATTTACTTACCTCAGATTCACAGTCAGTCTTTCTTCCGCACTTATTGGATTACGCATATTGGTATTTTCTTTTGTCAAATGTACTCAAAGTCTTGTTAAAAGTTCATCAAAAGATTTTAAGGACATCCGAAAGTACTCGTAAAATTTTTCAGGATGTTTGCGAATATTTTCATAAAAAGTTGTAATTTTTTTTTTTTTTCACGGTCGGAGTTAATTGGTTGGACCCAGTATCTTCGTTCTGGTGGAGTGAGTATATTCAGCTCTCCAGCTGCTTCTGCCGCACACAGAACTTGTAATAAAGTTTTACTTGACATAGTAAAGCGTTGACAAAACAAACCTTTCAATACAACACCGAGTAGGAAAATGATCAAAATTTTGTTTGCCCATGTTTTCATAAAATATTTAAAATTTTAAAAATATCTTATCACATGCTGCCACACCGCATCGGTGTCACCGCAATTTATTTCACCGCATGCGGCACCAACGCATCGTGTGGCCGTATATGTTATTGCGGTGTCACCGCAATTTATTTCACCGCATGCGTCAAAAACGCATCGTGTGGCCCGAGCCTTAAGCTCGACTTCGCCCGTACGACACGCATTTGTCTTATTATAGCACTTTATACAATTTATGAAATAAAACTATATTATTGCCATCAAACGATTGTTAAATTCATTTCACGGAACAGACACCGTCCATCGGTGCACCGTTTCAAACAATTACGTCTAAAAACCTAAAATTTACATCGTTCTCAAAAGACAAAAGTAGATGATCGAAATTAGCATTAATACTTCTTATATTGAAACATATAACATTAAGAAAGTCTTTTTTAGATAGAATAAGTACATTAAAATATTCCGTGATAGATTCGTAATACTTAGTTTTATACTTAAAAAAAGAATCAACAAAATTAAGAATGTCCATGATTAATAATAGATAAGAACAAAAGATACATTTTTATTTTTATAAAGAATATAATGGAAAGAAAAAAAATTATTAGGCGATTTTAGATAGTGACTTCTCGTCTTCAATTATAATAATATTAGACGTTTCAGATTTTTTTGCAAAAATTTTAGTGTCTCTAAACCATATGAATTTATAACCAACCTCTCGTGCTGTCTTTTTTGCCTTGAAGAAAAGATATCTGTTTAGTTGTGTCATTTGTGCATTGATGAATATATTATCATGTCCCCAATCCTGGTTCAATTGATTAGCCTTGAGTTTACTTTTCCTTGCTTGAGTTAAGAACTGTTGTTTATTCTCATTTGAATCAATGATTGCAACAATTTTCCTACGCAAATCGATAACTGATTATCTCTAAGATATAATTATATTAGTACATAGTTATATCAGTTATATATATATAGAGAGAGAGCTTATCTTATATATAAAATTCTAACATAACAGTTATTTCATTTTGCACTTTTTTAAAAAAAATATTATGTTTGTTTTCATAATAATAATACACTTTTTATAAATGTGTTTTGTAAGTTTCTATTCAATAAAGTTACTAGTCAATCTAGATTGTGCAGCTTGGATCAAATCTGCAAGCCAACACTCGACAAAAAAATATTTATATGATGTTTAAATAAGTTTAATGTTTATTAATTAATAATAATAAATATTTCCAATAGACCATTATATTATAATCTATAAATCGTATTAATTTTATTTTTTAAGTAAGTTGTTACTTGGTTGAATGTTTATTGAACCAGATAACAAATATATAGTACCTAATTATCAATTTATTATGGTTAATTTAAAAAGAATATTACATTTTTCAAAAAATATAGGTATTTGTTATAACTTACAAGTTATAAGTAAAAAGAGAAATATTAAAAAAAAAAAATTATGAATATAATAGTAAATTTACAAAAGCATTTTTGACCATGAGTTAATACAAAGTAGCCATTGTGCAGATTCGTTACTTAATCTATTCCGGTGCTTACGTATAACTAATGATGACTTAGAAAATAGTCTCTCTGCAGGAACTGAAGTGGCTGAAATCGATAAAAAGTCTCTTGCCATCTTAGCTAATACAGGGAACTGTAATTGATTTAGCTTCCACCACTGTAAAATGTCTACACTGCTTGCACTCCTCTGCTGACTTAGGTATTTTTCCAATTCTTGCTTACTATTCTGAGAATTTGTGAAATTGATCGGAGTCGAATATAGCGCATTAAAGTCTATAATATCTTCATCGTTACCAATTAAGTCTTCTTCTTCTGGCACTTCTGACACTGGCTCTTCTTTAAAGTATAACTCATAGATTTCTTCAAATTTCCTCAGACTACTTTCTTTTAACTCTGTTCCCCAAGGCGTTAAATCAAATGTTTCTGCCTTATGCCTTGGATCTAGAATAAGCGAGATGCAGTAAATCCAGTTTGTTTTTTTATAATGTTTTAGGATTTTATCTCGTGCCGCTTGAAAACTCAAAAGTAGGTGCTCGTCTATTGCAGTTCTTAAAATGTTTTCATGTAATTGTGTTATGGTAGTTTCTATCTTGTCAACTAAAAGATTAAAAGAAACAACAACTTGTGGTAGAGTTACATTTTTTTCACCACCAAGTCTTGTTGAGAGACTTTTAAAATTGATTAAAAACTTGTGAACTTTTTCAAATATAAACCATTCATCTTTAGAGATTTGAAATTCTGTTAACTCAGGTAAAATACTGCTTAATGTAATAATGCCTTTTTTGAGTTTTAATGCTACCCCAAGCATATCATGAGTTGAATTCCATCTGGTTGGGCAGTCCAGTATGGGGCTTAAAGTTGTCGATACACCCATTGTGTCGCATATTGAACGAAACTTATTTTTCATCTTTTCGCTTCTTTTTATTTTGCTAAAAATAGAACGTAACTTCATTATAGCAGTGCTTGAGTCTTCTATCTGTACTACATAGTCCTCAGATATAGCTTCGTCATTATCCTGGTCAACTTCTATTTCATTTACACTCTCCATTTCTTCATCAATCTCCTGGTCCACTTCCATTTCATTTTCACTACCCATTTCATCTTCACTCTCATAATCAGTTTGTAATTTTAAATTTTTCATCAAGTCTTGAACACCTAAGTTTAAAATATGTGCCATGCATCGAAAATGTTGATTTTCTGGATCGAAATCTGGGAGCAATTTTTCAAGTTCGGTCATAAATTTAGTGTTAGCAGATGCATTGTCAACAGTGATGCCTTGGACTTTGTTTTCCAAGTTAAACTCTACCAAACATTTGTGAAAAATATAAGAGATGTCTCGACCTGTGTGTTTACCATGAGAGGGTATAAAATCAAGGACCATTGATTGATAAATCCATTCATGGTCTATAAAATGAATTGTAATACCATAGAAACTTTTACAAGCTATAGATGTCCAGCCATCAATTGTAAATGAAATTTTGGAAGAGCAATTTTGCAGCTGATCTTTAACACGAGCTCTGAGTTGTTCTAATCGGTCTTTAACCTGACGTCGGAGAGTAGATCTTTTAGGAAATTTAAAATGCGGACAAATCAATTTAAAATAGTCCTGTGTTTCTTTATCATCAAAAAACGAAAATGGAAGATACTTCTGAGTTATCCAATCAACCGTAGATACTGTGAAATCTGTAGTACTAATGATTCCATTTGCTACCTGAAATTTGAAACATCTTTATTACCATTGTTTTTTTTACACGAATATTGTTTTGAAAAATCTTAGGCTCAAAAAAGTAATTAAAATATATTGTTTATTCATGTAGTGTATATTTACAACAAATCTATTTTATAAATTGTTTAAAATATCATTTTATGAACAATGATGATAAAGCACATACTAATCTGTAAAACAATAATTATAAAATAAACATTAAATTTTAAGTCAAATAAAAGCACAGATAAAAATATGTAAGTAATACAAATGTATTTTATTTTATTAAATCAGTATAATATATTATATTCATAAAATATTTGTACCCTATTATACAAACTTGAAATGACCCTTGATTTAATAGTGCATAATAATATAATAATAACAATTACTAAATTACTTGGTACAAATAAAATACCTGCTGAATCATGAAAATAGTATTTTTAATTTAATTACATAATGCTTAGTAGAAAAATTATATCTGGTTTTAGAATAATAAATCCCATCTACACCAGAATAATAGTCAAATTAAATTTATTTTAACATCAATCAGTACCGTCTGGCGTCTACCTACTTTCACTTACTAATAATCAATAAATTATAGTATATAGTTAGTTATAATGTTATGTGCAATGTACCTATTACTTTAATATAAACAATATACAATACATTTTAAAATATATACTATGCACATATATAGGCTACAGTGATATATAGGTAAGTAGGTAAGGTATGTTAGTAATACACTATTATAGCTTAAATACAAGTACATAATATTATGGCATATTATAATATTATTTATTAGGCAGGTACTTTATTTGTATTAATTAATTTAGTAATTATTATTATTATATTATTATACACTTATAATTCAAGGGGCATTTCAGGTTAGTAAAATAATAGGCTACAAACATTTTATGAGGCTAATCCCCCTGTCCCACACCAATTTTATTAATGCATATTTTTCCAAAATGTAATGTACCTACCTACTACCTACCTATATTATATTATAAATTGTTTATTCAAATTTAAATCATTCAGTTTAATTTTATTATTCAAACAATCAAACCAAAATTACAAGAGTTATGATTTATGATTAACAATGTAACACCACAAACAAATAAACAATATAACAAATAATATTAATAATCATAACCCATAGGTAGGAATACTATTATTTAATTTAAAAAAACCATATTTAGGACATATATAATATTTTATATTTTTAAATTTGAAGAAATATAATTTACTGATGTGTACCTATAATACCTAGGTATTATAATAGTTAATAGTATAGTATATAATATATATATATAGCCAGTGGCGGACTGGCCCAGGTGGTGAGTGGGAAAAATCCACCGGGGCCGCTGTCGTGAGGGGGCCCCTTCGTTATGTTGCACTTTTAATAAAAATATATTATATTATAATTTTATATACGATTACTAAATTAACAATATTAGATAATAAAACACAAATACACAATTATGGGGCACGAATATTTCTACATAGCTTATCAGCAAATCAATAAAAAAAGCATTTAAAATGTTATAAAGGCAAAAAAAGCATTTAATTTATATGAAAAAAAATTACAAAATTTACTAAAACATTGAATATAGATTTAAATTGATTTAACTAGTTGTGTTAAAATATTCACTACTATGTGTATGGTAGGTACTTAGAAAAGTGGTCTTCAGTTGTAAAACTTTGGCGGTGTAGGGTTTGTTAATTAATAATATGGGCTCAATCCTAATATTTAATCAATCATTATTGTACATACCTGTAGTTCAGAAGTCGGACCCTTAAAGAACTTGTCAATTGCATTTTTTGACGATTGCTTTATCGGAAAAAGTATTTGTGCCTCTTTCCTATGTGCAGAAATCAAATGTTTTTTTAAGCCCGAAGTGTTTCTATTCTTCATTTGAATATTAATTGTCTTTTTATTTCTTTCGCACAATTTACACTTGCCGGATATAAGATTTTTATTACTGATGATTTCAAAAAAGTCACAAAATTTACTGTGGGATTGTGGATTGGATGTTGAATCCAGATTCACACTAGTTATATCCATTTTAATAAATAATAGTTACCTAACTATTATAATAAATGTATAGGCTACTACAGTTGTTTAAACGTTGTGGCGGAAATACGACAATCGACATTAGTAGTTATTACCCATACACTTACAATTTCACAGTATTACACGAATAGGAAACGAAATAAATACGTACAATATAATAATAATATCCAAAGTACCAACTTTAATTAAATACTGTTATTACTTATTAGTATTTTATTCAATGAAGAGAGCTATTTACAGCACTAAATAAATATTGCGGTTTATAAATATACCGTATTGCCGTACGGTGACTGATATTATTATAATAGGTATATATTTGTGCTCACTGCTCGCACATCAACATTTGTGTCGTATTTGGCAGCTAAAAATAATTCCATTAAGGTTTTGTATTGCTATTTGTCACAAAACCACTTTATATTCGTGGTATCCAATATTTATTATCTTGTTTTCAATAATTCAATAATTCATTATTTTCTCAATTCCTGGAACTGAAATATTACGTTTTTATTATATTCCTAATAAATTATTTCTTTTAACCTACACTAAATGACGTGTTTTCTGGGAACATTTTTAAAAAAAAATTACAATAAATATTGCAAGACTGCAAGACTCTTGCAGTGTGGGTCTTGTTTTGGTCTTGGTCTTGCAGGCTCAGTCTTGGTCTTGGTCTTGCAAAGCAATTCGTAGTCTTGGTCTTGGTCTTGCTGCAAGACCAAGACCAAGACAATTTTGCCCATCACTAATACTAAGTATGTATGGGTGCATGCCTTAAAAAATAAATCTGCAAAACAAGTTACACTAGGCATGTTAAATATATTAAAAATAAATCGTCCGAAATTTTTACAAACAGATAGCGGTACAGAGTTTTATAACAAACAATTTCAAGAACTTATGAAGAAATATAATATTAAACATTATTCTACATACAGTGGTATAAAAGCAGCAATGGTCGAACGTGTTATACGTACAATTAAAAATAAAATGTACAAACATTTACAGCAACTGGTTCATATAATTGATACAATTCAATATCTAAACTTATACATACCTAATTACAATAATACTAAACATACAGCAATTAAATGTACACCACATGAAGCTCGAACAAAAACTATAAAGGTATAGTTATTCAAACAAATAAAACAAAATATAAAACCTAAATTTAAAGTTAATGATCTGGTAAGAATTTCAAAAAACAAATATACATTTAGTAAAGGTTATACACCGCAATGGTCAACAGAACTATTTACAATTTCAAAAGTTTTTCTATCAGATCCAGTAACATACAACATAAAAGATAGTCAGAATAATATAGTTTTAGGTCGATTTTATAATCAAGAACTTTTAAAAACTGAATTTCCAAACACCTATCTTGTTGAACGTATTATAAAAAGAGATAAAAATAAAATTTTAGTGAAATGGTTAGGATTTGATTCCAGCCATAATTCATGGATTTCATCAAACGATATTCAAAAGTAATTTTATAAATTATTATAAAATAGTAGGATGAATATGAGGCTTCTAGACAATAAGAAATTCCATGTCACCTTGTTATGTATTTTTTTTTTTTTTAAATAAATTTCTTTTATATTTAAATTTAAATTTTCAATAACTTTAATTTTATGATGTAAAATTTGTTTGTTATATCTATTAAAAAAAAAAATGTATACGTATTTACTCTTTTTATATTATGTTAGTTTAAATAAAAAAAAAGAGTAAGCACTTCTAAAATTAATTAATTTTTAATATAATATAATATAATATTCAAATATATAGTTATATAATTTACTCATAATCTCCATAGTCACTATCCCAATACCAAAATATATGCCGGTCAAATTCATTATCAAACATATTTGGACGAACGATATTTTGGTTGTGACATTTACGTAAATGTTTCCTTATTTTTGATTTATGAATTATATGGCTCAAATCGAAGGGGCATTTCATATAAAGTGTACAAGATAATGCCCCTATTTCATGGTTGAATTGCGGAATCATTAAACTCACATCAGTTTTTTGAGTCATTTAACTGAAATCAAAAATAATTATTATGACGTTAGAAAAAATTGTAGAAGAGCTTTATAAACCAGCTAGAAAGAACATTTCCTAGACGTAAAGTAATCTTGTATTATTGTAGTATGGTATACTACAAAATGACTATCTAACGATATAAATATTAATATTATGATAAACTATATGAAAAAAATGAAAATCGATGAAAATATATAAATAAAATATAATTTTTAAAATGTATTTGATTATATTAAAAAATAAAATATGTATCATATTATTTTTTTAATTAAAAAAGAAAAAATACTGATTACTACAAATGATTATTTAATGATATAACTATCAATATTATTATAAACTGTATGAAAAAAAAAATTACAACATATTTAAAAATCGATAAAAAATATAATTTTAAAAAATATACCTGATTACATTAAAAATAAAATATGTATGTATTTAATATTAGATAGTATTATTGTAGTATGGTATACTACAAAATGACTATCTAACGATATAAATATTAATATTATGATAAACTATATGAAAAAAATGAAAATCGATGAAAATATATAAATAAAATATGTATCATATTATTTTTTTAATTAAAAAAGAAAAAATACTGATTACTACAAATGATTATTTAATGATATAACTATCAATACTATTATAAACTGTATGAAAAAAAAATTACAACATATTTAAAAATCGATAAAAAATATAATTAAAATATAATTTTAAAAATATACCTGATTATATTAAAAATAAAATATGTATGTATTGAATATTAGATAGTATTATTTTAGTATGGTATACTACAAAATGACTATCTAACGATATAAATATTAATATTATGATAAACTATATGAAAAAATTGAAAATTGAAAATCGATAAAAATAATTAAATAAAATATAATTTTAAAAAATATATCTGATTATATTAAAAATAAAATATACACCGATATTTTCGTAAAAATTTACTATACGTGAACACGTTCGATAGAAGTAATAATTGTTAGTTTGTACACCGACCTAGTACGCAGATGGCAAAGTTCCAGTGACTCTTTAAGTTCCACGTTAAAACGTGTGCTACTATTATGGTTTGTAACGCATTCTAACGATTCGAATCCAAGCAATTGGTGGCTATCATGTCGTGGAATAACATATCGGTGTTTTCTTTAGAGAAAAAAAAATCTATGAATTTTAAAACTATGAAATGTTCTGTAGACTCTAATGACTTAAAATTTTACTGAATACATATTTATTTTTTAAATCCTAACTTTATAATTAATTTGAAATTAAGATTTATAATTTTCTTTATTTAAGCTTCGTGAAGAACATATTATTTAATAGTTACTATGTTTAGTACTATAATTTTGGTATGAATTTATACAATAATTTATAACTATATTATAAGCATTTAAGCAGTTTATTATTGAAATGGATTTAAACCAATTAATTACTAACTATTCAGATTGATAAAGTATGATATAAACAATTTCTACCTTTATATAATGAAATATAACTAGTGAAAGAATAAAACATTATTTTATATTTATATCGGATACCTGTTTTAACATTTTAATTATTTTTCTATTGATATAAGTCTTGTAATATTAAATCAGACAATTTAACATATTGAAATTGTTGAATCTCGCTTATTAAAGACATACCTTCTAAGTCTGAGTCGTAACCATAATTCTGTATAAATTGATATGTGAAAGCATTTGATTGACAACTAGCTGGAAGATTTGATATAGATTCTTTTAATGTTGAGTAGAATAAATTATAACAATTTTGAAAATAATTAATTTTTTTCTGTTTTTCTACTATGTTTGATTCTATACAAATTTGGATTTGTTTTAAACGACAAAGATCGATAATACTTAATGATATAGAATTATTATTCAATCTTAGTGTAATTGAAGAATATTTTGCATTTATAGAATAATTTAAATTTTCATTTAATTGAACTGGAGACTTGCAACGTGTTTGTAAATTTTTTTAAATCATATTAAAATTAGATTCACGCATTAAATCATTCCAATTAGTTAAATTTAGTGTGAAAACATTTCTACCTGATTCAATTAATACAACAATTGAAATTTCCTTTTCAAGTAAATATCCGACTGAAACATATTTTTTATTATGAATTTCAAATTTTGATTTACCAACTATTGAAACTGACGAAGACATGTTTGATTATTTGTTTTAAAAAAAAAAATATGTATATTATATACTAAATATTACAAAAACGTAACGGTACTCTTCTGATTCTGGTAGACGTACGTCGTTTTCTTGTATGACTTTTTTCTCAAATACGTTTTATTAATTTTAAAATTTTAATGCAGTTAACACAGTCTAACTCATTTGGTGACGAGTACATAACTAATAAAAATGAAACAATTTTTTTATTTATATACCAACAAAAAATAAAAGTGAACACTGTGTTCTAATGGTTTGAGACGTGACTTTTTATTTAAACATTTACCTACCACACTAAGTATTCTATCCTTACCCCCACCTATTAAATTATTATTTAAACCTAACATATTTATCTTAAAGAGTGACGTCTTAAACCGTTAGAACACAGTGTTCACGAACATATTAAACATGATTGAAGCATTTAAGTAAAATATTTTTTTTTATTTTGTAATAAAATACATAAGATTTCAATAATTAAAATTTGTATTACTACTTATTATCAACTTCATCGATACCGTCACGTTTGTAAAAGAAGCAGTTGTTTAAATCCTTGTATTTAAATCTGTTATTGACATCATTTATAAATTTACTTCCTTTACTCAATAAGAGAAAAGGACATTTGTTTGAAAATCTTGCATATTCACGAAAAGGACAATCACCTTTGAGCCAATTTCCGAGAATTATTCCACATGTCCAACACTGAACGATATCGTTTGACTTGAAAAAAAATCCTGCGTCCGCTAATAGGACTTTATCACTATCTGTAGTCGAAAATTCTTTGAGAGATTCAAAACGCTTTACAAATGATTCATATTCTACAAATTTTGGCGTTGAAGAGTTTTTAATTAACTCAACTCCTTGAAAATAATCGTTCATATTTGACTGAATAAAATGTAATATTTTAATTTTATAATAAAAATAAAATGTTTTACTTGTTACCCGGAGGAACATGAAAACACAACTGATCAAACTAAAAATATAAAATGAACGAGTTATATTATAAAAAATAATAAATACTGTATAAAAAATTTAAACAAATCAGTGTTACAAGATTATAGATTCTAAAATGTGTTCAATAATATTCGGTTAGACAATAATGTATAAATTAAAAAAAAAAAAATGTTGTTTATTTTTTTTATACTAAAATAAAAAACACCGATATTTTCGTAAAATTTACTAACGTGAACACGTTCGATAGAAGTAATAATTGTTAGTTTGTACACCGACCTAGTACGCAGATGGCAAAGTTCCAGTGACTCTTTGAGTTCCACGTTAAAACGTGTGCTACTATTACGGTTTGTAACGCATTCTAACGATTCGAATCCAAGCAATTGGTGGCTATCATGTCGTGGAATAACATATCGGTGTTTTCTTTAGAGAAAAAAATCTATGAATTTTAAAACTATGAAATGTTCTGTAGACTCTAATGAATTAAAATTTTACTGAATACATATTTATTTTTTTAAATCCTAACTTTATTATTAATTTGAAATTAAGACCAAAATAATTTCACACTAAAAATAGGTGGAAATCGTCCGCCAAACCGGAAATATTTGGCTTCTCGAATGGAGTCAGAACATACATGCGTTTTTTGTAAAAATCATACACGAAAAAAAATTTGAGAAGCCAAATGAAGCTAAAAAATATATACTTTTTTTTTTGAGCAAAAAAATCGTACACTAAAAAATAGGTGGAAATCGCCCGCCAAACCGGAAAAATTTGGCTTCTCAGATGGACTCAGAACATAAATACGTTTTTTTGAACAAAATAATTTCATACTAAAAAATAGGTAGAAATCGCCCGCCAAACCGGAAAAATTTGGCTTCTCAAATGGACTCAGAACATACAAATACATACTACTGTGGTATTAATCACTTAGTTTTTTTTAAATATTTATATTATGGTCCGTGGTCTTTTTCACTTAGTTTATTTTTCTCTATTTTTTTGAGTTATTATTTTTGATTACATTATTAATATGGTCAATGAAGTTTTCTCTAGATATTCCTGTTTTATAATGGCCCCAAGATAAAGTATCAATTCCATTTTCTAATATAAATCTTTTATCATCATAAGCACTGAGTGCTGTTTTATTTTGTTCAATTGTACAAATGTCATGGTTTTTTGTTCTAAAAATATTTTGTTTAACACTTAGAGATTTTTGAGTTGTTAAACATTTTTTAAAATCATTATGACATATTTCTTTATCAACCACACATTTTTTCACTCCTTTTGCTTTTTTGACTTCTTTCCCTGTACTATGTTCCGTGAAGGAATATAATTTCGATCGCAGACCAATAAATTCAGCCATTATTTTACCATTAAGCTCATCTTTGAATTTCCCTATAATTTTCTTGTTTACTAATGGGATATTATAAATATTATCCAAAGGATAATCAGATGTATTATAATGGTCTATATCATTTTTCATATCTTGATAAAAATCATTCGTTTTCACTTCTATTATTAGAGAATCTGTATCACAATATAATAATCTTATTTTATCACCGTATTTCTCCTTCAAAACATTGTAATAAAGTCATACATTAATTTTTTAGAAATGTCTAATATAGTCATCCCAACATAAACTGGCTGAAACAATTTAGTCGAAGTTCTTTTCATATGTATTGCAGATAAATTTTCTGTGAAAATCGTAGCTCTATCGAAATTTGGTTTCGCAACTAACTTTTCCAATTGCGAAGCATTTGTTACCAATCTAATATCAACATGATTTCTTACATTCATCATTGTTCTACCGAAAACACTGTTATTCATCAATTTATAGAAATCTTTTTCAAAATTATTTCTAGCTTTTGTTCTGAGATTTGTGTTTAAATCAATGTAAGGTTTTAACCAAGGAAATTGGTCAAACTCCAAGATTTTATGAATTTTCTCTATTCTCAAACCATTACGAATATATGCTTGTAATGTTATGTAGTGGACGATAAAATTTTTTTTATCATATAAATTTAGAGTGAGTTTAGGTAATGAGACACCGTCGAATTGATTTTCTGGAGCAGAGGGGAAATCTGAATGTTTATCATGAAGTTCTTGAGGATAAGTTAAATCAACCTCGAAAATATATCCTTTAGAGGAATCTACACTAAGATTTAATATATCTGTTATTTTTTCTGGATCAATCCATTTAAATCCTCCAGAAGGTAAGTATTGAGAAATTGCCCATCCATAAATATTGTTTGCGTCTAAATATTCCAAATAAACAGAATCTTTATTTTTATTAAATTTTTCCATCATGTATTTATTGTTTGCTTTGGAATATCTAACACTACATTGAGTCATCCCTCCTCTCAATCCTTTCTCAATGAATAAATGCATATCATAATCTGTTAATAATTCCAATTTTACTCCTGTTTTTCTGAGCATACAATTCCATGCAAAACCTGGAATTGTGTAACACCACAAAGGATCGAACTTATAAGTTTCTAAAGAAAGATGACGAAAATTTTCAATAATATCACTTAATAAGAAAACATCTATCTTATTATACAACATGGTAAATTCTCTGAGATTTTGTATATTAAACGCATTCCAAACTTCTTGAGCATTTTTATAATCATCGTCTGTTATATGTTTTTTTGTAAGAGAACTATAGAAAAGTTCTTTGGGAGGTAAACATGTTTCACTATACTTTTCGATGCAATCCATATACTCATAAGGATAAGATAATTTTTTAGTTATTAAATCTAGATGTTCTCTTGGAAAATGTTTTCCGAGTTCTTTAAACTGGTTTTTCTCTAGATTATTAGCTAATTCATCTAAACTGCAAGATAGAAATTTGAATGAATCTAAAAATCTTATCTCGACTTGATTTTTACAGACAATATTTGTTGTACTTTTTTTACAGAATTTATTCAAACATTTATTTTTCATACAAGCAGATGATTGGTAGTCCAAAATATTTGAAAAAGATACATATTTTTCCTCATTATCTGGAATCAAGTTTATTCTTTGATTATCGCCGTTGAATTCTTTTATAAATAAATGTGCGTCGTAACCTGAAAGGTTGTGGAATAAAACAGGAATAAATCTAGGAACTTGATGATTTAAATTACAATAAGAATGTGCAGCTCCTCTATAATTTCCAGTTTAATGATCATGATCTCGAACTTTTCTCATATTATTTTTGAATTCAGTATTTTTTTCCTTTTTTTTCATACTCTGTAACAATTGTGGAGGTATATCCTCCATTTTTCTCTCACAAATATGACATGTGTTAGCGTTTTTAAAATTTTTCCATTTTTTTTTAGACAACTCTTTCATAGGAACTTTTACATCTAAATAATTTTTAGCAATATTAAGAGCTTTTTCTTTTATTTTTTGAACAAATACCTTAGGTGCATCCAACCCAAAGTATTCTTCACTTTTCTTAAAACTCCCATCGGAGTATTTTATATAGAATACGAAACTTATAGGAGTATGTTTTTGGTATGGGTTTATATACGAAGTATTATCACAAGGTTGACAATTCTGTATTTTTTCTAACATACACTCAAAGTCTGCGTAAATCGAAACAGGTATTTTTAAAGAATGATTATAATGAGAAAATTGAACAATATTATTGGAAGGTTCAGGTAAAATGACCTTGGTACATTTATTATAAATACAGTAAGTTTTATGCTCGTTTAATTTATCTAGTGTTGTATGGCTGATTAAACACATTTTACACAGAAAACCTTTATGTCCATGTTTGGAAATTTGATCATGTCCTACTAGTTTCCATAAATCTTTTATCCAACAATAATGCTCATTATTTTTCTCTTTAAGATACAACAAATCAATATGTTTGTCCTTCTCAATTTTAGTTATTTTAAGGGGAATAATTACTGGCTTGAACTCATCAATACAATATACATTTATAGAAATATTTAATCTATCAACTATTTTATGTATATCTGTTAATTTAACAGGGAATTCAATATCTTTGAATTCTTTATCAAACACATTTTCCCATTTTTTTATAATTGGAAACTCTCTGCGGATTATATTCAGCTGGATATAATGCAGAAAGTAAGGCCCAAAGAAAACATTTATTATCCTCATTTTTCACATTTATAACGGCATGTTTAAGTTGAATAAATTTTGGAAGTTCTATATACGAAGCACCTCTTAGAGGTATAAATTTATTGATACACAATTCCAAGGAGACAATTTTTTGAAGACACCACTGTGATTGTTTGATTTGAAACTCTTGCATTTCATTCGTTAATTTAGTTTTCACTCCAACATAGTAATCACTTCGATCAGTCGTTTTCAATATAATCAAATAGCCGAGTGATGGCGGCGCTGTCCGGACTCATGCGCAACGTCGGCAGACCCCGGGAGGGGAAACGGCGCCTACTGACGAGCGTCGTACACTCAGTCATGATGTACGGCGTCCCTACGTGGGCGCACGTTCTGCCATACGAAAAACTGGGGGTCAGAGCGTTGGCTGCAGTCCATTGGTTAGCCGCCATCCGGAGCATCTGTACGTACGGCACGGTGTCCTACGACGCCGTGGCGGTAGTCGCGCGCACCATTCCGGTGGAGTTATTGGTCGAGGAACGCAGGACAGCGTTTGTGGCCAAGAGGGTGTCACGGCCGGCAGCTGATGACGGCAGTCCCCTCGTGCCCGGATCTCGGGCCACGACGCCACCGGTACCCGGCCCTCGGAAGAGTAGGGATCGGGCGCTGGTGGAGTGGGCTCGGAGGTATCGGCGGGCGGACACCCCGGTCGGAAGCGGTCGGGAGTGGACGAGGACGCTGGTGCCCCCGGGCCTGCTTAGTCTGTGGGTGGACCGACTGCACGGGGAAATGACCTTTCACCTTACTCAGCTCATGGCCGGACACGGCTGTTTCAACCGCTTCTTGCACGGAATCGGTCGTGCACGGTGCACGGTCACCCGGTTGCTCGCATTGCGACGCACCCGGGGAGCCTGGGGAAGAGGACGATGCCTCGCACACACTCATGCGCTGAGAAGCGTTTGCGGGTGACCTCGAGCGCCTCGTCCGCGTGATTGGTGTTTTTGACCCGGGCGGGCTGGTTCCGATCATGCTCGAGAGTCGGGCGAACTGGGATGAGGTGGCTCGCTTCGCGGGGGAGGTGATGACCACCAAGGAAGGGGCAGAGCGCGCTAGGCATTCCCTACAGCGATCGCCTCCAACGCGGCGTGCGAGAAGGGCTCGAAGGGCGAGGGCCCCTCGTTGAGTTGGTGCCTGGTCGGGCCACCCAGGTCTGTTTGTCTTTTTATAGAAGATTACTTTGTGAGTGGTGTTGGGAGACATCGTCTCCCGCATCACATTTTTCAGCATGTTGTACTTTGTATTTTAGTTTATTGAGAAGGGTGACAGGTAGGGTATTGTCCTACCGTCACCCTCTTGAGAAAAATTGTTTATCTTTGTGTTTTACAAATAAACGATGGTGACCCACCCACCCGAATTATTGCTTCACGGCATTTCCGGGTGGAGGGTGTATTGCCAATACCACAAAAAAAAAAAAAAGGTTATAGATATAGGTTAAACGTTCTGGGTGTTGGCGTATCACTTCTTTTAGGAGCTCATTGGTTATACCATCGGGCCCAGGTGCTTTCCCGTTTGGGATTCTCTTAGCTACTTCCAGGACTTCGGATTCTGTAATTTGTGGATATTCAAGGCTTTGTTCTCTCCTCTTGGGTCTTTCTCTGGTTCCCTCTGTTTCATCTCCCGGGAATAGTGTTTTGACTATGTTCTGTATGCGACCAGGTACTTCAATTCCTATAATAGGAGTTCTCCTTGTTAATTTCTTCAGGACCAGTTTATATGGATGACCCCAAGGATCTCTATTTACTTCTTTGCATAATTCGAGCCAGCACTTGTCCTTAGCGGTTTTGATAGACACGGCCAATTCTTTTCTGCTATCTTTGTATCTTCCTGCTTCTAGATCTCATTCTATTCCACCATTTTCGTTCCTTAGATATATGCGCCTCCTTTTTATACATTCCTTGTGGACTTCGGATATTTCCTCGGTCCACCAGAACACCGGTGGTCGTTTAGGAATTACTGATCTTCTCGGCATACATTTGTCCGCAGTCCTTTCCATTGTGTTTGCGAAATCCTCTACTACGGCATCTAGGTTCTTTGTGCCCCAGTGCCCATCTTTTACCCACCGCTCGGTTATAATGGCAAACTCTAGGAGCTCCTGATTCATCTTTTTCGTTTGCCAGCCCTTTTGCATTATATAACCATAACAGGTGTCTTCGAGAAGTGCACTATCCAGACAAATGAAAAGTCGCCAACCTAGTATTGATGACCAAACCAGGAAAGCAAACAGATGATCCATCAACGTACAAGCCCCTGTGTATGTTGGATACGGTTGGAAAACTCTTCGAGAAACTCCTAGCAAAAAGACTAACCAAACACATCGATGATACTGGTGCACTCGAAGAAGCCCGATTTGGTTTCAGGCAGCGGAAATCTACGGTCACTGCAATAAGGAAACTGCAAGATATAGTCAAGGAGACAAACCAAAGGGGAGACGTAGTCGGGATGCTCACAATTGATGTTAAAAATGCGTTTAACTCAGCACGGTGGGTAAAAATACGAGAAGCACTCAGAAACATGAGTGCGCCGGTATATCTCCAAAAAATCATAGGAGCCTATCTTACAAATCGAGAAATCAAATATACAGTGAACAATCCCATATCGTTCTCTGTAAACCGGGGAGTTCCACAAGGCTCTGTGCTGGGACCATTAATTTGGAATGCAATGTATAATGACCTCCTAAAGATCGAACTACCGGGTGGAGTGGAGATGATAGCTTTTGCAGATGACATCGCGATCATCGCAAGATCCGAGCATAGTAAATAGTAACTTTTTGGAAGAAATACTTGAGGAATCATTTGCAAGAGTTAAATTTTGGATGCAAGAGAACGGGTTAGAATTGGCCGAGCAGAAAACAGAAGCAATTGTTTTCACGGGTAGATACTCAAGGAACAAAATGTCGGTTAGGTGTGGCGAGTCAACTATTGAGTCGAAGAAAAGTGTTTAATACATAGGTCTCACAATGGACCAAAAATTACTTTTTCGGGACCATGCCACAGAAACGTCGAGGAAAACCATGGATATTGTAAGGAAGCTAGGGCGTATACTACCTAACATTGGCGGAGCGAGAGAGTTTAAGCGAAGACTCCTTGCTACCACGGCCATGTCCAGAGTGTTATACGGAGCCCCCTGCTGGTCAACAAGCCTGGGGGAAGCTGGATGGAAAAAACTAGAGGCAATACAGAGAAGAATAAGCATTCAAATAGCCGCCGCCTATAAAATCGTTTCATACGCAGTCATCTCCGTTGTCCCCATTAAGGCTCAAGGTCGAAGAACTTACAAACAGGTTTAACAACAGAGACAAATCGGTAGCCAGGGAAGTCACACTAAATAAGTGGCAAGAATATTGGGACACAGCAGACAAAGGACGTTGGACCCATAGGTTGATCCCAAATATTGCCGTATGGACAAACAGGAAACTTGGAGAGGTAACATTCTACTTGACTCAGCTACTGACTGGACACGGGTCATTTGGAGAGTACCTTCACCGCTTCAAAGTCGGAATACGGACGAGTGCCAACTGTGCGAAAGGAGTCCGGATACGCCAAATCATGCAGTTTTCGAATACGACGCTTTGCATATGGACAGACGTGAACTGGAGATCGACATCGGAGTGGAGATTACGCCCGACAACGTAGCGAGGACAATGCTACAATCGAAGAACAAATGGACAAACGTCGCAGCATTGATCGAAAAAATCCTGAGAAAAAGGGAAGACATCGAGCGAGAAGTAGAAAGACAGAATAACTAGATAAGTTTACTAAACTGTGGGCCGAAGGTCGAACTGAGGGGGTTAGAGGCCCCCTTTTTCGCTGTTAACGATGGTAATGCCCTGGACGCAATGCAACAGCAGACCCCAGGGTACTATCGATAAAAAAAAAAAAAAAAAAAAAAAAAAAAAAAAAAAAAAGCTGAGGTTAGGTTGGTGCATTCGTCCTCCCCATGGGATTCGCCTTTTCGTGGCGGGGGGCTTGCGGGCTCTTAACTGAGTCTTACCAAGCGATCCCGGTCTAAGTTAGACCTATTTCAGAGTCTCACCTTAACTGGTGGGACAGGCCTGGTCCACCTGCAAGCACCTGCAAAAAGATCCCTGCCGGTAGGTAAAACGAAGGGAAGGAAAATCATAAACCACAATATGAATACTTTATCTAGGAATATTGTTACCACCCCAGAGGCTTCGGAACCCCAGGGGTCGGCAGTATTGGGTGGATTCGGTGTAAAATCCGGATCCAACGTAGCGGGCCCACTGTGGTCGTCATCAAACTACCGTGAGGGTACGGGGGTGGCCAGCCTAGCCCCCGCAACTCAAAATGCAACTAGCGCTGAGGCAGTCGTGCCCACGGACTTGCGACACCAAACAGCCAGTTCCCAGCAGAGGGTCATCGACATCGGTGCCCTCGATGGAGACGAACTTCTGCGAATGCTTCGGGAGTACGTAAATTCCATGTGTGACTTTGCTAAGAGCAACAGGAATGTGCACAAGGAGCTCAAACTAACCCTTTCAAATTCAAGCGTGGTCTTGACTCAATACATCAAGGTTAAGAGCAGCACGCCCAGTACGGACACAAGGAACAAAGGGTGCAAGTCACTCAAACACACGCTGAAGTCGTTAGGGCCACGCCCTCCCAGGCCAACGGAGAGAGCAGCCTGGAGCATGTGCGGGGAGACGTGGTGACTAAAGACGCCACTACCAACACAGACGCTCCCACCTGTGAGCCTCCTCCTCCACAACTCCAGCTGGCAGGAGAGAAGCAGAAGCAGCAGCAGCCTTAACAGCGCCAGCCCTGGCAGCCGCCGCAACCCGAGTAGCGACTGGGGCTGCAGGCTTCGATAAATAAGGAAAAGAAGAATCGGCCCAACAAGAAACATCAGCAGCAGCAGCAACAGCAACAACATCGGGTAGAGTCGGAGCAGACAAGCCAGGAAGCGGATCAGGACCAGCAGCAGCAGTCGACATGGAGCCAGGTGGTGAGAAGGACCAAGAAATCAAAGATCCGGTCAGTAATTTGGGGCCTTGCCAGGGTCGGGCTACCTGAACCCTGGATTCCTGTCCTGTTACTGGGCATCCAAGAATGGGTGGAGGTCGAAGAGGTCCTAGAAGGACTCGTGCCAGCTGAAATCACTGGGGTCACAGCCGAAGATGTTAGAATTCAGAGGAACGCAGGTGGCCGGGGTGAATACGTGGCCAGCCTAACCCTGCCTCTCAAGGATGCGATTCAGCTGGCGGAAACAAAGGTGATTGTCATAGGATGGACGAAATGCAGAGTCAAGCTGATAGAAAAAAACCAGCCCACCTGCTACCGTTGCCAAGGGAAAGGTCATCTCGCCGCTGAATGCCGCAATGATGCGAAGCCCCGCCGCGGTCACAGGTGTTGAGATGAGGGCCATCTCGTGAGGGACTGCATGCAACTCCCACGGAGATAACAGACACGACAACAGAACCAGCAGAAGTCCACAGTATCCCAGCAGGGGAATACACAGCGCCTGGAGGGGTCGCCAGGTGCACAGCTGATCGATCTACAATGATGGACCTAAGCTTCGTCCAATGCAATCTCAACCACTACCGTGCGGCACAAGATCTGCTCACGCAGTACATGGTTGAGGAGAAAATCGACATCGCGCTCTTAAGCGATAATTATAAAGCGGATGCCCAATCCACGGACTGAATTTTATAACGGACTTATATTAAATAGATGTGTAAATCATATACAATTTCCGAGGTTTACGTTTAAATATCTACAAACTATTATCTAGATATCTAAAAATTTAGAAAAATATTCTAATAAATTAACGATATTATTATTATGTTGAATTAGGAATATTCAATTATGTACTATGTCTATTTATACATGGAATAATTGTTTAGTAATATCATAGTAATATTCAGTTACTTTCATCAAAGTGAAATTTATTATCAGATATTAAATAATAATAAATATTTAATATTTCTTTGATAAACGCTAGTTATCAACTTCAAGATATTTTATAATTATTGTCAAAGATATTGTTCAAGGAACATTAGTATTATATAACTTTATAATTTATATCAAAATAATATCATATCGATATTGAAATTATATTGTAGTCAATATCTAAAAATAACTTTTCCTAGAATTACAGCTGTCAGCTATATTATATATTATAATAATATATATACATATATTATATGCGACTATGCGAGGTTATTAATAACCCATATATATTATATTAGTTGCCCTTATCGTATATTTAATATATTATATAGGTATACTTTTATAGTTATATAGTATCTGCAGCGCCATTATAATATTATATTATGTGTAAAACTGCAAATTTATTTTTTCTATTATAATAATATTGGTGAAATGTTGGGCCGCGCGTGGTAAGAGCATGTCTGCAGTTGTCATCATTCCACTATATTATTTTACTTTTACTACTGTTTCCACAAATATATACATATATACACACTAAAATTACTCTTATCCATATTTAAATTAGCATTATCTGTACAACTCAAATCTTTATCAACCTCATTAAAAATTGTAATTAATTATTATTTTTGTCCCTCTTATTTTTGTCCAGCTTTGTACATCGTTCGACCGGTCGCCACGACTGCTTTATCCATCGCCTGGTTGTACGCCGTTGCCACCTCGCGATGGGTATAAAAGGGCAAAGCACAGGTCGAACCGATACCATTTACTGCCTTCTCGGCGCCGGAGCAAGACCTACCCAGGCAGACTTGCACGACTCGAAAGTCGAAAGGCAGTCTCCCTCCCGGACTCAACGTGCGGTATATATCCAATCCATGGTGCAATAGTCAGAGTTATTCCGGCATTGTATTGTCTTATACCACACGTTCGAGTCCCATTAGTTCCTAATAAATTCATATCGTGTTTTTATATATGCTATTGTGTCAATTTACCGAATAACTCTTTTCAAACAATAAAAATAATACGTTTTGTTTTTTGTTATATCAACCGTGTCTTTTAGTTATTTCACACCCAAACCATCAAAACCAATCGTTCTACGAACCCCAGGTGTCAACAACTACAGTGTTGTTTATTGAGTTTGATTTAAAATTTAATAATATATTATATTATATATGTGTACATTGGATTATTCAATTATTTAAATATAATAAAACTACCGACGAATTGTAAGTATTGTAAATTATGATAATTAGGTAAATTATAACTTATGTAAGTACATCGATATATTTTTGCGAATTATACTGTAAGGAACTATATTTTAATTAGGTACCTAGCTATTGTAGAAGGAATATAATTAGTAGTTATAAATGATAATGCATCGTAATAACTTTATGAGTAAATCTACAAAACGTAGAAGAGTAATCGAGGAATTAAATTTGCTTAAACATTTAGCTGAGGGTGACAATAATACAATATTTCAAAGCAATCAATCATATGAATGCTCCAACAATAGTTCTAGTTCACCAGAATTTAAAAAAATTGATAAAAATATCTCTTTTTTTTTAAACAATACAAATAACAACCAAAATCTGATTAAAAAAGATAACTCCTTTGAACCAATAAATAATTTTTCCAATTCTGAAAGTAAAAGTGATAGTGATGAAAATGCCAGTGAAGAAGAATATGGTAATATTTATGATCAACAAAAATTAGAAACCAGTAAATTAGTTGAGTGGGCAATTGATCATAATGTACAAAATAATACATTTTCAGAATTATTAAAAATTTTAAAAGAGCATACATGTTTTAGTAATTTTCCTGTTGATGCTAGAACACTTTATAAGACCCATTCTAATATTTCTTATAATCTACCTGTCCAAGTAAAAACTGTACCTCCAGGTATATATCACCATTTTGGTATTAGTAATGGTATTAAAAAGTATATCGATAAAGATTTTTCTGGTGAAACAATAAAATTGGTTGTAGGTGTAGATGGTTTGCCTTTAGCCAAAAGTTCAGGTAGTTGTTTTTGGCCTATATCGGGATATATAAGACAAAAAAATCAAACAGTTTTTCCAATTGGGATTTATTGGGGCTACGAGAAACCTATTGATAGTAATATTTTCATAAAGGATTTTGTTGATGAAATTAAATTTCTGTCTTTGAACGGTGTTGATATTGAAATACTAAACAAAGATAAAAAAAAAATAATAAAAACAATATTTATTAGAATAGATGCCTTATGTTGTGACTCCCCAGCCAAATCTTATTTATTGAAGATTAAGGGACACGCTGGATTTTACTCTTGTACTAGATGTACTGTACAAGGTGAGAATTTATTAAGAAGAGTATGTTTTCCTAAGCTAGATTGTCCAAAAAGAACTCATGAAGATTTCATCAATCATATCCATGAACATTATCATATGTCTGAAAACATTACTGAAATAATTAACATTCCAGATGTTAATATTGTAGATAGTTTTGCTCTTGACTATATGCATTTAGTTTGCTTAGGTGTTGTAAAAAAAATTCTTACATTATGGAAGGGAAGTAAAGATATAGGTAGATTAAATGTAAATAGTCAAAAATTACCTATTAATGTTATTAAACATATATCTACTAATCTTTTATCTATAAAAAAATGTATTCCATGTGATTTCAATCGTAAACCAAGAGGATTTGATGAATTAGCTAGATGGAAGGCTACTGAGTTTAGGCAATTCCTTCTTTATACTGGAATTATAGTAATTAAGTCATCTGTACCAAAATTAATATATGAGAACTTCTTATGCTTAAGTGTAGCTATGACTATATTTCTAAGTCCTAACTTAAGCCATTTGTCAAATTTAGCTAAGTCATTAATGATTAATTTTGTCACAGATTTTGGATCATTACCTATATGGTATACATTTCATATCACACAATGTACATGGACTAATACATTTAATAGACGATTATGAGAAATTTGGTTGTCTTGATCAAGTTAGTTGTTTTAAATTTGAGAATTATATGGGACAGCTAAAAAATATGGTATGGAAACAAGACAAACCCCTTCAACAAGTAATTAACAGGTATAACGAACGTTGTTTGAAATTAGAAAATAATATGAATGAAGATAATAAGATTAAACCAATATTTAAAATGATTCATAAAGGGCCATTACTTAATATAACTAGTTCTTCACAATATTGAGTTCTAATTCTTGATAAATTAATAATTAAAATACATTCTGATGCTGACTCATTTGTTGGTATTAATGTTAAGGGACAATTGAGTATTGTTAAAATATTTAATATATGTTTTAACAAACATACCTACTAATACTGAAGTAGTCATAGGAACAAAATTTGAAGTGTAGAGAGTTGTAAATTAGGAATTTATAAAATACGTAGTTTTTCTAAAGTGTTATGTGTATGGGACATTAATGACATAATTACAAAATATGTTGTGTCAACAACTGACCAAAGTGTTACTGTAGCCATACCAATTATTCATTTTGAAAATTAATTTATTTTTTATTTTTTTGTACATATTAATTATTATGTATATTTATAAGTTAATAACTGTATATGTTGAGGCCAGTTTCGCGACCGATCAGTGCACACACACACATCATTATGTTATCTGTTTTGTGAGTTATTTCTATTTAGTTGTGGCGTGTGTTATATAATATTGTTAATTATTATATGTAAATATCTGTCTCGTTATCGGTCCGCCGCCGCCGATTGTAGGCGAAGAAATATCTATCACGGCCGCCCGCCTCTCTGTCTGTCTTCGTCCTCCGTATGAAACAGACCCGTATGCGTTAGTGACTTTTTTTGTGTGTGTATTATTTTTGATTTCTTGCGATTTATAGTTTATTTTTTGTTTTGCAGTTTTTAGTTTTATACATTTTAGTTGTCGCGTGCGCTAATTGCCGCCCTTTTTATTATATTATTTATCGTGTGCGCAAATCGTCCCGAGTGTTTTAAGCAATATTGTATACCGCGAGCGCGAATCGCCGCGAGTATCATTATTATTTTTGTTGTACATTGTGTGTTTTCTTTTATTATTATTATTATTATATTGTCAGCACTATTCGCCGAAATTATTTTGTTTCCTTTCATTATTATATATTTTTTGGTGTGTGCTAATCACCACCGTTTTGGAGTCATTTATTTCTTTTTCTATTGTGTGTGTGTTTTAGAATTAAGTGATTATTATATAGGTACAGGTAGCGGCTGGCCAGCAGAGCACCGACCATACTCGTGAGTTATTTCTTGTGTAATTATTTATTCTATTTATATTTATTCTGTTGGGCCAAAAGGGCCATATACAATATTATTATTTACATTGTTTTTACGTGTTGGGCCAAGAGGGCCGTAATATTTATTATTAATTTATTTTATTATATTATTTATTAATTGTTGAGCCAGAAGGGCTGATTTTCTATTTATTATTTATAAATTGTTGTGCCAAACAGGCAATTATTATTATTTGAATTTTACTAATGGAAATTGTGTTGCTGTGAATTTTTATATATATTCTACATTTTTATTTATTATTTCGTTACCAGCAATATATCAAGCAGTTAGTTACCATTTTTAAGTCGTGTACTATTTATTTTTAGTTTTAAGTACACACATACAAGTATACACACGTACACAAAAACACACATTTCGCACAACAATCACCACGTAGTTCGACAGTATTTGCCCGGCATTCCCGACCACTGCTGTTCGAACTACTCACCGCATTACACACCGCTGATCGGTAAAAAAATTCGCGCGTATAAGGTGTCCGAGGATCGCGTAACAAAACTACGCTCCCGGCCCCAACATTTGGTGACCTCGACGTGATATTTTTTAATTTTTTAATATACGTGTGAATTTTTAATTATTTTTGTTAGGTGAATTATTTGTGTCTGAATTTAATTATTGATCAAACGGAGTCGTCGTTTATTGGTCAACTTATTATTTTGGTCTGTCCTTGTTGTGGTTATTGTCATTATATTTTTATAAGATTAGTTTATAACTGTGACAACCAATATGGGACTCGATGACAGTGAGAAGAAGGCAGTGAGTGATCTGAAGAGAAAGAGAGGTGTCGTGAAGGCGGCCTTGACTAGAATTCGTACCTTTGTTAGAAACTTCAATCCTAGAGAGCAATCTATCTCCCTGTTAGAGTTTAGACAGGAGGAGCTACCTCAGTTAAATAGAAAATTTGATGATATTCAATGTCAGATAGAATTGATCGATGTCGACAATTTCGACGGTGAGACTGAGAGGGAAAACTTTGAAACCAAATACTATTCTATAAGGTCCGAAATGCAAGAAATTATTAATTTAGAGAAGGGTTTGAATTCTTCAATTCATAATGCGTCATCAAGTGCTGCAGGATCCGCCCCACGTGCACAATTGGCACCAATTGCCCTTCCAAAATTTAACGGGAACATTCTTGAGTGGGAGTCATTTTTTGATTGTTTCAAAGTATTGGTTCACCAAGAAGAAATGTACTCCCCGGCGCAGAAATTTTCATACCTTAGATCAACCTTGAGTGGGCCAGCTCTAGATATTGTTAAGGGCATACCAATGACAGATATCAATTACTGCATTGCGATAAAAAAGCTGCAACAACGCTATGACAATAAAAGCCTAGTCATTCAATCACATATTCGAAGCATCTTGGACATTCCTTCTATAACAACAGCCCCGTCAAAGGGATTACAAGAGCTACATTCACGTATTTCTACACATATTGCTGCATTAGAAGCTCTAGGTCAACCAGTCGTACATTGGGATGCTTGGTTGGTCACGATTGTATTAAGAAAATTAGATCAATCAACCAATCACGGTGTGGAAATACAGAGCTTCCGAAATACACGGACCTTGAAGGATTTTTAGCTGGTCGATGCATAGCATTAGAGAGTTCAGAAACGTTGCAGACAGCTTATAACGAAAATATCGGCTCTCCTTCATCTTCAGTTACAATTCACAAAAATCCGTAATATGATAGAACATACAAAAAGGGACTTTTTGTATCCACGTCTAATAAAAAAGAGATTAAGTGTGAGTGCTGTTCTGGAACACATAGATTGTATTCATGTGACACATTTAAGAATCTCCCGGTAAGGGAGCGCATAACAATGGTTCGAGATCTAAAATTATGCTTTAATTGTTTCACTCCGGGACATATGGTAACCACTTGTAGATCCAATTATAATTGTCGCAAATGTCAACGCAAACACAACACACTGATACATTTTGAAGATTCATCGGACACTAAAGAAATTGATGACAAGATCAACGAAAATTCAGTGGCTAGTACAAGCAATAATCCCATAGTAGACACAGCGAAGACGTCACTTATGGCTCAGCATGCAGCTTCACATGTGTTCCTCGCAACAGCTAGTGTGTTCATTATGGACTACTTTGGAAACCGACACGAATGTACAGTAGTACTTGATAGTGGTTCCCAAGTAAATTTTATTTCCAAAAAATTAGCTAACTTGTTAAAATTGCCTATGAAGGATGCTTATTTACACATCAGTGGGATAGGAGCACAACAAACTCGCGCAGCATCGTATGTTGACGTGAACATAAAATCGAAAACGAGTGGTTATCAATTGGATTTATTGTGTTATGTATTACCAAACATGGTCACAGATTTAGCGCCATGTGCTGAACCAAGAGAAGGATGGAAAATTCCAGAGGAGCTGTTGAAAAATTTAGCAGATCCTGATTTCTATTGTACAAGAAGAGTTGATCTATTAATAGGAGGAGGAGCTTTTTTCGAGTTATTGGAGACTGGAAGAATCCCATTGGGAATTGGCAATATTTCACTGCAGAAAAGTAAACTAGGCTGGGTCGTTACTGGTGAGATGGGTGTTTCATGTCTAATGAGCATTGGAGAAACTTTAGAAGAAAATTGGAAGATTGGTCAGGACAATGAAGAATTGGAAGGTTTTGGCAAATCTTCAAGGGCAAATCAGAAATGTATTGAGGAGGCGCAAGCATTGAAGCATTTCCGTGACACGGTAAGACGTGATGAAGCTGGACGTTTCGTTTTGCAGTTACCTTTCAAACCGGAGATTGATCAAATCGGAGAAACCTTTACAATGACTACATCACGGTTTTTGAGTGTTGAACGGCGGCAACAGCGAGATGATGCATTAAAAACTAGTTATATCAACTTCATGGATGAATATCTCCAAATGGGGCATATGGAAGAAATCACCAATTTGCAAACGCCAGCTCAAAGAGAATTCTACCTACCACATCACCCGGTGTTAAAGGCATCAAGTCTTACAACCAAACTCAGAGTTGTATTTGACGCTTCGGCAAAAAGTACTACCGGTCTTTCCTTAAATGATGTTCTGATGTCTGGTCCTAATGTCCAGGAAGAATTGTTCGCTATTTTAGTTCGCTTTCGTAAACACCAGTTCGTGTTGATGGCAGATGTAGAAAAAATGTTTAGGCAAGTGTTCATAAGGAAGGAAGATCGGGACATGCAGCGAATAGTTTGGCGTTCAAAACCAAATGAGGAATTACGTACTTACAGACTGTCAACAGTGACCTACGGTACCACTCCGGCTTATTTCATGGCCACAAATTGTTTGATGACCCTCTCGGAAGAATTTAAAAATCAATACCCATTTGCTTCAGACGTGATTCGGCGAGATTTCTACATGGACGATCTAATGACAGGTTCAAACACCATTGAAGAGTGCTGTGAATTACAAAGGCAAATCCGCACAATATTAGAAACAGCTAGGTTTCCTTTACGAAAATGGTGTAGTAATTCAGCTACAGTTTTGGAAAATATTGGAACAATGCACAACGACCCACTTTTCACATTAGAGATCGGGGTTGATGAGATAGTAAGATCATTAGGACTTAGTTGGAAGCCGTTTCCCGATCACTTTACATTTCAAGTTGAAGCCAACTTAAGAAGAGCAAGGTTAACAAAAAGAATGCTTCTGTCAGATTTAAATCGGGTGTTTGATCCTATGGGTTTTCTTGTGCCTGTTTTGATCCGCGGAAAAATATTTATGCAACAAATTTGGCAGATGAAGCTAGAGTGGGATGGGCCATTGACAGACGATTTGAAACGAAGATGGGAGGACTTCTATCAGCAGCTGAGAGAACTTAGTAAACTATCGATCCCAAGGAAAGCCATACCAAATACGAGTGAGTTAATCGAAATCCATGGGTTTTGCGACGCTTCTCTTGAAGCTTATGGTGCTGCTATATACATACGCAGTAGAACTATAAATGGTCAATGGCATTCAAGACTTCTCTGTGCCAAGTCAAGAGTGGCTCCTCTAAAAACGTTGACCATACCTCGCTTGGAGTTAAGTGGTGCATTGACACTAGCGCAATTATCGGTTAAGGTAGCAAATGCATGGGATTTAAAGGTGCATAACTTTTACCTTTGGACGGATTCCCTTATTGTACTAGGATGGTTAAATAGTCAGCAAAAACGATTAAAAACCTTTGTCGCAAACCGAGCAAGTCAAATATTGAGCATAACGAAAATTAAGCAGTGGCGTCATGTTAGAACTAGCGAAAATCCTGCTGATGTCATCACAAGAGGCCTGACACCCCAAAAATTAATTGATTCTAGTATTTGGTGGAACGGACCACCTTGGCTTATTCAAGACACACACGAGTGGAAGACGGCAGAGGTAACAATGAACGAACAAGATCTTCCAGAACAACGTCCTTTAAAATTGGCTCTAGCAGTGACAATGGTTGCCACATCTTGGTTGCTCGAACAGTATTCGGAATGGCACAAACTTATAAGAATCACTGCTTACGTCTTCCGATTTGTTCAAAACTTGAAGAGTTCAAGAACCGATATTCTTAGTCGTACCAAAGGAAACTTGACGACGGAAGAACTGTCACGAAGCAAGTATCATTGGATTAAAGTATCCCAAATGCAAGGCTTTCCAAATGAAATCAATGCACTCAAGCTCAATACCACCGTTCATCGTAGCAGTTGCTTAAAAACACTAAGCCCGTTTTTAGACGAAGATGGTCTTATTCGAGTTGGAGGACGCTTAGCCTATGCACCTATATCGAATGCAAGGAAACACCCAATAGTGTTACCATCGGACCATAAGGTAACAAGGCTTATCTTCGAAGGTTATCACCATGAGCAACTCCACTGCGGACCACAAGCGTTATTGGCAGCGGTTCGTCGACTGTACTGTCACATTGAGGTGCGTCAAATGCGTCAAGGCCAAGCCAAGGTTTATGTCACCAGAGATGGGACAGCTACCACAATATAGGGTCCAATGTACACGACCTTTTGCAGTAACGGGAGTAGACTTCGCCGGACCAATCATCATTCGGAGTGGAGTACGAAGAGTAACCGGGATCAAAGCTTGGATAGCACTATTTGTGTGCTTCTCAACGCGAGCTGTACATTTGGAAGTAGTTGAAGATCTGTCCAGCAAGGCATTTGTGGCTGCTCTCGGACGATTCATGTCAAGAAGAGGCCGTTGTACAAGAATATATAGTGATAATGGGACAAATTTTGTTGGCGCGCAAAGGGAGTTGAATATCCCCTTAACCGACAGCATTCCCATAATGCGTCAGGATGGTATCGAGTGGTATTTTAATCCACCATCAGCGCCCCACTTCGGAGGTTTATTGGAAAGTGCTATAAAGAGTGCCAAGCACCACCTAACGCGAGTGATGGGTGAAAACAAACTATCACTTGGAGAGCTAAACACTCTCTTATGTCAAGTTGAGGCCTGCTTAAATTCACGCCCAATAACTCCTTTAAGCAGTGATCCATTGGAACCTGAAGCATTAACGCCCGCACACTTTCTCATTGGTGGGACAATTAGCTTGCCGGAACAAGATACTTTAACAAACGAAACACTAGGACTTACTCGTCGCTGGAAATATGTGCAATTTCTCACACAGCAATTTTGGAAGCGATGGCAGACAGAATATTTACCACAGTGTCAAATTCGGGGAAAATGGACATCAGCAAAACGTCCCATGAAAATCAATGATGTAGTGATAATAAAAGATGAGTGCACTTCTCCCACGAAGTTGTAACGGTATACGACATGTATCCTCCAGCGACATGTATCCTCCAGTACCGCGCTCTAGCGGTAATAACTACCCATCGTCAGGGCAAGCTATCGAAGTACCGGGTCAGCAATAACAATAGATGGCGTAGATGACCAAACTATTTTAACGAGCCACCCGAATCAATTAATTACTTGCGTAATTAATTGATTATTGCAGAAATTATGGTCATTATCATGAACATAATTTTATGCAAATACCTTCACGGCTCCCAGTATACCAGTAATCCAAACTAGTACCTACGAAGACACTAAGCAAACGGACAAGATTACGGCCGACTAATATACACTCCCAGACGAAAACCATTCAAAGATTACCGGTCAAACACCGTAACAGCAAGCCTTCGCGGACTTCTAGCCACGTACACAGTGAGCTATTGTACTCTCCACGGTATATCTCCTAGATATAAAGTCCAGGAGAGTGTCAGTAATTCACTGTGTCCCTCCGCCGCCACCGATCGTCCGTCTGCCACACCAGTTCGCCGCCACCTACCGTCAGTTTGCCGCACCAGTTCGCCGCTACCGACCGTCCGTCTGCCGCACCAGTTCGCCGACACCGACCGTCAGTTTGCCGCACCAGTTCGCCGCTACCGACCGTCCGTCTGCCGCACCAGTTCGCCGCCACCGACCGTCAGTTTGCCGCCCCAGTTCGCCGCCACCGACCGTCCGTTTGCCGCACCACGGCGCCGCCACCGACCGTCAGTGTGCCGCACCAGTTCACCGCCACCGACCATCCGTTGCAGTGCCAGTTCGACACCGACCGACTGCCCGTCTGCAGCACCAGTTCGACAACGGCCGCCCGTCAAATAACAGTGCGCCACCGTCCGTCGAGTCACGGTTGATCCCGATCGCCCTTTTGAGCTACGAGTGCCGTGTGTTTTCGTCACTAATAGCGGAATATCTTGTTGACGTCGTGTGCCGATTGCTCATTGCCCGTTCGTCACCGACCTCCAAGTATTCCGCGTCGCGGTCCAGGACCAAGTCCGTGGTCATCCGCCATCCCGTATTCGGTACCGACGTTGAGTGCCGATTGCGTAGTGCCTGTTCGTCACCAACCGTCGGTATTCCGTATCACATTAACGTATCGCGTTTTCGTTGTAATCGAGTTGTCCACGGTATATCGTATCGATATAAAGTCCAGGTCAAATCGAAGTACTTTACTTGCTGTAGTTTAAGACTTATATTCACGTAAATATTAATTCCTTATATATCATATTAATGTTGTGTATTTGTATATTATTTTGTATTATGTATTGTGTGATAAAAAAAAAATTGTAAATAACTTGAATAAAAGAAAATATCAATTATCCTATTAACTAGTGTTAATAAACTTTTTTGTACTAACATCTGGCGTCCCGCGTCGGAGTATCTTCATGTCACAAAAGCTGATAATGATTTTATTAATTCAAAACATAAAAGCCAGAAAGAAAAATCAGCATCTACTTCTACTTCTACATCAGCATCAGCATCTACATCTGCATCTCACCAGAACATTGAAACAAATGATACAGGAAATGTAGACTTAACATTATTATATAATAGTGGTCGTACAAATATTTCTGATGACATTTTCACTACAGAATACAAAAATAATCAGAATGAATCTTTATTGTCTAATAATCATATTTTTGATAAATATTTAACTGAAGAAAATGATGAACTTAATCGAGAAATTATTTTGGACCCGGCTATCTCTCAAGAAGGTATATATACTATAACTATTATATGAGTATACAAACTGATTTTAGTATGTTGAATAAATTAAATAAATATTGTTAATTTTTTAGTTTCAACTGTTTCAAGTATTATTGTGCCACAAAATACAACACCAGCTAATTCTTCATGTGGCCAGTTTAATAACATGTATGCTCTTGATGTCCATAAAAATAATGGTAAAAAATTTAGTATAACTATTCTTATGAATTAATTAATCTATTACAATACTTATTTTTCAGTTATAAATATTACAAATACAACCCCACCAAATGTAAATAAAAGTAACCCAAAGATTACCGATAGTACACCTTCCAGTTCACAAAATAATAGTACGCATTATATTATTGTTCTCATACATGCATAGGTGCATAATTATAATTAATTTGAATAATGTGAAATTATTATAAGTTTCATACTTATATTAAAACTTAAAATTTCAATAGGTACATGAAAACAAACTAATACTGTTCAAACACCGTCCACCTTTTGATTTTCGCGCCAGAAGCTCGGGTCGTTTACTCCATGACCATCTAGAACTTTCGACGAGCTTCTGGCGTCTTCCCCCCTCCCTACTGTTCGCGGTGATCGTGCTCGCCGGCTCGCAACCGGCTGTCTGTCGTTTTCACGCCACCGAGCGGTGCGGATTAAGCTCGCGGAACGTATGACCGTCGCTGAACTTGCGTCCGCAGAACCACGTGTGTGCTGTCTCGTGTGGTTTTTTGGCTGGTCCGACTTTCTCGCTCGGCTAGGACCGCCGTCCGTTCGCCGCTAATTGCCGCCGGTTCTACTTCCGCCGGTGTGCGTGGCCGCCGGTGGACTAGTCGTCGCCGTCGTGCATTTTCCCGCCGTTGTGCGTGGCCGCCGGTGGACTAGTCGTCACCGTCGTGCGTTTTCCCGCCGTTGTGCGTTGCCGCCGGTTAATTAGTTGTCGCCGTCGTGTGTTTTCCCGCCGTCGTGCGTTTTCCCGCCGTTGTGCGTTGCCGCCGGCTAATTAGTTGTCGCCGTCGTGTGTTTTGCCGCCAGTTGCGTTGCCGCCGGTCCTATTCCCACCGTTGTGTGTTGCCGCCGGTCTTGTCCTCCTGCTGTCGTGCGTGTGCCGCCGGCCGATTGCTCACCGGCTGACGAGGTTCGGGTTTTTTCCGCCGTTGCCTGCCTTCAACGCAGTGAAGAGCCGTTATCGCGGGGAGCCGCCCGTCGAACGCGATATCAGCTGTGCCTAATTAGCAGTGTTGGGGTCACGTGATTTGTTATATTATATCGTACCATTGCAAGGGTTCAAGCAGGGCCGCCATCTATATCCCGAATAATGCGGTGACCGTAGGTAACGTACTATGAGACCCAGAGTTCGTCACAGCTCGCCTTAACGGGGTGCAGGTATACTGCTGCTATGCATCTCCCAACCGGCCGTTTGAAGAATTCTGCGATATGCTCCATCGATTAGAGGACAGCATCCGATCCGTCCAGCGAGGAGTCCCCATCATACTTGCTGGAGACTTCAACAGCAGATCAGCCACCTGGGGTGACTGGGTTGACAACAGGACAGGGGAAGAACTGGGCTTACTGATCGAGTCTCTTGACCTTGCCGTCATGAACGTGGGCTCCACCCCCACCTTTGCCAGAGGTGCCGGATCAATAGTAGACATCACAGCAGCGTCGGATCCCCTGGCCAGCCGAGTTGTCAACTGGAAGGTGCTTGAGTTAGTGTTTACTCGTTTTTTTTTAGCGATCACGACTATATACGCTTCTCCCTGATGCTAAATCCAGCTGGCATCACAGCAAGCTGCCCGCAGGTCCCCAGTGGCTGGGATACTTCTGACGGAATCGACAGCGACTCACTCCTCACTGGCCTGTTGCTCGCCGAATGGCTAGACGGAGGCACCCCCTGGACGAGCAAGACGCAGACTTGGGAGCTGTTTAATTTCGGTCGAGGGTGACGGCTGCATGCAACTTTGACCTCCCCCCACGCCGTGCCCCCAAACCAGGAAAGCCTCCGGTACATTGGTGGACTGCAGAAATCGATTCCCTCCGCTATGAATGTGTCAGGGCAAAACGCCGGAAAGTGCGAATGGTGACTCGCATAACCCGTCTACGCCAGCGAGGAGTCGCCGAATTTGACAACGGACGCGCCAATGCAGAACTCACGCGGACCAATGATGCATTCCGCGAGGCAAAGAAGCAGCTCGAATCCGCCATCCTAAAGAGCAAGAAAGCATGCTGGACGGAAATTATTTCATCAGCAGATAGCGACCTTTCGGGAAACCATATAAACTCGTGATGCGGAAGCTGGGAGGCCGCCCCCGCGTCAGTGACAATGGAGCGCCAGACGCTGGATGCCGTCATTGACACCCTGTTCCCGACATACCAGAACTGCACAGCGGTTGAGCTCGAGGCAGCAATTTACAGGATAAGGAGCAAAAACAAAGCTCCTGGCCCAGATGGCATCAGTAGTATGTATTTGTGACACGGTACGCAATGGCAGTCAGTACGAAGTACAGGCACCACAGCGACCAGTCTACACCTAGTCAACCACCAACACGGGAAACGGCGATACGACACTGTCGACTCTCCCACCACGCCGCAAAAGCACAGGGTGGGACGGGAAGAAAAGTCGCACCGCTCGAGTACCGACCGAGTCCGGTATGGCTATCGTTTTCCGGCCGTCACCAAGTCAACACCGCGTCTCTGTACCTGTTTCTTTGTACCTGAACATCAACTAACCCATATACATATATTTTTGTTTTTGTGTCGCTGTATTATTGTTGTTGTTGCGTGACGACCAACAAATAAAAAAAAAAAAACTAAATAAACGACTTCGTCATCAACGTACTCTTTTTATTGACCGGCCCTCCGTGGAAGACCATACGCCTATCCTAGCCGTGTCAAATTGGCTCCCCGTCAGAGGATCACCTCAAAAGGCAACGTAAAGGTAAGAGTTTTCACGCTGACACATACCTCGGTATTTGCTTATATTACATAGTACTAGTATATTTAACCAGGAGTGTGTTTGCCGGTTAGCTAGGATTCCCAAGTTAGAATTAAGTTAGAAATATTCTGGTACGCAAGGGGAATTCCGCGCAACCGAGTATAACCGTGATACGGCTGTGGGAAGTAGTTACATAACGTACCGCCACCCCGCCCAACGATTACCTTTCGTCCCGTGGCAATACTGCCGATAACATCGCAGCGCGCAGGCCTTTGCTTTAAAACCGGTCACAGCCGCCGCTATCGCCGCCGCGCCGTCAGCTATCGCCGCCGAGACCGTGACCTAGATCGCTAAATTAGGAACACACCGTCCGTGCCGCCAACAGCTGACCGTTATCTACGTGAACACGATAATCACAGTCGTTTCCGTAACCATCACGCGACAACTCGCGTTCCCAAAAACATCGTTTTTTTTTTCTTCTTCTAAGCCCATATATCACACGCTAAACACAAGCTATCGCACCGCTCAACAGTTTAACAACCACATTTGTAAAATAATTGTCTGAATTATTTATACAATATGAGTGGTAAAACGTTACAGCAGTTGACGTCGGTAGAGTTACGTAGCGAGTGTACGGTCCGCGGTATCAGTATATCCGGAACGAAGGCGGACTTGATTATAAGGCTAGAGGAAAACCTTCGGGAAGACGGACAAAACCCGGAAGACGTGCGCTTCTACCCCACACAGTCATTAATCACAGGATTAACTGACAGTGCGGGGGACAGATTATACGCGTCGTCCACACTGGTAGATACGGAAACACGCCGGCCCAACGTGCGGCCGTCCGAGGGAGTTCTTGCAGACCTGACTGGACAGCAAACACTTACGGACGGCCAAACCGGACGGAGCGCTCTCCGATCGACCACCCAGGGGGAGTCCGTTCACACACTTGACCCCGATATTTTTAAAACCGCAGCGGCACAGCTAGTAATGTTAAGACAAACGTTGCCGCAAACGAACGACACACAATCGTTCGAGGCACGGTTAATGGCACTGGAAGCGAGCATGACGCGTTTCTTCACGGAAGCACGTTCGGCACACGCACAGCAGCCAAGTAACGATACAGCCTCGCGGTTTTACAATCACCCGTCACCCGTACAAGTAACAGCTCGTACACACGAGGGTTACCAGTCGGGCGGGTCATATGAGTGCAACACCGTCGGCGCCCAACCGGGCCCCAGCCACACTACCGCCGAGGACAACCGACCGGTTTTCACGCGCGATGTGCTCAACGACTACACGGGTCCCGCAACAAACGCGTCACGCTACGTCCCGCACGATGCACGCACACTAGAAAGATCGGTGCTAATACCATACGACGACTTGCGCGCAGCAAGGTCTTCATTACCCGAGTTCACAGGAACAAGGGCTGAAGACCCCGTCAGGTATTTAGATAATACCGAGTCAATACTTGTGCAAGCACGTATACATCCATCGGGTTGGTGCAGGGCGGTCGAACCACAATTAAAAGGAACGGCGAGCACATGGTATACATCTATCAAGACGCTCGACCTATCCTGGGAAGAATTTAGGGTTGAATTTTTAGAAAATTTCAATAATTCCGAAATTCAATCTCAATTGCGCGCCGACATCGTGGCAACACGCCAATTGCCCAAACAATCGCTAACGGAATTCGTGCTGATTAAAAACCAGCTAGCGCGCCGCGTAAATACCGGCCTATCCGAATCGGACTTGGTAGGTATTATCGCGGGACTAACACGCGACGCGTTCCGTACGCATATCCGACTACACCGGCCGCAAACGTTCAGCGAGCTACGACGCATCGCAGGCGTTTTAGACCCAGTTACGGACAACACCGACCCACCCCCAAAACAATGGACACCCAATAGAGGGTCGAACACCACACGTACAGCCCCCCCGAAAAAAAAAAATTTTTTGGCAAATCAGCTAATGACCAGCCACCGGGGCCGTGCAAATATTGTGGGGAGCTTCACTGGCACAGTAAGTGCCCACATAGGCCACCCACGTCGGGAAACGGCGGGGGAGTCGACGAGGACTAGTCCCCCTCATCGACTCTACATCACCTCCCCACCCACCACCAACTACAGTCGGTAGTACAGACGGAAAAAAACGCAATCGACACGCGCGTAGGTCGGAAGTTCGACGCAACGAACAACCAACTACGAACACTTTTTCCATCACATCACCAATCGGCACTCGGTCACAGACCCCCAACCTACACCACCCCACCACCGAACACACTCATCTCACCGGTGACACGTGTGTTCAACAGCAATCGGCTCATGGGGCAGCCACAGGTGTAGGGACAAAGGCAACAGAGACACGAGTGTTCACCTGCATAGGTGACGGGGACGCAAGCGCACCCACCGCGCATATCCCCGCATTAGGTCAGTCTGCGCACGTAGAGCATCAGGTGAGCACAGAGGCAATCGACAGGGACAGTGTGGTCATAGCGGTTATCACCAATGACCAAACCAGCCCAGTCGCGGTTCAGAACCAATTGCCCCGCTCGACCGATTGCAATACGACTAATAATGGTACACGAACACGCCCAGACAAAATTCCGACCCCCGCGGTTGAACTCGAATTTCCGTCAGGCTTCGTAACAGCCCTATTAGATTCTCAAGCGCAAAAGTCGTACGTAAACCCGACAGTAGCCCGTAAATATGGCAAAACACCCCCTCACGGACCCACAAACACAGTCCGGATGGCGGACGGTCACACTGCGACAACCAGTGGCACCTCCACCTTCGAAGCTAGAATAGGCGCGCTCGACATAAAATTCGAAGCAACCATCCTAGACAATTTGTATTGCGATGCGTTACTAGGACACGACTTTCTTGTTAACAATGAAGTTTCCTGGGATTACGCTGCATGCACAATTCACATGGGTAGACAAATCCGTACGTCGACATGCTGGAAAGGGAAGTCCCAACCACCCACCACTAGTCCAGACTTGTCACAATTAGAATTTGGAAACGACACCGAAACGCGCGCGAAACTCACCGAGGTATTAAATAAATACGCGGTAGTGTTTACCGACAAAGTAGGACGTACCAAATTAATTGAGCACGAAATTTCGTTAAAAGACCCATCCCCTATCGCGCTCAAACCATACCCGTACCCACAGCAGAAACAAACTGCTATCGACGACATGGTGCGTGATATGGAAATTCAGGGGCTCGTAGAACCCAGCACCTCACCGTGGGCCGCACCAGTAGTATTGGCAAAGAAAAAAGACGGATCATTTCGTCTATGTGTCGACTACAGGCGGCTTAACGACGTGACGGAGTCCGACGCATACCCGATGCCAGATCTTAATAAAATGATTAGGCAGATGCGGGGCGCAAAAATTTTCAGCATTCTCGATTTGAGGTCAGGGTACTGGCAAGTACCGTTACACAAAAATGCGCGAAAATATACGGCTTTCCGAACACGTAGAGGTCTATTTCAGTTCCGAGTCCTCCCTTTCGGTCTCAAAAACAGTCCTATGACTTTCGTGAGACTCATGAACGAAGTCATGAGGGGGTACCAGGATGAGTTCGTACAAGTTTACCTTGATGATATAGTAGTATTTTCAAAAAACGAGTACGAGCACCAGGCCCACTTAGACAAAGTTCTCGAGCGTCTCAAGAGATTCGGACTGACGTGCAACACAAAAAAATGTAAAATCGGACTTCGCGAAATTTCATTTTTGGGGCACATTGTAGACTCGGAAGGCATTCAAAAACAACCGGAAAAATTAGTCTGCATCGACAATTTTCCGGTTCCACGTAAAGTTAAGGATGTACGTAAATTTTTGGGAGTCTGTAACTGGTACAACCAGTTCGTAGATAACTACGCGGACACCATAGCACCCTTAACGAATTTACTGAAACAGGGGGTCAGGTGGAAATGGACAGATGTCGAACAACGCGCGTTTGAATCAATAAAAAACGCGCTAGTCACGTCACCAAAATTGTCTCCACCCGATTATAGCAAACCGTTTTGTCTGCAAACCGATGCAAGCGAGATAGGAGCTGGTGCGGTACTATTCCAACGGGGTGACAGACCGGAGGAAAGACGCATAGTGTCCTACGCGAGCAAAAAGTTTAGCGAGACACAAACAAGGTACGCCGCTGTTGAACGCGAGTGTCTAGCAGTAATTTGGGCAACAGACAAATTCCGTCCATACCTAGAGACCCGACATTTCGAACTCCTAACCGACAACTCAGCACTAACGTGGTTACATAGGGCCAAAGACAAAAATTCAAAATTAACACGTTGGTCACTACAACTAGCTAATTTAGATTTTAGTACGGTGCATGTCCCGGGAATACAAAACGAAGCACCGGATTTGCTATCCCGTGACCCAGCACCGGGCACACCAGTAGACGAGGAACGGCTTGAGGAAAAATTGGTAGGGGCACCCATAACGCCGACGATCAATATTGACCCCCAGCCCGACCAAATCTTCTCTATGTTAGACCACCGCGACAGTGTCGACACACCTCTCACCGCGACAACGCTCGGAAAATGGCAGTCCGAAGACGCCACGATCCGCGACTTAATCGCCGGTCACAAGTGGGACGGTCCAGCGCGGAACACTAGGAGCACAAAATCGGGAACTAACGCATATGTTTTTCTCGATGGTCTCTTACACGTCAACGCAGGCCCCCACACACCCATCGTGATACCCAAGTCCAAAGCACAACATGTAATTTGGAGGTGTCACGATCACGTCCTATCCAATCACCCAGGTTGGAAAGAGACCTATCGGGCGGTTCGACAACGGTATTATTGGGAAGGTCAAAAGAACGACGTAAGGTTATATGTCGGTGCGTGCCACGTGTGCGCGTGCACGAAACCACTCAACTCGCGCCCCACCGACCCAATGCAACCTAGAACCCCCCGACAACCATGGGAAGTTATCAGTGTCGATCTGATGGGACCATACCCACGTTCCGGTAAGGGAAAATCGTACATACTGGTGTAGTAAACCGATATTACGCATATAGCTTATAGTACATAAAAAGCCAACATTATTCATAATATTTGGACAGGTGGCTGACCTTACACAAAAAGTTATAATCTTATAATCATTTGACAATAAGTCATCCGTGCCAAGATTATGATCTAGCGACACTTTAAAATCCTTGCCAAAAACAACTATCTCTCCGTATCTAGTTTTGACGCAACATTTTTCTCCTCATCCGAGTTCTCGAGTAATGTATAAGGAAGGGTAAAATAGAGCCCAATGAATTGTATAAATACGGACTCTATTTTACTGTAAAATTAGATTAAGTCCGATTCCCAAGCCTCGAACACTACCTGGTCGTAGCCCCGCGCGGTTACATCGCCGCCAGCTCTAGTGTTCACGAACCTACTTATTCTCGGGCAGACCGTAACGTCTGTCCTCACATTTCTTTTATTAAAGTACTTATTATAAGTTACATTTTGTCTTACATTTTAATAAACATTATTACTAATCTACAACATTGACTTCGTGACTCCTTTATCTCAACCTGTCGAAGAACACGCTCAGAGCCGTCAGTATAATAAATATTGAGTATAGTGACTAGTCTCCTGGTTCACTACATACTTTTTGGTGTCAGGTGTGGGGTTCACTACATACTTTTTGGTGTCAGGTGTGGGGTACTCGTTGAGTGAAAACGTTTGATTAAGTTCAAACAAGTAACTTAAGAGCCCAACTGACGAACTCTGAACGCTACTTCGAAAAACCCAATTGCTTGCCAGTTGGTCTACGTGCATAGCAGTTCCGTAGCGAGATCATCGAGCCACTTCGTTCTACCATTTTTGCTGACGCAGGGACAAGCGCAGTACACGACCTCAGATAAACACGAACTTCAATCATTTTTTACTGACGCAGGGACAGCGCAGTACGAAGTTTCATTTTTTTCCACGACACTCAACAAACATGCAGTCACTGTGAGTTGTTATTTTATAGTATATTTTTTATCTGAGAGTATTTTTTCTTATTTTTTCTTTTTAAAGAAACCAACGTAACTTTACAAACTTATGACTTACTGTACTAGAGTAGATGTTTACTCGTAGTCAGGCAAATAGGAACGATAAACCCGATTCCGATTTAGGTACGTCGATTGATACGACAAATACCAACGACACACTTACTAACGATAATAGTGATACTGAAAACAATTCTAACGTGAGCTCCGACTCAAACGAAATTTTAAATCGAACTTTTGTAGATACCCCGAATATAATGGCCAAATCAGCTATAGGTATCGACTCAGCCATAAGGCTCATCCCCACATTTAGTGGAGGTACGGAAAATGAACTAACCTTTTTTGAAGTAACTGACTGTTTTAGTAGGTGGACCGAGGCTTACCCCCTAGGAACAGCAACATCTAAAACAATAATCGAAACGTTAGAACGAGAGTTCTTTTCACGTTTTGGTTATCCCCGCGTGTGTCTCAGTGACAACGGTCCCCAGTTCGTGTCAAACGAAATGTTAAGCGCGTTAGAACGCTGGGGAACACAGGGTTGGACAACTCCGATTTACCATCCGAGAGCCAACCCAGTCGAACGCCGTAATCAGGATCTTAAAAAAGGCTTGCGCGCACAGCTCGTCGATGGCAAACATAGATCTTGGGACACAAAGCTACCCGCAATTCTATTTTCGATACGGAACAGGTGCAACGAACAGACATGCTACCCACCCGCGGTCCTTGTCCTCGGCAGAGAATGCAAGAGACCCGGAGATTGGACGCTGTCAAAATCGACACCAGTACATATCGGGAAATCACTAGAAGAGAGGGTAGTGCGGGAAAAGCGTATATTAGGTAAAAAGAGGGTGGTGAAGCCGAGCGCGAACATCGGGAAACCGGCAAAGTTCTGCAAGGGTGACGTAGTATACTACAAAGCTCACCATCTATCGAAAGCACATGAACATTTCCATGCCGGGTTCGCACTTTAACCATTTTGGTGGGGACCGGTAAAACTAGCGAAACAGGTCGGAAAAGGTGTATTCCTTACCGACCAACTACCGTCGCGGAAAATACATGTGTCCTGCCTAAAACGCGCACCGACAGGGCAGAAGTAAATAATTTTTTTTATTCTGTCCCCTTTCTTTCTGTAATAACAGCAAACCCAAATGGATATCAGCGCCGACGAACAAGCGTTGAGGTGGCAGCGAGTGGCGGACCTCATCACCCGGCTGGGACTGGTATCCGGCGACCAGGATGCGCCGCGCACAGCTGCCCAGGTCGCCAGAATGCCCATTCGCCAACTACTCCAGGATCCGGTGCGGGCAGCAATATACAACCGGGGCTGGGCGGATCGGACGGCGGACATTCAACGGAGGTTGCAACCTCCGACAACCGTCGCCAACACCAGGCTGCAACCACAACCGACTACAACAAGCTCGAGCCACATCTCGCATCAGCGCCGGCCACAACAACGCCCGCCACCACCAACAGCAACCGCGACGGTGAGGAGGCCCGAAACCGTGACGCCCAGGGAACCATCCCCGGTACCCGGGCCGTCAGGAGTACACTCCACACCGGCGGTAAGGGTAAGGACGGAGGCGCAGCAGGCGAGGAACAAAAGAAAGTTCCTCAAGCTGAAGGAGAAGAAATTGGCCAGGGAACGTTTGGTGAGCCAACAATACCGGCTAACCAAGCAACCCACGCCAGTTTCCGAACCAGAGGCCGCCAGCACACCACCGCCCCAACCAACACCACCGGTGGCGATGGAGGTGGACCCACCGGCGACCGAGGGACAAAGTCCCGAGGAGTCGGGACCGTCCACTAGCCAGGGGGGGATAAGCCAAGCGGTGACCACGGAGACCAGCCCCGAGGACACCTGGCTATCCACGCCAGGTCCATCACTGGAGGAGTTACCAGATGTAGCGTTCGACGACAATGCGTTCGCTACTCCGATCGGGTCCCCAACCCAACACTAAAAGTGTATGGGAGGGCGAGCCTTCCTCAAGCGTAAGCAAGAGGTAGCGCAAGCCGACCCTATCGCTTCAAAAAAAAAAAAAAAAAAAAAAAAAAACCGACAACGGTACAAGTAACCCGTGTGGCGGTTTGGCGGGGGAGTATGACACGGTACGCAATGGCAGCCAGTACGAAGTACAGGCACCACAGCGACCAGTCTACACCTAGTCAACCACCAACACGGGAAACGGCGATACGACACTGTCGACTCTCCCACCACGCCGCAAAAGCATAGGGTGGGACGGGAAGAAAAGTCGCACCGCTCGAGTACCGACCGAGTCCGGTATGGCTATCGTTTTCCGGCCGTCACCAAGTCAACACCGCGTCTCTGTACCTGTTTCTTTGTACCTGAACATCAACTAACCCATATACATATATTTTTGTTTTTGTGTCGCTGGATTATTGGTGTTGTTGCGTGACGACCAACAAATAAAAAAAAAAAACAAAATAAACGACTTCGTCATCAACGTACTCTTTTTATTGACCGGCCCTCCGTGGAAGACCATACGCCTATCCGCCGTAGCCGTGTCATTTGTATGTTCTGGCTCCATTTTGAGAAGCCAAATTTTACCGGTTTGGTGCGCGATTTCTACCTATTTTTTAGAGTGTGATTATTTTGGTCAAAAAAACGTATGTATGTTCTGGCTCCATTCGAGAAGCCAAATTCTTCCGGTTTGGCCGGCGATTTCTACCTATTTTTTAGTGTGTGATTATTTTGGTCAAAAAAACGTATGTGTGTTCTGGCTCCATTCGAGAAGCCAAATTTTTTAGTGTATGATTTTTTTGCTCCAAAAAAAAGTATGTATTTTTTGGCTTCATTTGGCTTCTCAAATTTTTTTTTAGTGCATGATTTTTTATTTAACAAAAAACGTATATATGTTCTGAGTCCATTTGAGAAGCCAAATTTATACCAGTTTAGCGGTTAAATTCCACCTTATTTCATCGTGTAAAAAATAAATAACATTTTTTTAAAAATTTACACATTATTTTTATTTCACACAAAACATTCACATACTTAAAAATATACACACAATTATACTTCACACACATGATATCCACAAAACACATAACATTTTATTTTACATATTTTTATTTTAAGTATACAAATACTTTTTTATAAATATAATATACTAAGACAGTCATTTAAAAAAATTAAGATAATACATTTTACACAAGTTTTTTTTTTTTTTTTACTTCTCATTTTTTAGTATACCATATTACAATACTACTATCTAATTATTAAATTTTATATTTTCATCGATTTTTAAATATGTTGTAATTTTTTTCGTACAGTTTATAATTATATTGATAGTTATATCATCAGATAATCATTTTGTAGTAATCAGTATTTTTTCTTTTCTCATTAAAAATAATATGATACAAATTTTATTTTTAATATAATCAGATAGGTATATTTTAAAAATTATATTTTAATTAAATATTTTCATCGATTTTAAATTTTCAATTTTTCATACAGTTTATCATTATATTGATATTTATATCGTTAGATAGTCATATTATAGTATACCATACTACAATACTACTATCTAATTATTATATTTTATATTTTTTATTCATTTCCATCGATTTTCAATTTTCAATTTTTTCATACAGTTTATCATAATATTGATATTTATATCGTTAGATAGTCATATTATAGTATACCATACTACAATACTACTATCTAATTATTATATTTTATATTTTTTATTCATTTTCATCGATTTTCAATTTTCAATTTTTTCATACAGTTTATCATAATATTGATATTTATATCGTTAGATAGTCATATTATAGTATACCATACTACAATACTACTATCTAATTATTAAATTTTATATTTTTTATTCATTTTCATCGATTTTCAATTTTCAATTTTTTCATACAGTTTATCATAATATTGATATTTATATCGTAAGATAGTCATTTTGAAGTAATTAGTTTTTCTCTTTCTAATCAGAAAAGAATTAAAAATATGATATCTTAAATAAAAATTGTATTCATGAAATAAGTAAACATTTAATATACTGCACAACTATCTAATTAAAATTAGGTAGATCATGTCTAACCGAATATTAGATGTTTACTAATTTCATGAATGCAATTTTTATTTAAGATATCATATTTTTAATTCTTTTCTCATTAAAAATAATATGATACATATTTTATTTTTAATATAATCAGATATATTTTAAAAATTATATTCATTTTCATATTTTCATTGATTTTCAATTGTCAATTTTCTCATAAATTTTTATTAATTGTCATTTTATGTTTTGGATCAGTCATGAACCGATCCAGAATGTTCTCCACAACTGAATTTAGCTTATGGTTGATATCCTTATCCTTATTTTTCTGTTTAGACGTTGTTATTTTTAATGAACATTCTGCATGTTTCCACCAAAAATTGAAAAAATGTTAATACTCAATTATTTAAGATCTCGTGTTTAATATTACCTTTCCTGTGGTGAAACGTTGGCTATTTCTTCTGTTTTATAATCCTGGATGACCCAATAGTCATCCCCATCTATAGTAGGACACTTTAACGTACACGTTTTCTCTCCTTGTTTAATTGAAATAGTATCACTTGTATGAGAGTTTGAATTACTGCATTTCCCCGAACTTATAAGTGAATTCAATTTTGTTTTATAGGATGCAATCTGATTAATAAAACAAAATGTAAATTAAAGGTTAAACAATTAATTTATGTTATAAAATTTTTAAAAATTACTTGTTCAGTTTTCATTTTTTTTAAATGTTTTAATCCTATATTGTTCGTTTTCCTCTTAATATTGATTTTTTCAGTTTTTTATTTTTTTAATGGATTATCTAAGACCTTTCCTGTATTTCCATTCGATTTCACACTTAAATCGGACTATATTAAATAAATATAATAACATATTAGAGTACAAAGAAAAAACATTTTTAATATAAGTTTTTTTGTTTAAATAAATTCGCTAGATTTTATATATTTTTATTAAAAGTTTGAAGTTAAATGAGAATTTACGTTTTTTGGTTTATGTAAATGTAAATTTACGTTAATTTAGGTCTAGATGAATTTGAAATATTTAATCCACTTGCATATTATAATAATTATTAAAGATATTGTATGTAATATTTTAACTACTATTATACTACTTTATTGCAGTTATTTAAGTTGATTAATTTTATCTAGTTTCACTTCTAATATTTTTTATATAGTTTAAGTATATGAATTTCTGACTTAAAAATAGTAATTTTGAAATAAGAAAATATAGAATATAATTATTAAAATATACTTTTCTGTAATACAAATAGGTACATTATTTTTAAAACACATGACAAATCCAATATTTTAGCTGATATTAATTATAATTTTACTTACATCACTGACGTTGTCTGATGAATTCTCAGTCAGAGCAGAATATTCAATTTGTGACATTGTAGGTATACTGACAATACTTGAAAAAATATAATATTCACTTTAAACGTTCCACTGTTCACTGATGATATCATACAAAATGTTTACGTTATTTATAGTAGAAACTACTACAATAACTTACATACGAACCATGATCGGCGAACTCTTTTATAAAAACGTGTTCATACATTTTTTTTTCCCAAAAAACTACAATCTCGTTGATATTTAGTTGTCCTTGCAAAAACTACTTTTTAGGTATTAATGTTTCACACAAGCGAATATATTACATTATATGGCGAACTCATAATACTTTAACAAGTAGTATTCCTTTCCCGAAAACTACAATCTCATTGATATTTAGTTATCCTTGATAAAACTACTATCTCTTCGTACCTAGTAAATTGTAAAGTAGAGTTCAATGATTTGTATAAATACCGGCTCCACATTAAACATTACACATGTTCATTTCTCAGCGGTAGGAGTTTTACTCTTTCTGTTGAATTTAAAACAAATCTGGACGACTATAGAGATTATGAGTAAATTATATAACTATATATTTGAATATTATATTATATTATATTAAAAATTAATTAATTTTAGAAGTGCTTACTCTTTTTTTATTTAAACTAACATAATATAAAAAGAGTAAATACATATACATTTTTTTTTTAATAGATATAACAAACAAATTTTACATCATAAAATTAAAGCTATTGATAATTTAAATTTAAATATAAAAGAAATTTATTAAAAAAAATATATATATAACAAGGTGACATGGAATTTTCTATTGTCTAGAAGCCTCATATTCATCCTACTATTTTATAATAATTTATAAAATTACTTTTGAATATCGTTTGATGAAATCCATGAATTATGGCTGGAATCAAATCCTAACCATTTCACTAAAATTTTATTTTTATCTCTTTTTATAATACGTTCAACAAGATAGGTGTTTGGAAATTCAGTTTTTAAAAGTAAAAAAGATAAAAAGATTATAAAATCGACCTTAACCTATATTATTCTGACTATCTTTTATGTTGTATGTTACTGGATCTGATTGAAAAACTTTTGAAATTGTAAATAGTTCTGTAGGCCATTGCGGTTTATAACCTTTACTAAATGTATATTTGTTTGCACCCATACATACTTAGTATATGTGTCTATAACTATTAAAATAAATATTAAACTGATTAAAGGTTTACTTCGTTTTTTTATTTCATTTATATTATCAGACTCTTCCGTATTCGGCATTATATTTTTGTTATTTAAATAATTTAAATAATTTAATTCTTTTCTGATACGTTCGTATAGAGGCTTAACAATAGAAATCCATTTATTAGCACTATTAGCTTTAGGTTTACCATCTGACTTGAGGTGAACTTTTGTAGATTTTAAAATGTCATAATATGCTTCATAATCATCATATTTATAATTTGACGGATTTTTTTCACACAATAAAGACCACAGACCACGAGTCCATGGGTAGCTCTTATCCAAAACCTTTAAATTATTGTTACTGATGGTTACAGGATAAATTGATATTTTAAGTTGTTCATCTTTTCCATCATAATGTAACCCAAACGATTTGTCATAAGTTCTACTTTGAGGAGAAGCATTTAAAAAGTGTTCAAAGTCTGATGATACATCATCTACTTCATTGCTATATCCACCAATATTAATATTTTGAAATTCTGGTTCGTTGTCAGTGGCGGACCTATAGGGGGGCGGAGGGGGCGGTACGCCCCGGGCACCACGTTCAAAAGGGGCACAAAAAAAATTGAAGTTTTTCCAAAAAAAATTGAAATTTTTCTTAAAAATAAATCAAATTTTTAAAAGCATACTTTTAACAAGGGCTCACTTAATGCCCCACTTTTTAAAAGGGGCCCCACGGTCCCTTACGTATATATGAACAAGGTACTTAGGTTTAAATTTCCCTGGACTTAAAAGAAAAATGTATAATAGTTTTGTAATATAGCGTGTACTGACGTACTGTGTAGGAAATATGTTAGGTATTTTAAGCCACAATATGTTGAATTTCCAGTGAACAGTAAACTACGTATCTAATCAAAACGTCACATCTGATCGTTCAATATAAAATGGATATATTTTTGTATATTCATGTATGTAATATTCACACTGATAAAAACGTATGCATTCGACAATTTTATTCCCGTACGCATCGAAACGCGACGGTTTGTTTTGAGCGTTCGGACAATCGCTAAAATTAAACAATTTATATTCCATGTTGATAATAACTGCGCTGCGCGTTTAACGATTATGGTCTTATCTTTCATCGAATATAACAGACAATAGTTATTTATGGTCGATGGCAAAGATATAATAGTGTTCATTTTGATTTTGTCGTCTCGACGGCACGTTTTACTGCTGTCTGCTCCCGTGAAGCCTCAAAATTACGTGAGTACCTACTTAAAATGTAAGGTTTTTCATTTTTCTAAGTCTTGTGAACTATAATATGTAAAAAAAAAAAACTGTTAAAACTTGTCTATTTTATACTATTGCAACACATCAATTAAAAACTGAATTGATGTGAACACGATCACTGGTATTTATGTTCTTTTTTTTTATTTGTTATTTGATATTTATTGAAACAAATTAAATAAAAGTTCTATAGAACTAGTGAACGTTGAAAGCATAAAAGTGATTATATTTTTATTATATTTTATTTTATTATAATCAAATTTCAAATATATTGACAACGAAATTTCGCCACCAATATTCTTTTTAATATATTTAATTACTTAATAATAATTTTACTTCCTTACTGTGTAAGATTTCATTAAGGTAGTTTAAGTTTTAGTTGGTCATAAATATGCCAATAAATATAAGGCCGGTTGAAGGCGTAGTCGGTATTTAGCCATCTTAATATAATGGTTTACTTATACAGTATTCCCTCGTTAACACGAACTCGACGGGACCGCAAAATAACCTGTTCGTGTTAAAAAAAAATTGTGTGAGCCGATACGCTCAACATGAATTTGTTCACGTGAGGCAAATAAATTATACTTCCACGAACGAATTTGTTTTATCAGAGGACGTTAAATCAAATTGCATATTAAAGTACACTATAAATTATATTTGCATATCAAATTTTAATATGTATAGCTGCATAGTTACATAAAATCCATATATTTATATGGAGGTTAATTTACATTATTAATTTATTATACGTACTATTATTCAAGATATTTTTTTTATAAATTTACTAAATTGATTAAATAAATAGGTTGAAAATATAAAATTATATATTTCTGTTCGCGGTAATCAATATGAACTATCAATATGGTTCCTAAAATTTGTTTGAGTTTCGTGTTAACCGAAAAATTCGTGTAAACCAAGGGAAAAAAAGCCTACATTAAAGTATATAGGGCCTTTCCTGGGACCGGAAACCCAGTTCGCGTTATCTAATATTTCGGGTTAACCGAGTTCGTGTTAACAAGGGAGTACTGTATTATGCATTTATTTTTATTTTCAATTAATTTTTTTTTATACGCATACCGGCCGGCGTGCATTTTGATTTTTATATTTTAAATGTATGCATTTTATACATATGACGCGTGGATTTATGCAGTCGACATGTACGAATTTTAACATTGTAAATCAAAACGTTTTTTATTATTAGGTAGTACCTATAGGTATGTGTTTTATAATCAGGAAATTGGTTGTATAAGATAAATGAATTTCTAGGGAATTATTCCAATCTTTACGTATAGGCCCATTTTTTGTTAGAAAGTTATATTTAAAGTCGTTAGTATTCAATATTAATATAAAAATGTTTTAATAGGTACTGAATAGAAATTCTGGAATTATCTGAACTTTAAGTCATTTTCTAAAAATAGAACATTCAATTATTCGTTGAATTTTGAAATATTTTATTAAGTTTTTTCAATAATAGGTTTAAAATAATTTTCTAATACCCCGTTCAGAATCGTTCTTTGTAAGCAATTAAAAATTGCTTACAAATTTAACATACTACGTCTAACTATAACTATTTAACTAGTGATCCATCCAAAGCATAGTTACTACACCATCTTCACAATAACTACCTTTTTTTTAGAAATACCGTTATGAAGCGTCATCAACTTAGTGGAGCTCAAAAGAGAAAACTTAAAAAATCAAAAGAAGAAGACAGAATTTTGAACTCTGGTGCAATTTTAAAATTTTTTCAACAACAACCTTCTACTTCCAATACCAATATAGAATATCTCACTACTTCTAGAGTTGGTTGTGAAGAAGCAAAATCTGTGGAATCAATTTGTGCAAGTGACTATAAATATCGAGAGGATAAAGATCGAGAGGAAACATTAGCTGATTTTGATGAACAATACGTAATAGAAGACGAGCCTGATATTGAAATTTCAGACGAAATTAGTAATGTTCCTCTTTATTGTGACATAGGTAACTGGCCAGTCCCATTATCGGATGGAATGAAAACTGATTTCGTTAAACGAGGCAGTGAGTTCTTCCAAAACAAAGAAGGACTTTTTGACTTAACAAAGAGATCAGGAGAAAACTTAAAAGGTGAAATGCGTCAGCTAAGTTCGACATGGTTTTACAAACATTTACCATGTGGAGAAAAAGTACTAAGAAAATGGATGGTGTATTCTCCAATAAAAAAAAGCCTTTTTTGTTTTTGTTGTAAGCTATTTTGTACCAATACAAAAGAGGCAGGTACATCTAAATTCATAACAGGATTTCAGTCTTGGTGGAAATTGAATCCTAAGGTAACTCAACATGAAAGTTCTGAGAAGCATTTGAAGAACTTAGAAATTTGGAAATCTTTAAGTGTAAGACTAAAACTAAACAAGACTATTGATTCCATGCATCAGAAAGAGATAGATAAAGAGAAGATTAAGTGGAACAAAATCTTGCATCGTTTGTTGGATATAACATTGTTTTTGGCTAAGCAAAATTTGCCTTTCAGAGGCCACAGCGAAGATGAACAATCATTTAATAGGGGAAACTTCCTAGAACTTGTAGAACTAATTTCTCATTACGATCCTGTTTTGAAAGAACATATTCTAAGAATCCAACAGTTAAAGTCGTCTAAGAAGTATGGAGTGTCTTATTTATCCCCGAAGATTCAAAATGAGTTCATTTTTCTTCTAGGAAAGAGTGTGAAAGATGTTATTTTAAAGGAAATTAAAGACGCTAAGTACTACGGAATACTATATGATTGCACTCCTGATATATCTCATCAAGATCAGATGAGTGAGGTAATCAGGTATGTACACATTGAGGATGGAAAGGTTCACATCAAGGAATCATTTTTAGGATTTTTTGTTCTTAGTGGTAAAAAGGCAAAAGAGGTAACAGAGGAAATTCTAAAGTCTCTTGAAAGTGATGGCTTAGACATCTCACTTTGCAGAAGCCAAGGCTACGATAATGCTGCAACCATGGCTGGTATACGCTGAGGAGTGCAAACAAAGATTCGTGAAATAAATCCAAAAGCCCTCTTTATACCATGCGCAAATCATTCACTGAATTTATGTGGAGTGCACGCTTTTAGTTGCTCTCCAGAAAGTATTACTTTTTTTGGTACTCTGGAAAGTGTTTACAACTTTTTCTCTGGCTCAACTCATAGATGGGAAATTTTAATTGACTTTGTTGGAGTAGCAGTTAAAAGATTGTCTGACACAAGGTGGAGTGCGCAGTATTTAGCAGTAAAGCCAGTAATAAATAATTTTGGGAAATTGGTTGAAGCAGTGGAAACGCTGTCTGATGCGTCTGAAAACCTTGATACAAGAGGAGCAGCTCAGATTGTAATTGCAAATATTTGTGACTTTACTTTTTTAGCATTTCTACACTTGTGGTCAAAAACTTTGGAGGAAATTAACCACACTCAACGTTATCTGCAAATTAAGGGAATTTCTTTAGACAAGGCTTTAAATAATCTAAGAAGCTTGAAACTTTTTATAGAAGAAAATAGAGATTCTTTAATTACTGATGCTATAGACTTCGCTTCCCAGAAATGTGAAGAAATGGGAATAGACATTGAAAAGAGATGCAGAAGACGATCAAAAAAATTATGCCTGGAGAAAGGGCAAAAGATGAAGGTTTGACTTTGAAACAAGAAGATCAATGTTCCAATGTGTAGATAAGCTATATTTGGAACTAAAAACAAGAATCAAATCCATGGAGAACGTTTATGACAAATTTGAAGTTTTACAGTCAATCAATTTGATGAAAGAAACTGATGATACATTACCAAAACTTATTTCTAATCTAACTGAATTTTACGACGAATTTTCCAAGGATGAGGTTTTGGTAGAAATAAAAAGATTGAGACGACATATTCAAGCGTCAAATATCAATAAAGAGGAAGCGGAGAAATGGTCAACTCTTCAAGTTTTGCAGTTCATTGTTAGTATGGACTTTACAGAGTCTGTACCAAACTTATGTTTAGCACTAAAGTTGTTTTTAACGATTTGTATATCAGTCGCAACGTGCGAAAGAAGTTTTTCGAAACTTAAAATCGTTAAAAATTATTTACGCTCAACGATGAGTCAAATAAGATTAAATGGACTAGCAATGTTATCCATCGAGAACCAGTTAGCAATGCAAATAAACTTTAATGAAACAATCAGTCAATTTGCTGATGTAAAAGCTAGAAGAAAACAATTTTAAATTGGGGTTATTATCTGTTCTAAATTACTAGAAGAGACACAAATATTACAAAGAATTTTTATTTTAGACGTGTTTTTTTTTTTACATTGTGCCTATAAACCTATAATATATTGTAATAATATGTATATTATTTTTATATAAAACACAACACATTTAATTTAATTTTGCAAATGCCTCTTTAAAAAAATCTTTATTACTTAATTTTTAAAAAAAACTTATTCTTAATTCACCTAAATATTCATCTCATATTTTACTCACTACAAATTATAAAAGTGTTTTTAGGACTGTATAAAAATAAATAAGTAGAGTATAAGAGTAAATTTGTCCTTTAGAAGACTTTAAAAATTATCACTTTACGACTTTTTACGAATTTTTGCTAGGAAGTATTCCTGGGACTCCGCTTAGCCTTGCAGACATTTGATACATCCCAGATCCACCGGTACAAGGGGGCCCAATAAATTAATTCGCCCCGGGCACCAAAAGGTCTAGGTCCGCCACTGTTCGTTGTGCATATTTGTTTTTTCTATAATTGCATTAAGGGGGTCAGTTATTGGGTTAAATGTTTCGCGAAAATAATTATTAGAATCTATAACACCTATTTTCATGTCTAAAACTTTACGTTTTATGTTTTTCTGACAGGATATTAAATTATTCAATAAAACTTTTTTTTCACTCATTTTAATTAGAAATAATTTAATGTTGAATATTTGTACACAGCCAGTCAAATGTAGTCAAACCAAAAATACTTTCATATTTAAACATAAATTTTAATTAATTTTTATAAATGTATGGAAACCACATCTGTATCTTCCTTGATCCATTTCACGAATTTTATCAATTACTATAAATCCGTAATCTTCACGGTTCCAACTAGATGACACATTTTACGAAACTCTATAAAATCTATATCTGAGGAACAATGATCGTCGAATATATGTCGTAGATTTTTATCATCTTGCTTGAATACTATTAAAAAATTTGTGTTCTCTCTTACTAACTGTTTCGGTATTTTCGAATATGTCTGTGCCAAGTAAAAAATAGAATTTGCACCAGAATGTATTCCCATACTCTAGTTATCACGAATAGGTGTTTGATTATCACAAATTACATCATCGAATATAAAAATTGAATTTTTTTTAACTAAACTAGGTTTTATAACTAACCGCATTTGTAAATGTGTAAAAATTAATTCCTTTAATACTATCTATCAAATTTTTTAATAACACATATTTTTCTTGATTTGGTGTTTTGGAGTATAAATAAATGTTTTCAAATTTTACACCATTTCTATGAGTTATAAGATTAAACATAACATTTGTTTTTCCGGATCCTGAAGGTCCTACAAGTATTCCGCGAATACTGTCTGGTAACAATGATCCATGTCATGACGGTCTTTTAGTGATTTGTGCATCTACGTTTTTAATGTTTAATTTATCTTTTTGCTCGATTAATTTCATTTTTAATATAAATACCATGTAATTTTAAAACATAAAACCAGTTATATATAATGCGTTCAACTTGTAAGCAAAAAATGTTAAGACTGGTAGAGGTTTCTTAAATACTGTTATAAATAGACTTCCATTCGAAGTTCATGTACCCGGGTATCAGTTTTGTGGACCAGGTACAAATTTAAAAAAGAGATTAGCTCGTGGAGATAAAGGAATCAACCCCTTAGATTCTGCTTGTAGAACACACGACATTGCTTACGAAAACAGTAGTAATTTAGATATTAGACATAAAGCCGATAAGTTATTAGAAGAACAAGCTTGGGAAAGAGTTAAAGCAGGTGATAGTTCTAAAAAAGAAAAACTTGTTGCATATGCGGTGGTAAACGCTATGAAAGCTAAACGAAAAATCGGTATGGGTTATAAACGTGTTAATGAAAAAATGTTGCTGGCGGCGAAGAAAAAAAATAAAAAAACGAAGAAAAATGGTAAGAGAATGGTTTATATTTAAACAATTCTAATGGAGCAGGTTTGTATTTGAATCCGAAAGGCTTAGGTGTAAAAAAAAAAACGATGAAAAATTAGCGTTACCCGACAGAGCTCTTACCAGTGAAGATATTATAAAATATGTTAACAAGTTGAAAATTAAACATTTTCGTGGTGTTTTTTCACGAGACAACTAACCTAAAAAACTGTATAAAATCGAGTGTGCAATAATTAATCTAGACTCCTCTTTTGGCGGCGGTACTCACTGGGTTAGTTATTATCGGTTTAAAGATAAAATTATTTATTTTGATCCGTTTGGTGATCTTGCTCCTCCGATTGAAATTAAAATTATTTTAAAGGTCAAAATATCTTGTACAATTATACAAATTATCAAAAATATAATACATATATTTGTGGACATTTGTGTATTGAGTTTTTACAATGGATGAACCAATTATTGTGAGGATGTCAGGTAAAAACGGTTCACTAACAACGACTTTTTCTCCTGTAATAAATGTACATGGAAGTTCTGAAATTGCTCTTGTATATTTAAAGTCAATTTATGCTTTTCCAAATAAGGATTGTGTTCACATAAACGGAACAAATAATAGTATGAAAATATCTAATGGAACTAATACATTAGAAGTTAAAATCATTAATGGTTATTACACGATTCAAGATATAAATAAACATATTTGTGATATAATTGCAAAATCTACTTTATTTCATAATAACGTTATTACATTTAATCTAACTAGTGTAGGTTATAAATGTAGAATTAAGTGTAACTTTGATATTGATTTTAATGTTGAAAACAGTTTAGCAAGCACGTTAGGGTTTGAAAAAAAAATATCATGGTTTCACTAATGAAAATTTAAATTTATAACATCATCAATCAGGAAAAATCGAATACAATATAAACAGTACTACCTAGTACTATAAAAGTCATGTGTAATATAGCTAAAGGCTCATTAGACAATGGACAGCAATCTCATTCAATATATGAATTTTTTCCTCAACCGATTTTAGAAAAAGAAATAGTCGAATCACCGAATAATTTAATGTAAGACAACTTTAATAAAAAAATAAAAATTGATTTAGTCGATGAGGAAAATAATCCTATTAAGAACCCTGACGCAAAAGTAACGATTATTCTACATATTAGAACTATTAAATCTTAAAAAAAAAAACGGTGATATGAACGAATCAATTACTTTAAGCTTGTCCGGTAAAATGACATCTTTATCATCAACTTATTTCCCAGCGATAAATTTACAAAAAAACTCGGAAATTGCGATGTTATGTTTACATACATATAGGTAACACGTTTCCGAACGTGAACGAGACGAATAACAATATTCGAATTATTACACCTACACATAATTTAGATATTAAACTCCTTTTTGGCTGTTACGAGATTGAAGATATCACTCAATATATTTCTAGCAAAATTCATGAAGATAATGAACGTATAAACAGTGTGATGGATAATATTAAAAAATATTATGACCCTATAGATTTTACTATGAACACTGATGTCACTCGTATGAAATGTGTAATTAATTGTAACTATCCAGTAGATTTCACAATCGAAAACAGTCTAGCGAGTCTATTAGGTTTTAAAAAGAAATTGTATGGAAATGAAGGTGTTACACATTTTAGAGCATCGAAAAATATTGATATAAACGCTGTTAATTCTATAAAAGTTTTGTGTAATATAGCAAATGGTTCATTCGATAATGGTATACAATCTCACTCGATTTATGAATTTTTTCCTCGTGAAAGGTCGGGTGCTAAAATAGTCGAGTCACCAACAAATTTAATTTATTATAAACTTAATACTGAAGTTATTAATACTATAAATATCAGTTTAGTCGATCAAGAAAATAATCCTATTCAACATTTCGAAGAGAAAATAACAGTTGTGTTACACATTAGACATTGTAAATCTTGAAAAAATGGGTTTAATATTTAAGAATATAAAGCAGTTGCAAGCAATCAAACCGATCAGTTGTTCAACAGAATTACCATCAAAAGTATCGAAAAGAAAACCAAGAAATATAAAATTAACTCGTAAAAGCAAACAAATATTAAAACAGTTAGGATTCAAATTAAAACAAAATGCCTGATAGTCATATTTTAGATATTGATTCGAATTATAATACAGATTCGAAAATTAGTAAAATTGAATATCATTCATACATTCCGTATACAAATTCGTTTAAACCTAACTATGAAATACGAATTGGGGTTCAACAGATGTATATCCGTATTTGCATGAAAGTTTCCTTTTTATCGAGGGTAAAATAGAAGATCCACTCAAAGTAAATTTATGAAATAATGAATTATCGTTTCTATTTGACCAAGTCCGATTAGAGATTAAGTCTTTCCGGCACGGTGGGATACTATATACGAAAAATAACCCACCTTTTATAATGATTGTTCTCGATATTTTAAAATAATTTTTCACTAATACGTATTATAAATAGCTTTATTCGTCTATTTTTAATGTTATTTTGTAAAAGTGAAGCGGATTTTAATTAATGTCATGTGATTTATGACAATTTCCCCGAATTTTTTTTTTTCGACAACCAACCAATTATTTTTATTTGTTCTGACAATTTTCGTATTTGAGTTATTAATATAAATAATATTATTACATAATATGTTAGACACTATTAAATACTGGCATTCAGTGCAGGCAAAACCATTTTAGTGACAGCGGTTAGTCTGGAATGACATACAAAGTAAGAGTCCAAATTTTAACCCACCGTGCAGTAAGTGAGTAAATCTTCTCATTCATATATCACGTTATATATTATATTACGTTTATTTTATTCATTCAACGTGTTCAATTATTTAAACTTTTTATTTTATTTTATCATTTGTATTATAATATAAAACATATCTACCATATTTTTACAATAAATTTATTATAAAAATTTAGATGAAAATAATATTTGTCAAATACTTTACGAAGAAATTCCGTCTGATGACAATAGTGAAACTTCATGTGACGAATCTGATAATGACGAGGATTACCATTTGCCTTCACGTGAAGTCGTAATTTCCGAATCTTCTTCTGATACGGAATATGGAGACTTAGAAATTTTGAATTTGGATAATAATACTATTTATTTACTACCGTCACCATTAAAAAAAACTCGATTATCAATAAAACGAAAAAATATTACCAGAGATGTACAAATTCCGAACAAGGTACCAGTTAGTCGTCGTCAACTTTTTTCTAATTTTAATTGTGATGGAGGTGATATGTCAGGAATTCACCCATTAGCTATCCCTTCTTCAAGTCAACCAGATCGTGAAAGTTCTCAAAACCACAATGAAATCGATATTCCATTCATATCACCAATTTGGTCAAAAACTAATAATAAAATATATTCAAATCCCTTATTTACTAATTTAGAAGGCGTCACAAATATTATAGAAAATCTTCCATTTTCTACACCAATTAGTATTTTTAATATATTATTTAATGATGAGATTATAAATTTAATTGTTTTTCAAACAAATCTATACGCCCAACAAAAACAAACTAAAACCGGCAAATCATTAAATTTTATACGAACAAATTTATCGGAAATAAAAACTTTTATCGAAATAAATCTTCTTATGGGAATAAAAAAGCAGTGTAGTTATAGGGACTATTGGTCATCTTCGCCAGATTTGCACGACTCATATATTAGTAGTCTTATGACCGTCAATCGTTTTGGTTGGCTATTGGCACATATACATTTGAATGACAATATAGTTATGCCAAAAAAAATACAGATAATTACGATAAGTTATACAAATTAAGACCATTTATAAGTATTCTTTGATCTAATTTTCAAAAAACATACAATCCACACCAAATTGTTTCTATAGACGAGAGTATGGTTAAGTTTACAGGAAGAAACTCAAATAAACAATATATGCCAAAAAAACCCATCAAAAGAGGTTTCAAAATTTGGTGCTTAGTAGATAAACATGGGTATTTGTGGAATTTTGAAATTTACACTGGAAAAGTTGGTGATAAGGTTGAAAATCAATTAGGAGCCCGTGTGGTCAAGCAATTGTCACAACCACTCCAAAATAAAAATCATTTATTATTTTTTGACAATTACCGCTCATGACATATCTCAAGTCAAAAAATATCCATGCATGTGGAACTATCAACTTAACAAGAAAATATTTGCCTAATTTTAAAAAAGATAAAGATTTAAAACTTGGAGAGTATGATTGGTTTGTCGATCAAGGTAACATTTCAATTGTTATATGGCGCGATAAAAGAATCGTTAGTCTTTTATCAAACTTCCACAACCCTGAAGATGTTACAGCGGTACAAAGAAGATCAAAGGATGGTTCAATAAGTATGGTTTCATGTCCAAAAGTTTTAAGTGAATATAACAAACACATGAACTGTGTCGATAAATTTGACCAAAACAAAAAATCGTGTGAAATTAATAGAAAGGCACGTAAATGGTGGCATAGATTATTTTTTCACTTTATTGACAAAGCTATTGTTAATTCACATGTAATCTATAAACAAACAACAAATACAAATATATCAATGAAAGATTTTCGTCGTGAAATATCTAGAAGTCTTGTTTCTAAAACATTGGTGGAAAAAAGAGCAGCAAAAAATAAATCTAAAATAAGCCCAGTAGAATTGAAAAAAAATAAACCATCTGTACCAAATATAATTTATCTTGAACAAGCTGCTCATCGACCACAGAATGGATGTGCTGTGTGTGTAATGTTCCGTTGTGAATGGGAAAAAATAAAAACTGCTTTGCACTTTACCAAAATATACAGGAAGGGTAAGACTTTTATTAATACATTTAACTTAAATATTTATGAGTTTCATTAACATTTTAATTTTCACTATTTCAGATTTTGTTCAAACAATTCATTGACCACAATAAATATAAAACAAATTTTAATGGAAAAAACTGTTTTTATTGTATTATAACATTAAGTTATTTTTTATTTAAACTACTTTTTTAATTTTTTAATTTTATTTTTTTTTATTTTTTTTTATAAATACAATCTATAAAACTTAATATACATGTAATCTGCGTATTATAATGCATCTAATCAATTAATAAAAGTTATAAATTTAAAATGTACTATTGTTTTTATTTTATTGATACACAATAAAATCTACCACATGCTGCATGGTGGGACATACGCCATCCCACCTATAATAACTTTTTTTTAAAAAACATTAAATTTTTTTTTACACCAAAATCGTAGTATTTACAAAAACAATATTTGATATTTATACTCGAATCAATAAATTTCTAAAAAAAACGGTGTCCGTGCAGCATAGGTATAAAAAAAATTCAGACCCCTGTGCCGCAAAGAGTTAATGGTGTAGAAGTTGATAGAACCCGTGTACTCGGAATAACCAGTTCTTTAAAAGCATATTTATCATGTACTTTAAACATTTATTATAGTTATCATAATGCAGGTTGGATTTTACAAGATAGTAGTATAGTGAATGATAGTGGAAATTTAGTTTTTGTATACCGTTAAAATATTGGCTGGGGTTTTTTGAAGATTTTAAAAAAATATTGATAAATGCTCGTATAGAATTAATTTTAACGAGATGTAATAATGATTTCAATAGTTTACATACTAAAGCACTTAATTCAGCAACAACCGGTTCTATAACACTCAATAAAGTAGTTTGGAAAATCCCACATGTTACTGTAGATGATTCAGAACGGTTAAAGTTAATGAAAATCGTAGAAAAAGGTAAAAGTTTGTTTATTCCATTCAGATCGTTTGAAACTTATGAATACCCCGAGCTCGGTAAAACTAAAAACGTGGTTTGGAATTTAAAAACTGCCTCAAAATTAGAAAAACCTCGATATATTATAATAGGTTTACAGAAAAACCGGAAAAACAATATTGGAGTTGATGCTAGTTTTTTTCAACATTGTAAAATAACTAACATTAAAGTTATGCTAAATTCTGTTGTTTATCCGTACGATAATTTAAACTTGAATTTTGATAGAAAAAATTATGCAGTACTATATAATATGTATGCATCGTTTCAAGAATCGTATTATGGTAAAAATGAAGGTAAACCTATATTAAGTCCAGCTACTTTTGAGTCTAAGGCACCGATTGTCGTGATAGATACTTCAAAACAGAACGATTCAGGTACAGCTTCAACTGTTGATGTTAGTATAGAAATTGAAGCTTTGGAAAATCTAGATGGTGTAAGTGCTTATTTTCTTTTAATACATGATCGTATTGTAGAATATGTACCTATTAGCAGAGAAGTAAAAAAACTTGTGTAAATGTATTATCTTAATTTTTTTTTTAAATGACTATACTTAAAATAAAAATGTATAAAATAAAATTGTATGTGTTTTGTGGATAACATGTGTGTGAAGTATAATTGTCTGTATTTTTTTAAGTATGTGAATGTTTTGTGTGAAATAAAAATAGTGTGAAAATTTTTAAAAAAATGTTATTTATTTTTTACACGGTGAAATAAGGTGGAATTTAACCGATAAACTGGTATGAATTTGGCTTCTCAAATGGACTCAGAACATGCATGTAAGTTTTTGTAAAATAAAAAATCATACACTAAAAAAATAGTGTGTAAATTAAAAAAAAAATGTTGTTTATTTTTTACACGATGAAATAAGGTGGAATTTAACCGCTAAATTGGTATGAATTTGGCTTCTCAAATGGACTCAGAACATATATACGTTTTTTGTAAAATAAAAAATCATAAACTAAAAAAAATTTGAGAAGCCAAATGAAGCCAAAAAATACATACTTTTTTTTGGAGCAAAAAAATCATACACTAAAAAATAGGTAGAAATCGCCGGCCAAACCGGAAAAATTTGGCTTCTCGAATGGAGCCAGAACATACAAATACATACTACTGGCATTACGTCCAATATCCTTTCGGCAGTACATAAAGCCGACCCGCGCATCCTGCTCGGGCTCTTCAACAAATGTCTTCGGGATGGCACCTTCCCGTTGGAGTGGAAGACTTCCCGGCTGGTGCTCCTTAGGAAAGGAAACAAACCGGAGGGAGTCCCGTCATCCTACCGGTCATTTTGCCTACTCAACGACGTCGGGAAGGTGCTGGAATCTCTGCTCTCTCCGAGATTAGAAGACCACATTACCCGTAGAGGCGGAGTATCTCCAAATCAGTTCGGATTCAGGAAGAAGCTGTCAACCGATGATGCAGTACTGGACCTACACAACACCATCGTCCGGGAAGTTAACACCGGAAAATTCTGCCTAGCAATCGGCATCGATATAAAGAATGCGTTCAACTCCATCCAATGGCCAGACATTCTGTCCGCACTTGAGAGGTGGGAGGTTCCGGCACATCTGTATCGGATGTTCCACTCCTACTTCTCGGGCAGATCCGGAACACTACTAACGTGCAGCTTGCTAGGAGGAAGTATGGATGTGAACATCTCAGGAGGAGTGCCCCACGGCTTTGTTGTTGGTCCCCTCCTCTGGAACGTAACGTATGATCCTGTCCTCAGAGAGGAAGTGCCATAAGGAGCAAATTTGCTGGGCTTTGCGGACGACACCCTTATAGTGACCTCGTCCAACACCATCGTCGAGCTGGAATCCATAGCCAATGTCACCATTAACCGGGTAGAAGGGCGAATTTCCAACCTTGGCCTACAAATAGCAGCAGAGAAAACCGAGGTGGTAGTATTCACACACAAATATAAGTGGGATAAGCCACTGCTAACGGTATGCGGTAGCCACATCACACTGGCTAACGAAAAGAGGTACCTCGGTATGATCATTGACTAGTCGCTATTTTTCAAGTGCCACATGAAAAAAGCCACGGCCAAGGCAGAAGAGATTGGTACGCAACTGGCATGACCCATGCCGAACGTAGGCGTTCCGCGCGAAGACAGACGGCGTTTGTTGTCCTCAGTCGTGCATTCTGTACTGCTATACGGCACACACCCTAGACCTCGTGCCCGGCAACGTCAGGCTTCTAAACAAGACCCAGTGTAGAGTCCTACTCTGCTGCACGTGTGCCTACCGTACGGTGTCTGAAGGTGTTCTGAACGTGCTGTCATCGAACCCGCCGGCTGACCTGCTAGCCAGAGAACGGGAGTCTGAGTTTAGGAAGAGGCGGGGGGATGCGAGCGCCCGGGATAAACGTGATGCAAGGAAGCAAACCCTAACCACATGGCAGGGAAGATGGGACACCGCTGAAACCGGGCGATGGACGAGAAGGCTAATCCCCAACGTGACCCAATGGTGCACCAGAGGGTTCGGAAAGATGAACTTCCACCTCACACAATTCTTCTACGGTCATGGTTGCTTTGGCAATTACCTGTTCAGGTTTCAGAAGCTGGACAACCCTAAGTTCGTCGACTGCCAAGCACCACTGGATGATGCCGAGCACGCCTTCTTCAAGTGTGACAGATGGTGGTGGCAAAGAAGGGAGCTGGAGGTGAAACTTATAGGCGATTTCACCCCGGATGCCGTCGGTAAGCTGATGCTGTCGTCGCACAACAACTGGAAGGCAATTGACCAATATGTGAACCTTGTCCTCAGCACCAGGGAGGAGGAAGAGAGGCAGCGTCAGATACAACCAGAAGAAGTGTAAAAAAATTAGTTAAATTGATTATATTGTAGGCCCAAGGCCAACTTACTGATGGTGTAGGGCCATCATTATTTTGTAAATGGTTTCATAGCTTGTTACCTATTATTGTTGTAATGTTGTAATGTTGTTTTTAATAAACGATGTAATGGAGCTGGCGAATTGCCTCACAGGTATTTCCAGCCCAAAAAAAAAAAAAAAGTTTGGTGCATTGGTGGAACCGCGACATAGGCAGGATCCGCAGCGAATGTCTCAAAGCAAGGAGGACTTATTAAAGGAAGAGACTGAAAAACGGCGAAAATGCGAGTCAAGGTTACGTGAACGTTTGGAAAGAACGTAGAAAATCCTTAGCAATAGCCATTAAATCTGCTAAAGATAAAACATGGTCAAATCTCATAGCCACTGTCGAAAAAGACTCTTGGGGTAAACCATATAAGGTGGTTATGAAACGCCTCCAGAGCGTGAAGCTTATCCCCGGCATCAACATCCCAGGGAGACTAGAGACTATCATTGACAATCTGTTCCCCACAACGCAAACCACCAAGGAAAGGACACCCTCTAGTGGGCCAGTCGGTGGCACCGTCTCAATAACAGAGATACTAAACGCTGTCAGGTCGATGCCCAATGGTAAAGCACCAGGTCCAGATGGTATAACGAACGAGTTATTAAAAGTGGCCGTTCTCAGCAATCCGGCATCGTTTCAGAGTCTTTTCGCTAGATGCTTCCAAGACGGTCGCTTCCCGATCAGCTGGAAACGGGGAAAGCTCGTACTGATACCTAAGCCCGGAAAGCCTCTCGACAATCCGTCGTCGTACAGATCGATTTGCTTATTAGACGTATGTGGCAAACTCCTGGATAAAATCGTTGTATTGAAAATCAGAACGGATTTAAACAGGGTAGGTTAGTCCACAAAAAGAATATTATTAGCAATATTACATCGCAAATGCTATACGGTGCACAAGTATGGGCGGACATGATGCAACCAGGAGGCTGGACAATACTAACTAAGAACCAGAGGAAGATACTACTGCGAGTTGCAACAGCGTATAAAACCGTATCAACTAATGCATTGCACGCAATTACAGGTATCGCATCTATAAACATAACCGCAGAAGAGAGGAAAACATTATATGAAGCCAAAAAGCATAACAGGGATCTGATAGCAGCCAAGAGGAAAGCCTAGAGACATGGCAGAAATGTTGGGATGAATCAAAAACCGGAGTATGGACCAAAAAACTAATAAAGAACGTTGGTGCATGGGTCAACCGACTCCACGGGCAGACCAACTACCACCTGACGCAAGCACTAACCGGCCATGGATGCTATCAAGCGTACCTATATAAATATAAAACGGTAGAAACGCCGAATTGCAGATACTGCAATAACCCGATTGACGATGCAGAGCATACGATTTTTAAATGCGACTCATGGGAGACGCAAAGAAGGAGGCTAAGGATCATCACAAACACAGACATCAGCCCAAACAACATTATCCAGACCATGCTAGCCAGTAAGAGCAACTGGGATGCAGTCGAAGAGTTCATAAACACAGTGATGGGAAGGACGGAGGAAGATGAGAGACTAATACAGAGACAAATAACACCTTGTTAAGATGACTTATGTAGGCCGAAGGCCAAACAAAGGAGGTTACAGGCCCCCAGACACATGTTAGCTCGTAAACTTGTACCAATAAGATGTGATGATTATTTATTTTTAAATAATAAACGATAGGATTGTGGGGGTGGTACTGACGTTAGTGTACCACCCCCCAATCTCTATAATTATGTGAAAAAAAAAAGGTTAGGTTTGGTCAGCCATTCAGAAGTCCACAGGCAGGAAGAGGAAGAAGAAGCCTGAGCCAGAAGCTACTGCGAACACTTCCGTTCGAAGGGCGATCGGACTTAGGAAGCCGCTTCCACTTCAGGAGCAACAACTGCTGCCACAGCAGGAGGAAAAAATAATATGGGAAGATGTTGAGATTGAAAATACCGAATACCCAAAATACCTTGGTGTCACACTATACCGAACCTTATCATTCATTGCGGAAACGTAAAACAAAAAACCCACGCGAGAAACAATCTGATTAGAAAGCTCACAGGAACATCATGGGGAGCAGATTCAAATACTGTAAGAACATCAGCACTAGCACTATGCTACTCAACAGCCGAATATGCTGCCCCCGAATGGGCCAGATCATGTCACGCGAAAAAAGTTGAAACTGCTTTAAATGAGACATGCAGGATAATCTCAGGATGCCTCAAACCAACACCGGTCCAGGAAATACAAGTACTATCAGGAATAGCCCCACCAGATATTAGGAGAGATATTGCATCAGAGATAGAACGACACAAACAAAAAAACAATCCCGGCACCCACTACATGGAAAAAGCCCGCCGCAACGACGACTTAAATCCAGGAAAAGTTTCCTTACTACGATCCAACCAATCAAGAACCCCCCAGAAAAAGAAAGAATCAACAGATGGAAGGAGAGAAAACAAAACACTACGAGGGAATTAAAAAAAGAGCTACCTAAAGAAAGAAACTGGAAATGGGAAAAATTTTCATTAAAATTGATTTCATTAAATCGTTTAAGAATAGGAGTTGGACGATGCAAAACTACACTCAAGAAATGGAATATATTAGGAGCAGACGACACAACCAACTGCAAATGTGGTGAAATACAGACAATGGGCCACCTACTACAATGCCCTCTAATAGGAACCACTTGTGATGAAAATGACCTACACCTGGCAAATGACAAAGCGGCAGCAGTCGTGGCTTTTTGGATGACCGAGATCTGAACGACACGAAAGAAGAAGAAGCAGGAGGAAAGCTGTCAACTAGATGACCGGCAACAGCAGCAGCAGCAACATCCACTGCACCAAGGAGCCAAGTGGTGGGCAGAGGAGGTTGCAAAAAGAAAGACGTGAACCCACCTCAAACGGCTACTGGCAAGTCCCCAGCGGTCGACAAAATCTTCTTTTTGCGGCGCAGGGTCCCTAAAACTGCGGCAGTAATCATTTACCACCCGGCTGAAGGAGGTTCACTGGTTGAAGTAATGAAGACGGTATCAACATCAATAAACCTCTAATCTCTTGACATCAGATTGCTGACAACGAGGAGAACGAGGGCAGGTGGCATTCTTCTCGAAGTGGATGGTGCCTAATTAATATATTTATTATTTATTTTTTATTATTAATTGGTACCTAATTATTATAATATTAAGCGTTTTGACAAAATTCATTATTCATAATGAAATTATTTATTGTGGACGTGAACGTTATAATAACAAAATCAATAATACCAACTGGAATCGTTATATAATAATTTCATCTAAAGTTAAAAATAGTCAAGCCAGTCGAGGAACCAAGAGTTTAGATACTTTGAACTATTGAACTAACTTTTGATACTTGAAACTTTAGTTTATTAAATTAGTCGACCTATTTAGAAATACGTATGTCTTTTATAAAATGCTGATGATGGAATTTTGGCAACTACTTCTAACGACAATTGGAAAAATGATCCTAAAAATTTTTTGAGCATGAAACCGATATCTCCAGAATTGAAAAATGAAATTATAAAGTGGGGTCCATGTCAACCTGTGACTTATGATTTGCCAGGAAAAGCATTTAAAAAGAACAAAGATGGTCATAATTTCAATAGCTTATGGTATAAAATATTGGACGATGGCAGTAAAATTCATCGTGATTGGCTGTCCTTCTCACCGAATTTGAATAAAGCTTTTTGTTTACATTGCATGTTGTTTGGAATAAACTTAAATAGTATGTCTTCTATGGCCTGGACCAAGATAGGTTTTTCTACTTGGAAAAGTGGGAATATCTACACAAAATCACATGCATTTTCAGAAGATCATGTAACTTCTTCAATTAAAGTAAAAACAAGACAAACTAGTCTCCCACATTTACCTTCTTTGGAAAACAAAAGGAAAATGGAAATTGCCCAGAATCGACAAATAGTTTCTGATTTGATTAATTTGACGATTTTTTTAGCTCAGCATAACATGGCTTTTCGCGGACATCGTGAAAATTGGTCGCTTAAACACTCAAAAGGAAATTTTAAAGACTTAGACCTTTTGATGGCTCAACATTCATCATCACTTAAACAACATGTTGAACTTATCAAATCAAGTGGAAAAAAAGAAGCTATAAAATCATCTGGAATTTTCAGCATATCTATAGATTCAACGTATGAATCATCGTGTAAAGAACAAGTTTCTTTCATTGTTCGATATGTATGTAAAACTACTGGTGTGGTGAATGAAAGGTTAATTGATATGCGAGAATGTCCTTACACCAAAGGAGTGGAACTGTTTAATTTGTTTAAGGAAGTAATGGCTAAAAATAATTTAGTTTGGATTATAACAATTTAATAAGACAGTCCTATGATGGCACTGCCAACATGCATGGTGAATATAAAAGGCTTAAATCCTTAATTAAAAATGAAAATGAATCAGCAATGTATGTATGGTGCCACGCCCATCGTTTAAATTTAATAGTTAAAGAAGCAGTTTCTTCTTGTACTGATGCTGTAAACCTCTTTGGTAATCTTGAAACTTTATAGTCCTTTGTTTGGAATGCAAAAAAAAAGAGTTGAAATATTTCGTATTCTCAATCTCGTTTGTTTTTTATCATTGGTTCAATTTTGGCCAGAAGAAAAGTTAGTTTGCAAGGTTTGCTAGTCTGCAAGAGACATTCTGCAAAAATTGGTGAACTCACCAGATTCCTCACTAGTCATCTCATCGAAAAAACTATCCATACCATTTCTGAAAAAACAAAAAATAATAAAAAAAATCGGGTAAGTGGGATACTGGAATGGATGGTGCTAAATTAAAAAAATTATAAATATTGATAATATTAAATAATAGATAACAATTGTTGTTGGGCACTTTGGTAAGTTTCTTAGCTATAGGGCTTCTTCTCCTTTTTTTCTATTTTCATAGGTTAAAAACTTAGCAATAATACAACAAGTACTCACAGTATTCTATTACGATGAATTGATATCATCCACCATCTCCTCTGGCGACGACGGCGTCTATTTTCATTGTTATTATTCCTAAAATGTTGTAATAAGCTCACCTAGTTATTTAAACTAACCAGACAGAGTGCCGAGGCTGCAATTATTTCAGAATCCTCTATCTTAATGTCGTTTTAATGTAAAAAGTCAATGTAAACACGCACGAATGTAGAAGAGTAGAAAAGTCGTTCTATAGGTACGCACAATTTAGGTTATTATTTTTTAGTCATTGATAATGCTGAAATAATAATAATAATAATAATAATTGATAATTCTGAAATAATAATAATAATAAGGCTGTAACCGATAGAGCAGAATGTAAACATGCAATCGCACTCGCGCTGCCGGTTAACCTGCTGCTCGCACTGCTCAATTTACCGATCTTGACGGGAGCGACGGGCAGCGACAATGCGAGGAGCATGATCAGCGCGAGTGACCTGTTTACATACTCGTGCTGCCCACTTCCATACCCACTGCCCTGCTCACTGCCACGAAAATGGGCTGAATGTAAACGAGGTATTATAAATATAGGCAATATTCATTTGATTTTAAATATCTAATCGTATTGTTTGGATTTTTTGATTTTGTTATCGGCTACTGCGGCTATTTTTGTTATGTTTTATTGGTACTGGCCGGCGGGTACGCACTTCGCGCTTGCGCTTTCGTCATTGACACGCATGCAGTGGCAGATCCAAGGGAGGGGTAATAGGGTAAATACCTCTTCTTGGGCTAATTATATTAAAATGTATTACATTTATGTTATAATTTGATATATTTGTTATACGACCACAAAATATCAAAGGCCTATACCAACTGAGATTAGAAAATAATTAAGATAAAATACAAAACCTATGAATTTAATAATAATAGTTTACAACGATAATAACATAGCAAAATTAATTACGCTAAACTATCGATCAGGACTTGGTAGTATGGCGATTTGTATTGGTATTTTGGTTGTATTACCTGTCACGGTGTGATCGGCATAGAGGAGTTTTTCTACCCTGAAAAGGTTAAAAGTTTGGTTGAGAAATAGAATGAGTGAAGATAGATTAGTTGGATTAGCTCTGCTAAATGTCCATAATGATGTTGAAATTACGCCTGATGAATTCATTGACCAGTTTGTCAAGAGCAAAATTAGAAAACTAGATTTAATTATTTAATTTTATACCATTGTGAAGAAAGTAAATTTGTGTAACTTTCATTATATTTTTGGCTATCTCCCAATATGCGGTCTACCTCCGTTTTGTGTGCTACGTAACTATAAATATGAATATAGTATGCGGTCTATCAATGTTATGTGTTCTACATATATAGCTGGGAATCCTGGTACAACAGTTCATTCTGATTCGTGCCTTGGATATAAAGGTTTACCTGAAAAGAGCTATGTACATGAAACAGTTAATCATTCAAATAATTTTGTGGACCCAAAAATTGATGCCAATACACAAAGAATTGAAAGTCTTTGGAGGCCTCTTAGATATGTACTTAGCCGGTATTGGTGGCGAAGATTAAATAAAACAGATCATATTTTTGATGATTTCCTTAGAGATATGAAATTATGCTTTGTGGATAATTTTGTGGATCCTTAATAAATTATTTTATTTTTTTCCTTTAAAGTATACTTATATCGTACTTTATTACTATTATTACGGTAGACCACATCTATTTTGGTAGACCGCATATTTTTTTGGTAGACCGCATATTGGGAGGTAGCCATATTTTTAATTTAAAATTCGTATTTTCATTGTTTTGATATATTTTTATACTTGCTATACCAGATCTGTAATATTGTACAAGTTTAACCATTGACACCAGTTAATAAGAATAAATTTAGTATAGTAATATTAAAAAGTAAGTTATTAAGTATGCATATAGTATCTAATGAATACATTTTAATTCCCCCCCCCCTTGATGAGTTTCTGGATCCGCCTCTGCACGCATGTATCGTTGACTCGAGTACTCCATAACGCGCAACACGAAATAATTTAATTGGTTATTTTTTAATTTGGTGTTTATAAGTGTTCTTCAAATTTTTAATTTTGTATAGTGTTTTTCTCGTACATTTAAAAAAAGTATTTGGTATTTGGTGTACCTATATAATGTCTACGATGTCTACAAGTCGTAAGGTAAGTTTTTACAATTACTACAATACATAATACCTACCAGTGGCGTATCCAGGGGGATGGCCACAGGGGCCATGCCCCCTCGTTGACCGTATTTACTAGATTTTGTTTTAAATATTTAAATTTATTCGTATACATGAACGCAATGAACGCATAGGTACTATACTCTGTTCAAAATAAGAAACCTAGACGGCGGCGACCAGTTTTCGTAGCCGGCGGTCAGACTACGCCCATTCTTCTCCCCACCAAATCACCCACTTGCTCACCAGCTCGGCCTACTACGCGCGACGCAGCTGGTGGCAGGTGTTGGCATGTACGCGCCTTTCCGTTGAAAAGTACGCACACACAGCTCGCCGCACGGCGTGAACAAGGTATACAATGCATTTTAAGTTATGTGTTCATGTCACTTATCAAAGATAGACTAATGAGTCGCTCCCGCCGAAGCGGTACGGTGGCATTGATTTATGTCCTTGCTATTAGTATAACCACGCCCCTGCGCAGTAGCTGGCCGCCGTCGAGGTTTCTTATTTTGAACAGAGTGTACAATAATACGCTTATACAAGTATTCAGTAATCACTATTACCGTTATCACGTTTCACTAGCGTGGTTCTAGGTTAGTTTCTAGGTTGGTGACACGGACAGTTTAACGGTCTCCGTACCGTACCACAATATTCGATGTGTAAATAGTGTAATCAGTTATCACTTATTAATATTCAGAAAATCTTCAACCGTATCGTTAATGTAAAATACGTAAAATTTGTATTATTTTACGAGTATAGTCATAGTGTAAATTATTAAATTATTCAGTAAACAGTATTTTTTTTACAATGTCAAACTATTGGGAACTGAAAAACTGAATTTTCATATAATAAAGTTTTAGAATTTACTTTTTTCGACTTTTATGTGGTTTATTGACAATAACATAAAAAGTAAGTACGATTAGAAAATTCAGATTTCACCAAAATATTGAGCATATAAATACAAACGTTTCTAAAAAAAAAAATTCTAAAAGCTTAATTTTTTTATATTTTCAATTCAAAAACACGTTTTTTGTTGTTGTTTAGTTGAGCATTTTGAAGTTTTTTGGTTATAACTTCCAAAATAAGTTCGACCGGCTTTTTTTGAAAGTACCATCAAATTAAGCATGCAAAAACACACATTTTGAAAAAAAATATTTCCAAAAAATTGCTTGGGACCTAATTGTTGTTACATCTAAATTAAGATCGTAAAACCATTGAAAATCTTTATACGGTAATTCTGTTAGCATAGATTTCCCGTATAGATTGACACAATCAAAATACATAATCCTTTTATTTGGTTGTTATATCTATTTGAAAAAAATGTATATGTATTTACTCTTTTTATATTATGTTAGTTTAAATAAAAAAAAAAAAAGAGTAAGCACTTCCAAAATAAATTAATTTTTAATATAATATAATATAATATTCAAATACATAGTTAAATAATTTACTCATAATCTCCATAGTCACTATCCCAATACCAAAATATATACTGGTCAAATTCATTCCCAAACATATTAGGACGAACTATATGTTGGTTATGACATTTCCGCAAATGTTTTCTCATTATTGCTTTATGAATTATAAGACTCAAATCGAAGGGACACTTCATATAAAATGTACACGATAATACCCCTTTTTCATGACTGAATTGCGGAATCGTTAGGTTGACATCAGTTTTTTGAGTCATTTTACTGAAATTAATTGAATGAAGAATAGTGAGTGGCTGAGTGGAAGCATGCATCACTGCTGACGCACACTGTCGCCGGTTTAAACCTCGGTCACGGGCGGCTCTCTCTCTCTGGGCAGGCGACTGTCTAGACTCTAGACAGTAGCTGCTACTGGCTTACTGCCAGGACTCAGCAGTCTAACCGGTTTCGAAGATGTGCCCCTCAGATCCTATCTATCCCTAAGCACACCCAGACCAGGACAACCCAATAACATAGTTCACGGTGTAGCTATTTTTGTGTTCAATCCCACATTGAGGATTTTCCACAGGGATAACTTATACAGAGACAATTTTGTTGTCATTGATCTTGAAATTGGTGACCGGAAGGTAACCCTCATTGCTGGGTTCTTCAAATACCGCGTACCAACAGTTGTCCACATATCAGCACTGGAAGGTATCTTAGACCTAGTCGAGAATGACTACTTAGTGGCACTGGACGCCAACGCTTTCTCCACTAGGTGGTAAAGCAGGACAATGAACCGACGTGGTAATGCCATAGAAGACATGATTATGGAAAGAAACATGATCTGCCTAAACAAACCTTGCGCAAACACCACTTCAAGAGGCAACACCAACAATGACATAATCCTATCAAATTATTATTATTATTATTTATTATTAAGGTATTATTATTTTTTTTTACTTATAAATAAATTTTAGGTCATTGCTGGCAAGTCTCAAAGTCCTTAAAAGTATTTATCATTAATAGGTTAGGTTAGATTAGATTACATTATTTCTTATAAGTAAATCTTGAGTACTGCAACCTCATCTGGATAAATAATACTTCAAAACAAAATGTTATGCTTAAATCTGTTCAAAATAACTTTTTACGTTTTATCGCATTTAAATTCAACACCAATAGACCTATCCACGGCACATATAGCAATGTTTTTAATTTTTTTAGTATTTCTCTACTCTCTGACGGTCGTTCACTATTATTCTCCAAATATTTACAAAAACTAATACTAGGTTCAATTGATTGTCCTGAAATTCTTTCCTTAATCCGCTTTAAAATGTATAGTCTCAATACTAGAGATCCAACAGCATTTATCCTCTTTTCTCATCAAAAACCTATAGATAATGAAGATATCATTAGCGAATTCGCGTAAAAAAAATCAAGAAAAATAATTATTAAATAGGTATTTATTAAATATAGGTTAAATTCTAAATTATTTGTTTTCATTAAAAATAAACATTTCCATAATGAATAAATATTATTAGGTAGAATTATATTTTTTAAAGCAAGTTTTTCCTTTTCCAGTACATAATACAACTTGACATTTTTCACACGCTTGCCATGTATATCCCTTGCAACCAGGAATTTTACAACGACTCCTCGTTGGTGCATCGATCGGCCAGTGATCAATGCGATCCATGCGTAGATCTTGATTTGGTGGTTTCGAAGCATTCGGCTTCTTGGATTTTTGTATTAGTGCATTCTCTATGGTATTTGATGGCCTTCCTCTAGTGAAAGTTGACTGACCAACTTTGCACAAAGATATGGCTAAATCTTCTTTAAATGCAGCTAATGTCATAGGTTTTTCAACGTTGCCCCTAGTTTAATTTTTTTTTGAGCAATTATTTGCTTATGTAACAACCATGAATTAACAACAGTCACATCAAGTAAATGATGGAAAATCCTTAAATACCATTTACGACTTCTTATTTTAATTTTCTGTCGTCCTAACAAGCTATCCAATAGGTCTACTCCTCCCATGTGTTTATTATATACACTTACAATATGTGGACAGTCTATTTCAATGGATTAATTTTCCGTTTTTGAAAATATTTTTACCTTAGACATAGGATCGATTTCCACAAATGTAGATAGTAAAGTTACCACCTTGATATCACGCCAGCATGTGGCGAAAACTTCTTGACTATTGATTTCTGCCAGAAAATAATCTGATGAACCTCGTGGTTTTTAAAAAAAATCCTTTTCATTAGGTAATAATACATTATTTAGGCGACATCTGCGAGCCGTACCCAAAGAACATATTTTACGGTTTTTCATATACACCATCAATGGTACACATGTGTAGTAGTTATTGAAATAAACTTTATAATTCATATTTTTTGGAATTATTCTACATAGTCGAACGACTACATTTCCCGAAGCGCCAAAATCTGGTTCCCATAAATACCTATAAGCGTCATTGTCCTGGCCTCTATAAATTTGAAAATTGTAGGTTAGGTTAAATTTAATTGTAGGAAAAACTAGATACACCGCATAATACAAGAAATTTGTATCCCCACTTATGGGGTTTCATTGGTAGATATTGCTGGAGAAAATGACGAGCTTTAGTTGAGCATAATAATTTGCTCATCTATGGATAAAGCTTCTTCTAAAGGTATAGAAGCAAATCGTTTTTTTAAAGTCTCCATAACTGGCCTAATATTATGTAACCTATGATGGCCCACGTGGCCTTTAGGTAACATATTATTATAATTATTGAAGTGGATGAACTGTCGAATTTGTTCAAATTGGTTGACGCTCATTGTTTCTTGAATAATTTGATTTCCTAAGTTTAAATACCAGTATTTTCGAATATTAAAAATATTTACTAAGCCCTTTAATAAACAGACTCCTAAATACTATTTTTCATGTTTCCATGAAATATCCAACTTCTGTTTTTTTTTTTTTTTTTTTTTTTAGGCTGAGGCTTAGCAACAAAAGGAGGTGTGGTTATATCTTATTTGGATTTTTTTCTTAAATTTTTAATTTTGAGGTCTGGAGTTTTATTTATTTCATTTTTTGTATGCGGCTGTACAGAAATAAAGTTTGGAAGAGATATCGATTGGCCGTCAGGTTCACATTCAACATTTCCCATTTCAATATTTATATCCAAATTACTATCTAATAAGTTTATAGAATTAAGGAACGGATCTAATTCATCGTCATCAATATTTTCCAAAAATTTATCGAGTTCCTCTTAACTAACTATATCATCTGTATATATACATTGTTCGTCGCCAGATTCCAAATCGTCTTCAGAATCAGATGGAGGTTCATTTTCCAGCAATTGTACAATTTCTCTATCAAGCAAATTTCTTCTACACATAATAAAAAAATGTACGAATTTATGATGCAAAAAGTAAAATAAAAAAACGCGCAAAAATACGGCACTAAAAAACGTCGAAAAAAATATACGTCCATGTAGTGCTAATATAATAATGCGTATGAGCATTATTGATTTACAAATAAAATATTTGACTTATCTGTATAACATTGGAAATTATCTAAATTTTAGATATAAATGAACACGGGTATATTTTTATTGTTATCCATAGACATAATATCTTATGATTTAAAATTATTGAAAAAAGAACCAGAATTTTGTCACATTCATATTATGTACCGGTCCGTCGATAGTTTGATTTTTCCAATCACATACTGCTATCTATCGGTATGATTGTAAATTACGTAATATATTAGGCTGTATGTAAACTGCGGTAAAATTAACCTTTTTCTAAAAGTTGATATGTAAACTGCGGCAAAAAAAAATTTTACATTATACAAACTGCGACAAAACCGATACATTATACAAACTGCAGCAATTTGTTTTATATACCTTCTATATACCTATACTATATTATAGTACCTAAATCATATATACCTACCTATGTGTACCTATGTACGTATATAATTTAATTAATTATGTGATGTTGCGTCTTATGCAGATATTGGTAAGGTAAATCCAAATGTATTTTTAAGTTTTAACGAAGCATATTGGTAATATCGGTTCCTTCACTTTTGATAATACTAGTTAGTATCTACTTACAAGTGCTAAATGTAAGTAGAGTTAAAAGTTTAATATTTATTCAACGAGATGGAATTTGCAACAATGATTAGCCAGAATGGCAAACAATTAACAGTGTTAGACAATTTTAAATTCAAATTTAAATATGAATCTAAAATAAGTGGTTATAAAACGTGGGAATGCACTAATAAATCATGCAAGGCCAAATTGGTGTTCAACAAGGAAAAACTCTTATACTAGAAAAATCAGTTTTGGATCATACTCATGAAGCAGATTCTACAATTGAACGTCAAGCAGTAAGTAATAGTATCAAACAAAAAATATCTGAAAGCAATATAAACAAAATGCCATCTAAAATAATAAGAAAAGAACTTCGTAGTTTAGGAAACGATACACAATTACTGACTAATGATATTTCATATATTCGTAGAAATGTATATAATAAAAAAACCAAATATCACCCACCACTTCCCAAGAATATTAATGAAGTACATGAAGCTCTAATAAATATGAATATTACGACTAACAAAAACGAAAACTTTTTGCTAATAAATGACAAGGAAACAAATATAATTATATTTACATGTCTCACAAATTTAAAATACTTATGTTCTATGGAAAAATTTTTTATGGACGGAACATTCCAGTTCTGCACTAAATTTTTTTACCAGTTTTTTGTACTGCATGGTTTTCAAAATGGTATATATACATCTCTGGTATATGCATTGCTTCCCAATAAACGTACATCAACTTATGAACATGTATTTAAAAAGTTACGTGATGCATGTTTGACGGAAGGATTTGTACTTAACCCAAATATGTTTGTAATTGATTTTGAAATTGGAATACACGAAGCAGTCCGCAGTATATGGCCAACCAGTATTATTCGTGGTTACAATTTTCATCTCGGCCAAGCGTGGTTTAGAAAATTACAAAATTTGGGTCAATCAAAACTTTATATTGAAGGAGACACAGATGAAGGAAAATTTTTAAATTATATTTTTGGTTTCGCCCGGACTGACCAATTTTGGTAGGCGCGCGGCGCGTTCTTTCGCTGGACAGGCTATAGAAAACTCGGTATAACTTGAAAAAACTGCGTTAAACTGATGAAAAATTTTTTTTTTTTAAGAAATTATCATAAATAAATATTTTTTATAGTAACAAAATAATTATGACTACATGATAAAAAAATTAATATATGCTAATATTCTGTGTGGAGAATATATAATATATATTATGTAATTATGTGCTGTACATGTTATTGATAATAGATTTATAAATCTAAAAAATACATACTTTGCATTTTAATAGTGTGGTACATTGGTATTATTTAACATATAAGCTATAAATAATTGTGCGTAAATGGGAGGGGCAATCTTAGGCCCCCCTCGATGTCTGCCAAGTCCTCCAATTAAAAAGTCAGATCTTAGTAGTAAGCATATATCATTTTTTAGAAAATATTATAGGAGGGAGGCTTTATCATCAACCCCCCACCCCATAAAAAAATTAAAAAAATGTCGAATATAAGTATTATAGTCGAAAAAACATTGGTTAGGTGTTATAATAATTTGAAATAGTTTGATACCATTATTTTAATATTGGACACTAACTTATTTGTGTTTTTGGTTGTTTATTTATTCCATTGTTGAGAAAGATTAAAATCATTATACACTGGAGTAGAGTGAAAAGGCGGGTTCTAGAGCCCCCGCGCCCCGCCCGCCGCCGCTCGCCGCAAATCGGCCGCCGAATACGTTAATCGCCAACGTTGAGGAGCTATTTGAACCACCCCCCACTCCTGATGATCCGCCGCCGAATACCTAAATCGTTAACGTTGCCGAGATGTTTTATCCCCTCCCCCGCTGCTCTAATCTTTGATGCTTCCCTCTGAGTCATGATCGTCAACGTTGAGGAGATGATTTATGGCCCTCCTCTCCTCAAACTGTGTGTGTGTGTGTGTCATACCATCTCCCCACCCAGTAATCAAGTTTCCAGTAATCAAGAATAACGATCGAAAAACGGTAAAATCGGTAAAAATTCGCCGTAAACGAGATTTTCATTGTTCAGATTTTAGGTATTTAGTCATAAATCGAAAAGTATTGAAGCTAGAAACTTGAAAATTTTATCCAATATCAAATACATACTTTTTTATATTGGACAACATTTTCAGAACAATTATAGCACTTTTGACTTAAATATAGAACTTTTAATTTACCAAATTGTTGGAAAGTTTTTATGTAATATAATTTTAAATATTTGACAAAAATTTCTGAAAATTTAATATGAACTTACTCATATACCTACCTAATTATCCTAACAAAAGTTCAAAAATCGTAAGTCAGGATTTTTTTTTATACACACTTTAATAAATTATTATAACTCACCAAAAATTATACAAATAACCGTAAAATACGTAAACAGTATTTGAATAATAATATATTATATTACACTGAAGCTTTGCTCAGAATCGTTTTATACGAAAGAAATGAGTCATCATTTCTTTAAAACTTAATACATTCATCACCAATATCTTGTCCAAGAACCGAAGAGACGAAGGACGAACTTGTACCACCATCTCACTTACCAGCTTTTTTTTTCTTATTGTTTAAAACACATTTTTTAGTTTTATAAATTTGAAAAATAGTTATTATTCACTTACATAGTTACCAAAATATCTAAATATTGTAGGTATTAAGGTATTTATATTATTGTGCAATATAATAAATCTACATTTTAACCAAAGCTTTTATTTAAAACAAGGTATGTACAATAAAATTATGATGGTCAGGTATTCAAATACAAATATTTTAATACACATTATACATACAAATATATATTATAAATGTACAAAAAACATAAACGATTTTTTTTTATATTGTAAACAAATGAACAGTTAAATACTTAAATCTCTATTCTGCGTTCTGTTATTTTTGTTTTATTTTTATTTTAGTTATCAGTTAATACTATAATAATAATATTATAGTTATTATGTTATTTTTATAAAATTATAAGTAAAGTAGAATTTTTTTTTTTTCATAGGAAAATACTTGAATATTCATAATTTTACTGTTTAATATTAAATATAAATACTATTTATAGGTTAAATATTAAAATACTTAAAATATTATTAAATTGCCGACTCAATGTATTGATGAAGCTTTGTGACAACTGGGCCCCAACTAGAACGTCGTGGGGGGGGGGGGGGTCCCACCCCCTACACCCCCCTCTCGGGACGGCCCTGGCTATCATTGGCGGTCTATGCTAAATCATTGTGTGTTGTCACTCGCCTACCGAGGAATGTTATAATTAAATGTATATAATATAAATTATACTGCGATTAAACATTAAAATATATATATATATATTTAGCCACTCCCAATATGTTTTCGAAAGTGTTGTAAAGTCTTCAGTAGTCCAACGTTAATTGTCTAAGCTATTAGCTTAATTATTCGATGACCCGGCGTGAGTTAATTACTTTATATGATGTCATACACATATACACAAAAAATATCAAAAAATTAAATATAAAATTTATATGATATAGTTTCATCCTCCGCTCGTCAATAATATTTAAACCCGACCCCCCACCCCCACCCCTCTAACCGGCGATTGGGATCAATGACGGTCTATGCTAAATTATTGTGTTATCATACGCTGGCTGGCAAATGTTATAATTAAATGTGTACAATATAAATTTTATTGTCATTAAACATTGAAATAGATATTTAGGGAGTCCCAATATTTTTTCGAAAGTATTGTAAAGTCTTCAGTTGTCCAACGTTAATAGTCCAAGCTATTATCATAATTATGAACCGACCAGACTTAAGTTAATTGATTATTTGTGGTATACATATATGTGTATAGTTTGAATAATAAATTATTGACATTATTAAGTAATATGTGATATTTAAGAGAGTTTTACACTTTTCCGTTATACTTTTTTATGAATAGCGTATAGTATTATACCTGCAACAATGACAAACAAATTAGTAATCATTATTATATACCTGCAAACCCAACTATTCCTATTACTGCTCTTCGTCAAGGTCGTCCGAATGTTCGCTTAAACCCACCGAGTTTATAGCATATTGTTGACGATAGTGATGACCCCTCCCCGCCTGACATGTCTTCCTCATAATCATAGTCGTCAACGGAGTGATTAGCTGTATAATCTATCAAAGATCGGCACCTTAGAATCTCCGCTCTCATGGGTGACATTCTGTCGGTACTTTTGGACTCACGACTTAAAACCAAATCCTCCGTATTTTTAGTCGATGATACAATGAGGTTGAGCGGGATAACGTGTCGCGGTGAGAACAAACCCGCTTTTCAATCTATCTCGGATGGCAATAAAGTGTTATTGAGTCGAGAAATTTTAATCGCTCTACAACATATGGGATGGTGAACTTTTAATAGCTTTGTGCTGAATACGAACGTTATCAGACCTGTGGTACTGAGACAGCTGGAGCAGATCGTATTCTATCTCCAGATTGACGTTCTATTATTGTCGGATGTTTTTGAAAATTTTCGGCGGATATGTATGAAGACATACAACTTGGATCCGGCCTTCTACTATACCGCACCCGGGTTCAGCTTTGATTGTATGCCCAAATTCACCGGGATTAAATTAGAACTTTTAACCGACTACGAGATGCTGCTCATGTTCGAGAAAGGTAATAATTATTAATATAATATCATATTGATTATAAAAAAAATTATGTAATATTACAGGTATACGTGGTGGACTAGTTCAGGCGAGCATGCGGTATGCAAAGGCCAATAATTTTAAGACACCTGATTACAATCCTGAGGAGGCTGATTCGTGGATTATCTATCAAGACTGTGAGTGAAAAATATTTAATTGTTTTCAGCTATATTTAAAATATATTTAACAAATTACAGGTAATAACTTATATGGGTGAGCAATGTCCCAGTTCATCCCCTCTGGCGGGTTTAAGTGGGTGGAGTTAGGGTGGAGTCGACGCTTGACGGGTTAGCCGATATGAGTGACACCTCGGAAGTAGGTAGGGTGTATGATGTCGACATATCTTATCCCGATAGTTTGCATCATTTACACAACGATCTACCGTTCTTACCCGAGAACAGTATCCCACCCGGCTCTAAAGTAACAAAGTTGATGGCCACACTAGGTCCTCGGAAAAATTACATTATTCATTACAGGAACCTAAAGCAGGCAATCGCTAATGGATTAAACGTTGATAAGGTAAAATATTTTATATATGCATTAATATTGTACTACTACTATTTATATATTTTATTAATTTTATAGGTACATAGAGTATTGGAATTTGAACAATCTGCATGGCTGGCTCGTTATATCAACTTAAATACGGGAATGCGTCAAAAAGCGACTAACGAGTTTGAAGAAGATTTTTACAAACTCATGAATAACAGCGTGTTCGGTTAGGTTACTCTATTAAATATTATTATGTCTATTTTTATTTAAATTTATTTTTCTCTAGGTAAAACAATGGAATCTGTTCGGAATCGGATTGATATAGAGTTGGTCTCGTGTGATAAACGGTTACAAAAATTAATAAATAAGTCAACGTTTAAAAACTGTACGTATTACAATGAGAATTTAGCTGCGATTACTCTAGAGAAAAAAGTAATTAAATTCGATAAACCAATTTTTATCGGATTCTCTGTATTGGACATTGGTAAAACGTTGATGTACAGTTATCATTATAATGTTATGAAGAGTCATTACAATAATGACATAACATTAATGTACACCGATACGGGTTATATCATATATGGCTATATCATTTAATACACATTTTTTTCCCCAGACTCTCTTGTTTATAATATAAACACTCGAGATTTTTACGCTGATCTTATTAATAGTACAGATCTGTTCGACCAAATGGACACGGGCGATCTACCGAAAGAACATCCATGTTTTACAGATTTGCGGAAAAAAGTACCGGGTTATTTCTCTGATGAGGTTAAAGAAGATACTATATTGGAATTTATTGCTCTCCGAGCTAAATCCTACTCGTATAAAATAGATTTCTAGAAGTATCTTGTGGTGTACCACAAGGCACAGTCCTAGGTCCCTTATTATTTATAATTTTTATAAATGATCTTCTTAAAATCAATACTAATTTAAATACTGAAATTCTAAGCTATGCTGATGACACTGCTATTTTATTATCTGAGCGAACAACAGATAGTTTGTATTATGAAGCAAATAGAATCCTAAATAATATTTATACCTGGTTTTGCAAAAATAAATTAAAACTTAATTTGTTGAAATCCAAATACATTTTGTTTAATCCACAAAAGAATAATACTTTGAATACTAACAAATTAATAGTCAATTCACTAAAATGTGTCTCTGCTTTTAGCAATACATGTAAGTTGAAATGTGTTACTCTTGAAAATGTTAAGGAGCTAAAATACCTTGGCCTTATTCTAGGCTATAGATTTAAATGGGATAGTCATATCAATTACTTAAACAATATTTTACGTAAGTTCTTTTTCATATTTAAAGAAGTCAAATATATTTTTAATAACTCATATAAAAGAATTATTTATTTATCCTTGGTACAATCAGTTTTCACTTATGGTATATCAATATGGGGAGGAACTTACAACAATCATCTATCTAGATTATTAACAACTATAAACTGCATTATTAAATATCTTCTAAATCTATCATTTCAAACTAGTACTACATTAATTTATAAAGAACTAAAAGTCAAGGATTTTAGGTATATTTTTAATTTTAATACACTAATTGTACTTTATAAAAATAAAAATTTAATTACCCCTTTTGATCATGATCATTATACAAGATACAAACATAATATTAATATATGCCTACCTAACTATAGTAAAGTGTTTGGTCAAATGAGTGTTTTATATAACGGTCTAAAACTATGTCAAACCTTAAATATTAACATTAGCCATTTTGATAATTTGAAATCATTCAAAAAATATGTTAAAAATCTTGATCTGTCTATTATATAATAAATATGTTGTTATAATTATTTTTGTCTTCATACTCTTATCTTTTACTCTGTTTAAAATATTGTATATATATATTTTGCTACTTCTTAATGCCAACTATCACTAATTTATTATTTATGTATTTATTTTATGTAATATTATATAAGAACCGCTCCCCCAGCACAAGCTTTGCTTTTAGGGGGTGCTGCAAATAATTATTTTACGTACCTATACAATGTGTTACTTGTTGTTTTTTGCAAAAAATATATATTATTAGATAGGGTTGAGAAAAATATAAAAATTAAGACGAAAGGTGTTAGAGGACATGTGGTCAAGAATCACATGTCTTTTGATGATCACAAGCGTTGTCTCTTAGCAACAAATGATACAAGAGTCAATTAATAGGCCGAGAAAACAATAATAGGTAAATAATATAAAATACATTGAAACATGTATCGTATACCTATATATAACTCATTGGTATGAGTAGTTAAAGATCAACAAGCACTAAATACTTATAATCATATAAATATATAATTTTAATAGGATGGAGAATAAAATAAATAAAACGGTATTTCTGTTAAAATAATATAAGTTGGCTTATTTAATAAATCACACTCATACGAGTGTTCGACATAAGAGAATATTATACAGATCATTGCAAAGGTCGTCAATAAAATAAGTGATAGAAATGAAAATAGCAACAACAAATACACATAATGAGTAAAATAAGAGGTTTCGATTGTTGCCAATATTAATAAGTACAATATCTGTTATAAATAATATTTGGTGAATTCAATACATATATCACACTTATATGAGTGTTCGACATTAGAAAGTTGTTCATTACAAGAGTCAATTAACATGTGATAGAAAACAATTAAACATTGACGGTAATTAAAGACTCATGACGTTTAACTCGTCAACAACGACGTGTAATAGTAATAACAATAATAATATTTATTTTTATTTTTATTATATTGATATTTAATTTACTTAGGCTTAGGGTATCTGTGAAATAGGTATACATAGTGGTAATGTCGCGGCGTCGTCGTCGCCGGAACACAGCTGATGCAACTGTGGACAACCCCACTCTTCTGGGTTCAATACTTGAACGTGTGGAATGAAATAGCTAATAAATTTGTATTCCCCCCCCCCCCTTCACGTAAATACGATTGAATTTTTACGAGTTCAAAATCTGGTCGATCTCCTTATACTCGACGTCGTCATAGTCGAGACAAAGACTGTAATAATAGTGTTCCAGGCATCTGTTATCACTACGACTCTTTTTTGTCTTTACGCGAGTATTTGAATATTCAATGCTGCGTGGCCCAACTGATAGTGCCTATGACAGATAACTCTTTTATCAGATATTTGCTGTTGATCGCGATAATGCACTCTACGATCGCTGAAATCCGAATACTTCATATCACCCCGAATGATCCATATACACGTGTTCTAAATTAGTCTCGTCCGACTTGAATAATATTATGAGATTACTATTGTCGCGCAGCAGCTATTTGGGTAAGCGCGTAAAAGATTGGGTCGGGTAGCACACGTCGATCAGGTTATACCGTCCGCGCGAGAAAATATGACCGTACGATATTCTGGTTTTCACATATAACATCGTCGAAAATGTATACCGAGTTAGGTAGAGCCCGTTTAGGCCGGATAACTTGTTCATTATCGTAAAATGTAAACAACTTGACCCCTTCTACGACTTTTAAAATATCACATAGCACTTTATACTTTGACTGATACAGTGTCTTCAAGTATATATATATACACGTTGTGAAATCTTATCCCGTTAACGTTGGGGGGTAGTGCGAGAACCAAAATGGTCATACCATACTAAGAACGTTCAACGATAAGCGCGTGTATTGTATTCGGTGAAAGCACGCCGTGTCTCTAACCCCGTTTCCATATCCGACAGTGTAGATCAACGTCTTCGATCGAGAGTTTAACATCTTGTTCTACCAAACACTGTTTATTTATTTTGTTAAAAATATTATTGTAAGCTGTAGGTACCAGGGCCCCCCTTACACACAAACGGACCGCATTTTTAGCGACGAGGTACTACTCGCGGTCCGTGGCGGCCCCATCTGGGAACCGGAGGCGTATGACTGACGCTTGGCAGCCAGCTCTGTCGAAGACTGTTCCAGTAAAATATAAGCCCAGCGACTGGTAATGCCGGTATTTTTTACTACTATACTAACCTAACCTAACCGTCGCGGTGGGCTTCGCGGTGATCAATTTAAAGAGGGCGTTGGACGCTCTCGTCCGGGTCAATGGCAGCCTACCCGCGGGTCGATCAACCATTGACCCCACGCTCACGGTTCGGTGGTCCGTCTACATGACCGCCCGGCCCCGGGGTGCATCCGGGGACGGTCGGAATTTAAAGCACTTACAAAAGCCGCTCTTAGCCGAGACCGGAGAGCCGGACTCGTAGTCACCGAGCGCCGCGTGAAGGCGGCGACCCCGAACGGACGCGGCCCTGAGAACCCACCCGGGAACTCGGATTGTGCGGACGCCAGAGCCATTCCCTACTCCATGGGAGATGGCTTCGCTCGATTATTATTGTAACAATGAGAAAGTGATCATTATATAATATCGACCATTCGAAGAAGCTGTGAGAACAGAGGGGGGGGGGGGTTAAAATTTTATATTTATATGATTATAAGTATTTAGTGCTTGTTGATCTTTAACTACTCATACCAATGAGTTATATATAGGTATAAGATACATGTTTCAATATATTTTATATTATTTACCTATTATTGTTTTCTCGGCCTATTAATTGACTCTTGTAATGAGTTGTATTCGAATAATTTTGAACACTCATGTAAGTGATATATATCAAATTTACCAAATTATATTAAATTATTTTTTTATTGTATATTTTTATTATTAATAGACCTCTACACCTGTTAAACAATGATTATATTATTTTATAATATGTATATAGACTATAATGATTAAGTAGGAACAGGTATAAGAAACTAGGAAAAAATTATAAGTTTGAAAAAGATAGTATCATATAGTATTTTTTTTTTTTATTTCAATTATTTTTATCATATATCATAATTTTTCAAACTTAATTTTGAAACTTCGGCCCAGTTTTCCTACGAATTTGAACCCCAAATCTTTTTCGGGCTTCGCATTATATATATCAACCTCGGTTTGACTAAGTTGTATGGATTTCGGTAGAAACACCTCGATCACTCCGCCTGTCTCATCATATAATGTCACCAGTACTGCTGGCCCAAACTTGGTCTCCATGGTACTAAATCGCTCCACGATGAATAATTTATTAGGAGGCAAATCGCCCACCGACATTTGTCTTTTCTCAGTCTGCTGTTGTAATTTGGCGAATAATGAATCCATGTTATGTAAAATAGTTATTTTAAAACTAATTCGGTTTATATATATATATATATATATATATATATATATATATATATATATATATATAGATATATATATATATATATATATATATATGAATGTTAGTGTGCATATTTATATGTAAATGCATATAATTATTTTATTTAATTTCAGCTTTTTAATGTTTGTAAACAAAAATAAATTTGGATAAAATAACTAGATATGTGAGGTTAAATATGAAAATGTTTTACATTATAAATATGAATATATTTATTAAAAATACTTACAATAATATCAGAGGTCGGGTGAAAGAGTGCAGGCGGCTGACGGTTGTCGGCTGGTGATTGTCGGCTGGTGGTTGTCGGCTGGTGGCTGTCGGTTGGTGTAGAGCTATGAACTTCTGTAGGCACTGTACGCAGACTGTTATCGAATACCACGATACCCCACGTATTTACAGACACTGTACGCCGACAAAAGAAAAAAATTATTTCTCTTAAACATCTAGTTGATGTATTGAATAAAAAGTTACTTTTACATGAAGATAAAACAGAAATACTTTTTGATAGTTTTGGTAAGTATTTTACAAAAATTCATAATACATGTATTGGTATTTGGAAATACATTTTTTTCAAAACCCAGTGTTGTCTTAGTATCATAGATATTAACTAAGCAATATTTATCATTGCTAACCTAGCCTTATAATACAACACTGGTTTTCTTTTAGTTTTAATTTATATTTTTATTCACTTAAATTTCAATATATACGAGTATATAGGTAAGAACAAAGATTTGATTAGAAATTTGGCTAAAAAAAATTGCGGTGAAGCTATTTCAAAAAAATGTTGTTTGCAGCTTCGTCAATTTGCTTTAACGCTTAATTTTTATTCAGCTAAAGCTTATAATTTTGTACGCAGTGAATTTAATACAGTCCTACCTCATCCTCGTACTCTAGGAAAATGGTACTCCCACATAAATGCAGATCCTGGCTTTACACAAGAAGCACTAAATATTCTTACGCTTAAAAATAAAAATAGTAAAAATCCTGTTGATTGTTCACTTATAATTGATGAAATGGCTATTAGGCAGCATGTAGAATGGGATGGGTTTAAGTACCATGTATATGTTAACAATGGTAATGCATTCCAAAGTGATGGTATGGAAATCGCTACTGAATGCCTAGTGTTTATTGTAGTATGTATCAATGAACCATGGAAACTTCCAATCGGTTACTTTATGTGTAACCATTTGAATAGTTCGCAGAAAGCAGAGTTAATTAGACATGCTCTTAATGTTTTGAGTAAAACTGGCTCTACTATAATTAGCTTAACGTTTGACGGATGCCCAACAAATCTAACTATGTGTAAAAATTTAGGTTGTAAATTAAATTATAATTCTTTAAAAACAAATTTTATTTATAACTCACATGACATTGTAGTTCTACCCGATCCGACTCACATGATTAAATTGGTAAGAAATACTTTTGGCGAAAAAGAATTTATATTTAATAGCAAAAACGAAAGTATTGATTTTAATTTTATAAAAAAACTATTATTACTCCAAGAAAACGAAGGTTTTCATTTGGCGAACAAATTAAAAAAGAACCATGTATTTTATTGTCACCAAAAAATGAAAGTTAAATTAGCAACGCAGTTGCTTAGTAGATCTGTTGCTATTGCTTTAGACTTTTGTCAATCTAATTTAAAATTGTCTGATTTTCAAAATTGTAATGCCACAATCGAATTTATTAATATATTTAATGATGCTTTTGATATACTAAATTCTAGACAACACAATGGTTATGGTAAAAAAGCTGCTTTATGTAATCGAAATTCAAATGAAATAAGAACATTTATTTTTACATTTATTGATTATGTTAAAAATTTAAAATTTTCTGATGGACAGCTTGTTATAGAATCTAATAGAAAAACTGGGTTTTTAGGCTTTTTAATTTGTTTTGAATCTCTTCTTAAATTAAATGATGATCTTATTAAAACTAATAAATTTAAATTTGTATGCCTCTATAAATTTAGTCAGGATCATATTGAGTTATTTTTCGGTTCGATAAGAGCTCATGGTGGGCATAATAACAACCCCACAGCAAGGCAATTTCGAGCAGCCTATAAAAAAACTGCTTATACATTGTGAGATAAAAGAAGGTGCTTAAGGTAATTGCATTCCATTAGATCAAATTCAAATTTTAAATTGTTCAAGTACAAAAAATGGCTTAGAACCTGAAGATATAATTAATCAAACAAATATTAGTTTATATAATAATATAGAAACGGATTCCGAAACTTATTACCTTCATGATTATGATTATTTTAGATTTGATGATAACCTTAACGACTTTTGTACTGAAATAATTATTTATATATCAGGATTTGTTCCCCATCAGCTTTCATGCAAAATAAAATGTGAGGTATGTGTTGGTGCCCTTTTTGGTTTGAAGGAAAACTTTTTGAAGTCTTTAATTAATATGAAAGACAATGGGTGGACTTACATATCCCAGTGATGACGTGATATTTATTTGTACAAAAACTGAAAAAATTATAAGAGAATATCAATTGAAATATAATAATAAACCTTTAAACAACTTGCTCATTCAAAATAAAACATTAAATTTTTTTATAAATTAAACTTCAGTCTTTAATTCAATTAACTTTCATAATTTTGATAATGATGTTCTATCCAATCACAATAATCACATAGTTTTTTTAACTAAAGCAATAATTTCAAAATATTTTGATTTAAAAATTAATAATACACTTAAAAAAAGTACCGAAAATATATCTTTACGTAACTGGTATAATAAAATGACAATTTTCAGAGGCCAATAGTTCAACTATTTTAAGTAAAATAATATAATAATATTTTTTACTATATAATTATAATTTTGTATTTATTTATATTTATATTATTATTATTATTAGGTTACTATGTTAATGTTATACAATATATGAATTTGTTTACTAATTATTATTTTATTTAATGTATTCATGTTTGATATGTTATTGGATTAAAAAAATAAATAAATAGTTACTTACTTTTTTTTTTTTAAATTATTTGGTTCTATTCCATTAGTTTATTTGTATTTTATTTAATTATTTTCCATATTTTTCCTAGGCTTTATGAGCAATTTAGAGTTTAGTTTAGTTTAGACCAGTGCTAACTCCTGAGTGTATTGGTGGTCCGTGGTCAGCATCCGATGATTAGTGATTACCTGATTAAATTGTATTATTATTTTTAGGTATACCATTAATAATATATTATATATTCTCAGAATAAATAATATCATATTATTAAAATTCATATTACTTTGTGACATATCACATAAATTGTATTATTTTGTGATTATATGATACGATATTACCGTAAAATATATAGCTCAATAATTTTGAATACTTTAGGTGGTCACACTGAAGAAACACCGTATCCGCCGCACTTATGAAATCAAATGGCCACCCCTTGTGCTACCATGAGGTAGTATTAGTATTAATAATTATATTTATATTGTATTAAATACGGTGAATGATGCGAAGGGGGGTATTACGAACTTGAATATTTTTTGGTGTTGCAAAACGATACCTTTGCAACACCTGAAAATTGTTTGGTGTTGCAAGTGCGACACTTGCGACACCCCAATTACGCCACTGCTAATAAGTAATAACTATATTTATATTATAATACCATTGCAATATTGCATAATATAAACTATTTATTTATAAGACTTACCCTTATCAGGTGTACGAGTTGTTATTCCAGCCTGTGTTGTAAAAACTATTAGAGAGAAATACCCTGAAGTGAATGGAGTTTATGTTGGATTCAAAAATGGAAGTAAATTACCCAATTAGATAAACACAATTTATTTGATATCATTTTAAATGTATAAAGAATGTATTCTAAATTGTAATTGTGTATAAAACATAACAATAAAACAAATGATTTTAAGAACTTTACTTATTACCTATATACCTAAATTTAAAAATAAAATACATCACAAAGTAAATTAATTTCTATGTGTAAGAGTATAGAACACGTCATAATATAACATTATAATTATATTATATTCATGTTCATAAATATGCTTAATAATTTATACATAGACATGTATAATATTATAAAGTATATACAATATACATAAATATAAACATAATATGATCCTTTAAATATTATTAGATACAATTTTAAAATACATTTAGATGCTAGTATTACATAAATCTCTTTTGTATGGGTATTAAAATAATATTAAAACTAAAATACATTTTTAGTAATATTTTTTTTTTAAAACATTTAAAATCATTTTTGATTATTATCGTTGAAAAATCTGGAATATTTCTTTGATCGCAACTCATTTATATCTGGTTTTGGAGTAGAAATAATATTCTTTGGTACAGGTATTAATTGTTCTTGACTTTGGAAAATTATGTTTTCCTTAGCTTTTTCTTTTATATTTTGCATTATTTCCGCACGCCAATCATTGGTTGTAGATGAATATCGATTTTTAATTGTATAATGCCCCAAGGGTTTAGAGTACACCATTTTGTCCCCAATCATAGTTTTGCCTACGTTACTATTATGATCTAAAATAGCTATAATTGAACGCATATGCATACCACTGTACTTTAAATGAATCCTTTTAGGCATGTATTTTATTCTGACGTTATGATATGATTCTAAACGTCCTGTGTGTACAAAATGTTTGGCATGTTGGAGATCTTTTAGAAAATCTTTTGCCAAAACAATTTTTTTTAGAGCATTGTAGGACTCGCTATCTGGACGTATCCATAATGTATTATTTGTATACTCTTCGCTCAATGTATCATGTTCACATTTTTTTATAATTCCATCTACTTCCCACTCATGTATATTACTTATGTGTAGAAGAACTGATGTAAATTTTTGTGTAAGTAATGAACCATCCTCTTTACATGTTTTAGATGACCACCATAAATGATTATGCTTGTTTTCCACAGATAAGCATCAGGGTATTTTTTATCCAATATTTTCATTCTTTTCATCAAACTCTTTGATAATTGCCAAATATCAAACTCGTGTTGAATTTCCGGAAATTTAGTGCGAATATCATATCGAATTCCTTTGTGTCTATCAGTTAGGAATAAATCAATTTTACAGCCTTGTTCTACCATATCTTCGAGTAACATTTCGCAAACTTTACGTTCTAAATCTCCTTTTACCATTCCTTTTTGGACACGCTTGAAATCAATAATTTTACTACTATTCAAGTCCATTAATGTATAAATACAATATTTCGCACAAAACCCTGGAGAATCAAATTGTCCATCACCTGCCACCCAAATTTTATCTGAACTCTTTAACACATCACAGGTTCTGTATAATTTTGAATTATTTTATCATATGAAGTACGAGAAAAAAATGCAAGTTTTAATGTTTCACAAAAAACTGTCATTTGCGCAAATAAAATACCAGATAGCGTCAAAGATGCACCTATTAAAATATTTCCCTCGGGACGTGTTCCATTTTTATTTTGTGAGCTCTATTGGTATAAATGACCTTCTTCACAAATCGTATTGACCGATAAAAATGCACCTTGGACGAAGTGTTTAAGTTTTATTATTTTACCAGAACATATTTTACAAGATTTGAATAAAATTAAAAGACTTTCCCAAAATACTATAAAACATGAATTTGTTCTTATATCTATCATACTTTCATTATTTTTAAATTTTACATCTGTATCATCTTCAGAGGAGCTATTTTCATCGGACAAATAGTTGAACGACTTATCAGAATCATCTGCACTATCTTGACAACGGTAAATTTCATTACCTATTTCACATTGGATGCCCATATCATTAACACTTAAAAACCCAAAAACATCAAATAATACTCCCACAACTAATTACAACGAATTTGGAGACAAAGAGTCAAAAAATAACATCAGAATCATACAACTAAACGTTGAAGGATTGTCAAGAGCCAAAGCGGAGATTATAGCTCAAACCTTCAAAGATGCAGACATTATCGCGCTTCAAGAAACTCATGTTCCAGATGATAAAACGAACCGTTTGAAAGTTAACGGTTTTCAACTGATAAATTTCTCAGGACATCCCACGTACGTATACATTAGCCACGTACGTAAACCATAAATGGCCCCCTAGACTCGTCAGTAGTATATATATGCCGATCCTGGCACACTTTGATATTTTTCACTTAAAACAAATTAATTGATATTTATTGATATTTTTCACTTAAAACAAATTAATTGATATTTATTGATATTTTTCACTTAAAACAAATTAATTGATATTTTTCACTTAAAACAAATTAGTTGGTATTTTTCACTTAAAACTAATTTATTGATATTTTTCACTTAAAACTAATTTATTGATATTTTTCACTTAAAACAAATTAATTGATATTTATTGATATTTTTCACTTAGTTTTTATAAAAAATATTTATATTATGGTCTGTGGTCTTTTTCACTTAGTTTTTTTTTTTTTAAATATTTATATTATGGTCTGTGGTCTTTTTCACTTAGTTTTTTTTTCTCTAATTATTTAACATAATTATTTCAAAATGTTTTTGAAATAATAAAATTTTTATATTGAAATTCAACATAAAAATTAATATTTAGATTTCTGGAGTTTTCCTGTATAAAAAGTCCCCTCAATAATTTCACCATCAATATCTTTTATTTTATAAGTTATAGGAGATGTGTACACAATTTCGTTTATTATAAATATTTCACGAGTCCAATAAGGATCATATTTATTGGCAAATTTTTGTTTAAATCTGGTAATTCGAACCCTGTCTCCAATTTTAAATTTAATTTTCTGTTTTGGTTTATTCTCAGAGAATACCTTTCTTAAAACCTCACATTCATTACTCTTTTTCACTTCACAAGGTTTCATTCCAATAGTTCTATGAATGTCTTTAAAATTATATTCATACAACAAGGATTGTAAATTATGTATCCATTTTTTATTGTTTTGTACTTCGAAATGTATTCTCATCTTTCCATTGAGTGTTCTATTAAATCGTTCGATTATTGATGATTTCTCTTCATTTTGAGTATGATACATTTTAATCTCATATTTTTTTAACATTTCTTTAAACAATTTATTTTCAAATTCTAGTCCTTTATCGGTATGGAGTAAAACTGGAGGGTTATGGTTTTGTATTTTAGCTTCCTTTAATATTTTTTCAAAAGCTTTGGATACACTTTTTCCGTCTTTCTTTTTAAGTGGATAAGACCAAGCAAATTTGGAAAAAGTATCGATTACATTTAACATATAAGAATAATTATCGTTTTCTTTCTCATAGTTTTTCATTATAACTAGATCAGCAGCCCATAGATCATCAATACCCTTGGTAAATATTTTTCTTTTCGGAAATCGTTTCCTTACAGGTTTGTGAAGTTCTTGAGCTATTGAAAGTTTATCCTTTGCCTTTATTTTTTGGTTGTTTTTAATTTTTTCTTCATCTTTAAGAGGTTGAATAAATTTACTTTTATTTGTGTTACATTCAACACATTTTGCTGAGATTCTCCACCTACCATTATTCGTTTGAACTTTTTTTGCATCGATATTTTTTGTTTTTTTCTTACATTTCAGACAATGTATAATTTCTTTTAAAATACCATCCATTTTAAAATAGACAATCTTAAATTTTATCGAATTTCTCTAATTGAGTTTTGTATAATATCGTATACAAATTTGTTACTTGAAACTAGACAAATATAGCAAACAGTACCATCTGATACATCTCCATCAAAATCAATATTCAAAATGACTGTGTGTTTAGAACCTGATATACTCACAGGTTGTCTAGTCAGATTTATAACGAATAAAGGTTTAGAATTCTTAAACTGTTCTGGATCTGTGTAGATTAAAGGGAGTTCTCGGTATGTTTTGTAAAAAACTTTTTTGTAGTCTCCAAGCATATCGTAAATATTGCCAAATTTATCGTTTTTGAAATCGATATTCAACATCTCTTCTGGATATTTTTCTTCGTTTATTTCAAAGTAAATATTTCTAACATTACAGTGATCAAAATTACTTGATTCTTTTAGTTAAGTATTTCTGTTTGTTTGTAAACCTACAATCCCAAATAAAGGATCATGAGAATTTCTATACATGTTTGTAATATCAAAAGTACACTTCTTTCCACTCAATTTTCTTACTTCAATACATTTAATAGTTTTAAAATCCAAGAAATAATTATTTTTTTCTGATAATTCAACCAATTCATTTATTAAGAGGGTTTTACTCATACTATCATATTTAAATACACGAAAACTAATCCTAAAATCCTCAATAATAATTTTTCCATCTGTTGGCATTTTTTTATCAGAATTTTCTTCTTTGAATAATGCATCATGATCATGATTTCGAGTAAACTCTAATTGAATGTCTCCTTTGTGAAGTGGATATGTTATATCCTCAAAGAAACCCAAACCGAAATCAGACAAATTGCCATAAACATTAAATTTTCCCCCTCCTTTAAATCTGGATTGATATCCTGAGTTTATAGTAGGACCATGGTTATTATTTAAAGCAAAACCAACAACCCCTTTCATATTACTTGTTATACCAGGGTTTTCGATTTCCTCAAGTAATGTTCCATGTTTTTTCAGTTGGATGTTGGAAAACAGTTTGCTTGGAAAACCATTCCCTAATTTTATATTGCTTTTAAGTGGATATTCAGTATCGTCTAATTGTACAACTTTTCCGGAAATGTTAAATTTTGTGGATTTTAAGTCTAGAAAACAATCACTTCCATCTATTGAGAAAATTGTCTTCCTATTTTCAGTATTAAGGTTTAACACAGAAGTTGGGTTGAAATCTCTATATTCAGCCCGGATAATATTATCATCATACTTTTCAAAAATTTTTTCCATTTATTATACATATTTTTTTTTTTTTAACAAAAATTCTAAACCAGACAAAAAATCCGGTTTAAAAAAGAAATCTTAAACCAGGCAAAAAATCCGGGTTAAAAAAAGAATCTTAAACCAGGCGAAAAATCCGGTTTGAAAAAGAAATTCTAAACCAGGCAAAAAATCCGGGTTAAAAAAGAATCTTAAACCAGGCGAAAAATCCGGGTTGGTTAGAATATTGACAACCAGGTTTATATTCATTAGTTTGTAATAGTATACAAATTTTAAAGAGAAAATCTTTAAAATTAACAATACATTTTATTATAATTTTTTATAAATTCCAAACACAAATGACCACAAAGAGGTGGATCATTATCATCTTGGTATATATTCGTTGATATTAGTAGGTTCTTTTTCCCTAAATATTTAACAAGTTCTTTAGGTGGATTAAATTCTCCATATGAGTCGAAATAAATTTTTAAATTTCCTTCTTTTATCCATGCAACCCAATGTGAACCTTTCTCTTTAGAATCATTTAAATTTAATATACCACTTTCATTTGTCCAAGGTTTTAAAGGAAGTTCGTTTCTCATGAAACACCCTCTAAAATATCAAAATTAGTCAATGCTTTTTCCCCATATTTTTTAACAAGGAAATTAACAGATAGATCTACTTTTTGATTGTTTTTTTTTTCTCTTCAAACCTGAGCCAATATGTAATGTTTTAACATTTTTAATAATTTTTTCCAATTCCTGATTGTGTCGAATTGTTTCTTTTTCCATTGCTTTTTTATGTTTAGTTTCTGAATAACTATCCCAAATAGCAGATCCTCCTTGAGCTGCAGCAGCAGCTGCTGCAATTCCACCAAATAAAAGAGGAAGAAATCCACCTTCTTTTATTTGATTAAATTCCAATTCTAATCGGACTTCTTTATTTTCTTTTTTGGCTTTTTTTAGCATATTTATTTGTGTATTGGTTAAATTATATAGTTTTCCCTCACCTATTTGATAAGGTTTTAAAAGGATTGTAACATTTTTTTTCTGTTCATGAGCCAAATGAATTTTCTTATTTTGATAATCATTTAGTTTAAGTTTCATTTATTATACAATTTCTTTTTTTTTTTTTTAATTAATCCCATCCCTAATTTTCGTTTTGTTTTCATGATGTTTGTTGTAACCCATGCAGCAGATTTTTCACCTAAAGACACATTTGGATCTGAAAATCTTTCCCAAGCCTTATGTTCTAAAATCAAATCAGCTTTATGTCTAGATTAAGTATCTTTATTTTTTTCATAGTAAATATCGTGTTCTTTTGCTGCTTCATCCAGTTTATTAACAGGTTTTTTATTTTTCTTTAATTTTGTACCTGGACCTAAGTAGTTATAAGTAGGCCAATGTATTTCAGGTATAAATTTACTGTTTAAAATATGATTGACAAGACCTTCCCCTTTAATTAGTTTTTTTGGCAAACATTTTATAATTTCGATCAAATACTCTGTACTTTTTGGAGAATCAATCAACTTTTCCATTTCATTTTTGAAAAAGGTTACCATACCTAGTTTTTCATTATGAAAATTATTATTTCCTGCTCTTTCTTCTTCGGCGATTTTACACAATCGATTTATTATTTGGTTTAAATTATTTATATACATATATTCTACAGGATTTTCCGTGTAATATTTTAAACCTTCTCCAACATGTTCAGATGGTTTTTTCATTTCATTCCAAATATTTTTAATTATTAGATTATATTTATTAGAACTGGATGATTTTGGTTTTCCTGTTTTTTTATCGTTTTTTTGATATATCGAGTCGGTTTCTAATAATATTTTTTTATATGTTTTTAAATCCTCATCTGTATACGGTAATATAATATTATTTGTTTCATCCCATAGATTTGACTCTGTTAACAAGTTCCACAATCCTTCTGTTCCTTTATATTGATTCTTGTTTAAAATAATATCGTTGCCGTTAAAACTTATTGCGTATTTTCCAATTGCATGACCTTTTTTATTAGTAGTTTTATTATCATAAATCCAAATTCCAAAAGCTTTATCTCTTAGATCTATGAGTTTCTGTGCGGCGATATTTCCTAAATGTGTTGTTTCTGGTGTTTTTATTGTTTGATTTTCTTCATCTCTTGTTGGTGTTTGAAAACTTGATATCATTTTCGGTTTGTTTTCTGTATGGATTGGTTGTTCTATTAATGTTGATGTTTTTACAGGTACCAATTCTGTGTGTGAATCAACATCTGTTTTGTTTACAGCATTTTTTATGTCTCTTAATACTTTCACTACAGGTTCGAAAGCTTTTTCTTTTCTTATTTCGTTGTTGATTTCTCTTTGATTTGCATTTTTAAAATTATTTTGTAGTTTTTCTCTAATTTTTAATACTTGTTTGGTTTTCTCTATTTTTTCCTTGTCCTTATCATTATTTAAAGTATTTGGTTTAAACATCTCACTATTTTGAAGACCTCCTCCTTTTCTCATTTGTTTTGTAAGATTATTCTGAATTTTTTTAATATCACTATCATTCATTTATAATAGATATATTTAAAAAAAAAAAATATCTAAATTATATTACAACATAAACGTCTTATGTAAACCTAAACATAAACATCTTACGTAAACCTAAACATAAACATCTTACGTAAACCTAAACATAAACGTCTTACGTAAACCTAAACATAAACGTCTTACGTAAACCTAAACATAAACGTCTTACGTAAATTTTAACATAGTTTTTTCTCTAGTTTATTATATATATATATGATTATTTATAACATCCAGAGAAATGTATCCATATTTTTTTTCCCAACAAAGTGCACAAAATTTGAAAAATTTTTCTTTAGATAGAGTTGAACTATAAAAACTTTCCCAAATTTTACTTACCTAGTGTTTTTGTTGTTTAACAATAAACAAAAAATTTAAATTATTGCGTATCAATTTTAAATCACTCGAGCTAAAACATTGAGTTAAATAAATACAGGAAATATTTTTATGTCTGCTTCTGACAAAATATTCCTTTACTAATGATTGATCTTTTTCCAAAATCCAATCATCAAAAACAACTAGACTATTTGTTTGACATTCGTCGACAGGTACTATATCTTGATCAGAGAAATGCGAATCAATATTAAAATTAATATCAAATATTTTTTGTAAAAATTTATACACTGGTTGTTCAAGATTTTTTGAGAACACATATAGATGTTGATAATCAACCCAATACTCTGTGATAATATTCCTTACCAGAACCAGAACCTCCAACAATTAAACATCGAATAGGAACAGGAAGTAAAGAATCGGTTTATTTAGAGTTTCGGTTTCAAAAGGATAAAGCTTGAAAATATATTTTTTCATATTTATTATAGAGTTTTTAAATATTCTTGGAATATTTAAAAGAATATATAAACAAAGGTATTTTACTCAAAAATGACTGTTTTGAGTAACCATTACTCAATTTTTCCAAACCTTAATAAATTAAAGTGAACTTCACTGGATTCGAATTACTTTCTTCAATATCATTAACTGTAAATTTTTTAGAAAAGTGGTCTGGTAAAATTACTTTTAAATTATTATCTAAAATTACTAATAATTTTTGCCCATACTTTGTCATAACAATTTCAAAGTTTGTTACCTTATATTTTTTTCCAAGTTCCAAGTTTTTTAATGAGATGAAGTATGCGTTTGAATTTAAAAGTGTTTTAAAGTTTTCCATTTATTATACATTTTTTAAATTTTTTTGAAAAAATTCTTAACCCGGATGAAAAATCCGGGTTGGTTAGAATATTGGCAACCAGGTTTATATTCATTAGTTTTAAAGACTAAAATGAAGCAGAAGATTTTCAGGATTGGTTAACTATTTTTTCTGTTGAGGTCTAATAAATCGAGATAAAAAATTGGATCTTTGAGTAGGATAAATTCGTTTCCATTTTGATCGAAAATACTGATGTTTATAGTTTTAATTGTTTTTAAGCTTACAGGAACATAAAATATTTTCTCTGGTCTTACAAATATTTTATTAGAATCAAATAAAAACACGAATAAAAGTTCTTCCTCTACATGGTGAATATTATGAACTGAGGAGAACGATTTTTCAATGATGTTGCACTGAATTTCTAAAGGTGTAATAATTATGTTTTCATATATAGGTGATAAACCTTTATATGACCTTATAGAAAAATTTTTCTTATTTATTCCAAAACATTTGTTTAAATTTTCATCAAGTTCGAAATATTTATCAGATTCAATTAATATGGTATAATTATTTAAAAGAGATATTTTCATATTTGTTGGTATAATTTTATTTAATTCTTCTATTGTATAATAATCAGATTTTATATTGTATTCAGTGTTATCCATATAAATATTTCCCTCTAATATCCACATTTTATTGTTTATAAATTTTGATGTTTTATTACCAATATGAGTGATTTCTACATCAGAGTGTCGTAATTCATATTGGTAATTTTCCACTCCTAAAATCTCTTTTAAATAATCTTCGAATATAAAAGAGATGTTTGAAGTAAAATGTATAATATTATTTTCATCTTATTTAATTATTGTTCTTTTATAAGTGGTATTTTTATTTAGCTCATGTTGAAATTGTTTTAAAAAATAAATGCCTTTTTTTATCACAAATTCTGTGTTTAAAATTACAAATTCTATTTTGTCTTGAAGTTTATATTCTTTCGTTTTAATAATACAATCTCTATCTAATCTGATAACAGGAATATACCTGATTTCTTTTTCACTTATTTTTGAGTAATCTAATTTTATATACTCTAAATTCAAATATTTGCAGAAATTCTCATCTAAATGATAGTAAGTATTACATGTTATTTTAACTATATTTTCCTCTGAAAGACTTATCACAACAGGATTAATTTTTTTGTTTAACTGGTCAATTGTATATCTGCCTGGCTCCACAGTAACTATTATACCGCCAATTGTAATTACACAATCTGTTTCAATTCTGATTAAATTATGTAAACCAGTAAATGTTAAAGCCTTAAGTCCTAGTAAAAAATTACCAGAATTAGCCAAGGGACGTTCTAAATGTATACTATTATTTTTAATTTTTATTAAAACCATCTATTATTTATAATATATAAATATTATTAAAAAACTAATATTTAAATAGTAGATAAGTAAATAAATAATAAACAAATAATTAATCTCATATAATTATTATTAAAAAACAACTGAGTATTTAATTCGAAGGATGACCTACTTTCGTTATCTTTTGTATGACGTCATACAAACGATAATTACTCAGTTGAATTAAAAGGAAATAAGTGTAAATGCAATAAATCGACAATCACCGCACAAAAAAAAAATTGAAAAATAAAAAAATATATCGTATAATAAATGAAAGATATGAATATGAATATGAATACTAAATATCATCCTAAATACTGTGTAGTTTGTGACACAAATATTGCTTATAAAATTGGTCAAAACATTGCCAAACAAAAAAACACAAAAATAATGATCCTAATAATACAATTACAACAAGGATTCGTAAGAAAACAATAACAACAACCAAGAAACTTAAAAAACAAAGAGTACCTAAAGACCATAGAGTTTTCTATAAGTTCAGTGAAAAACTCTTTAATAAATCCAAAAAAAACCGATCTGTTATCTTGAAAAAGATACTGCCTTTAACAGCAGAGTTAAAACATTCACAATTAATAATAATTTCGGGTTCAAAGATACTATAAAATTTATGAATCATGTAGAAAGAATAGTTTTAGGTAAAATTCAAGAAGGATTAAATAAACAACATGGTTTAAAAGCAAATTTTATTTTGCATTGTATACACCAGAGAAAAATTACTGGTACAGAAACCATGGAGTATAAGGACACACATTTTAAAACAAAGAATGAAATAATATTGAAAACAACTGATCGAAGTGATTACTATCCTGGAGTGAAAACTAAATTAACGAATGAAATGCAAGAGTTTCAAATCAAACAATCACAGTGGTGTCTTCAAAAAATTGTCTCCTTGGAATTGTGTATCAATAAATTTATACCTCTAAGAGGTGCTTCGTATATAGAACTTCCAAAATTTATTCAACTTAAACATGCCGTTATAAATGTGAAAAATGAGGATAATAAATGTTTTCTTTGGGCCTTAATTTCTGCATTATATCCAGCTAAACATGATCCGCAGAGCGTTTCCAAATATAAAAAATGGGAAAATGTGTTTGATAAAGAATTCAAAGATATTGAATTCCCTGTTAAATTAACAGATATTCATAAAATAGTTGATAGATTAAATATTTCTATAAATGTGTATTGTATTGATGAGTTCAAGCCAGTAATTATTCCTCTTAAAATAACTAAAATTGAGAAGAAGAAACATATTGATTTGTTGTATCTTAAAGAGAAAAATAATGAGCATTATTGTTGGATAAAAGATTTATGGAAACTAGTAGGACATGCTCAAATTTCCAAACATGGACATAAAGGTTTTCTGTGTAAAATGTGTTTAACCAGTCATAAAACACAAGATATATTAAACGAACATAAAACTTACTGTATGCATAATAAATGTACCAAGGTCATTTTACCTGAACCTTCCAATAATATTGTTCAATTTTCTCATTATAATCATTCTTTAAAAGTACCTGTTTCGATTTACGCAGACTTTGAGTGTATGTTAGAAAAAATACAGAATTGTCAACCTTGTGATAATACTTCGTATATAAACCCATACCAAAAACATACTCCCATAAGTTTCGTATTTTATATAAAATACTCTGATGGGAGTTTTAAAAAAAGCGAAGAATACTTTGGATTGGATGCACCTAAGGTATTTGTTCAAAAAATAAAAGAAAAAGCTCTTAATATTGCTGAAAATTATTTAGATGTAAAAGTTCCTATGAAAGAGTTGACTAAAAAACAATGGAAAAATTTTAAAAACGCAAAAACATGTCATATTTGTGAGAGAAAAATGGAGGATATACCTCCACAATTGTTACAGAGTATGAATAAAAAGGAAAAAAAACTGAATTCAAAAATAATATGAGAAAAGTTCGAGACCATGATCATTTAACTGGAAATTATAGAGGAGCTGCACATTCTTATTGTAATTTGAATCATCAAATTCCTAGATTTATTCCTGTTTTATTCCACAACCTTTCAGGTTACGACGCACATTTATTTATAAAAGAATTCAACGGCGATAATCAAAGAATAAACTTGATTCCAGATAATGAGGAAAAATATGTATCTTTTTCAAATATTTTGGACTACCAATCATCTGCTTGTATGAAAAATAAATGTTTGAATAAATTCTGTAAAAAAAGTACAACAAATATTGTCTGTAAAAATCAAGTCGAGATAAGATTTTTAGATTCATTCAAATTTCTATCTTGCAGTTTAGATGAATTAGCTAATAATCTAGAGAAAAACCAGTTTTAAGAACTCGGAAAACATTTTCCAAGAGAACATCTATGTAGATTTAATAACTAAAAAATTATCTTATCCTTATGAGTATATGGATTGCATCGAAAAGTATAGTGAAACATGTTTACCTCCCAAAGAACTTTTCTATAGTTCTCTTACAAAAAAACATATAACAGACGATGATTATAAAAATGCTCAAGAAGTTTGGAATGCGTTTAATATACAAAATCTCAGAGAATTTACCATGTTGTATAATAAGATAGATGTTTTCTTATTAAGTGATATTATTGAAAATTTTCGTCATCTTTCTTTAGAAACTTATAAGTTAGATCCTTTGTGGTGTTACACAACTCCAGGTTTTGCATGGAATTGTATGCTCAGAAAAACAGGTGTAAAATTGGAATTATTAACAGATTATGATATGCATTTATTCATTGAAAAAGGATTGAGAGCAGGGATGACTCAATGTAGTGTTAGATATTCCAAAGCAAACAATAAATACATGATGGAAAAATTTAATAAAAATAAAGATTCTGTTTATTTGCAATATTTAGACGCAAACAATCTTTATGGATGGGCAATGTCTCAATACTTACCTTCTGGAGGATTTAAATGGATTGATCCAGGAAAAATAACAGATATATTAAATCTTAGTGTAGATTCCTCTAAAGGATATATTTTCGAGGTTGATTTAACTTATCCTCAAGAACTTTATGATAAACATTCAGATTTCCCTTTTGCTCCAGAAAATCAATTCGACGGTGTTCCATTACCTAAACTTACTCTAAATTTATATGATAAAAAAAAGTATGTCGTCCACTACATAACATTACAAGAATATATTCGTAATGGTTTGAGAATAGAGAAAATTCATAAAATATTGGAGTTTGACCAATCTTCTTGGTTAAAACCTTACATTGATTTAAACACAAATCTTAGAACAAAAGCTAGAAATAATTTTGAAAAAGATTTCTATAAATTGATGAATAACAGTGTTTTCGGTAGGACAATGATGAATGTAAGAAATCATGTTGATATTAGATTAGTAACAAATGCTTCGCAATTAGAAAAATTAGTTGCGAAACCAAATTTCGATAGAGCTACGATTTTCACAGAAAATTTAGCTGCAATACATATGAAAAGAACTTCGACTAAATTGTTTCAGCCAGTTTATGTTGGGATGACTATATTAGACATTTCTAAAAAATTAATGTATGATTTTTATTATAATGTTTTGAAGGAGAAATACGGTGATAAAATAAGATTATTATATTGTGATACAGATTCTCTAATTATAGAAGTGAAAACGAATGATTTTTATCAAGATATGAAAAATGATATAGATCATTATGATACATCTGATTATCCTTTGGATAATATTTATAATATACCATTAGTTAACAAGAAAGTTATAGGGAAATTCAAAGATGAGCTTAATGGTAAAATAATGGCTGAATTTATTGGTCTGCGATCGAAATTATATTCCTTCACAGAACATAGTACAGGGAAAGAAGTCAAAAAAGCTAAAGGAGTGAAAAAATGTGTGGTTGATAAAGAAATATGTCATAATGATTTTAAAAAATGTTTAACAACTCAAAAATCTCTAAGTGTTAAACAAAATATTTTTAGAACAAAAAAACCATGACATTTGTACAATTGAACAAAATAAAACAGCACTCAGTGCTCATGATGATAAAAGATTTATATTAGAAAATGGAATTGATACTCTAGCTTGGGGCCATTATAAAACAGGAATATCTAGAGAAAACTTCATTGACCATATTAATAATTTAATCAAAAATAATAACTCAAAAAAATAGAGAAAAATAAACTAAGTTAAAAAGACCACAGACCATAATATAAATATTTTTAAAAAAATAAATGAAAAAGACCACAGACCATAATATTTATATTTAGAAAAAAATAAACTAAGTGAAAAAGACCAACTAATTAGTTTTAAGTGAAAAATATGAATAAATTAGTTTTAAGTGAAAAATATCAATTAATTTGTTTTAAGTGAAAAATATCAATAAATTAGTTTTAAGTGAAAAATATCAATAAATATCAAAAGTGCGCCAGGAGCGGCATATATATACTACTTACACCTATGTGAGAAATTATAATATACAATAAATGGATTTTATTCGGGGTTAGTCAATTATTTCACTGATCAGTATTATTATTATTCATAATACACAATAATACAATAATACATAATATTATCATGGCTGAGATTTCAGTGCCTCAATAGAGAAGTTACCTACCAGTTTCATATAATCCAGTGCAACGGTCGTGGCGCGAGCTAAGTAAAAAAAATAAAAGCGGCGGCACGACAGTGTATATTATCTCGAAGCAGGAGTTTCCCATTAAAACCGTGTAAATTTCGGTGTTTTTTGTCAGATGAGATAATTAATTATCTACTGAATCAATTTATACCTAGTAAATTGCAAAACATGAGGAAAATCATGCAGATGATCCTTTTGTAAAAATCATAAAGATTGTACAGTTTGAAATTAATTTATTAAAGGAAACGTGAAACATTTTTAATGAAAAATTATATTGAAATCTGGAATCACGGCGGCCGCTTCTCGCGTTGCCGTGCCGACCGGCCCCCACTCCCGGTCTCCCACTAAGGCCTCACACTATTACGTGTATTATCTATGGCTACGTCGCATTTCATTATTACTACTTCATAGTTCATGTTAATATTTTACGTTTCATTTCGTTATCGTCGTCAGCCTGCACTCTGCAGTAGACGTGCACGTTCCGTTCTTTGCATTGCTGCTCATAGCGTGTTGTCTATAGTCTATTCCAAATAAGACCAGGGGGCCTATTCTTGAAATCATTCAACTGTTTGTCGCACGAATTAAAAAAAGGGCTATTCTTGAAAAGTGACAGAATTTAGTCGAATAAAATACCTTCGACTATTTGTCGACTGGGTACAAAGCCGGTGACAAACCTTTATCGCATGATAATTTATGAAATTTGATATAAATCAGTTGATATTACTGTTGATAATAATATATTAAATTATGATTTTTAATCAATGCAAATTATGTATTATTTCTCGTATAAACTTTTAATATTTACATAATCCCTTGTTATATTAATACTACGTAGGTAACTACAATGGCTAATTTTGATGAAATGGCTATGTTAATTGGTATTAATGATATTGAAGATTACGAAAATAATATAAATATAAGACAAATCCGAAGACGATAAATTATTTCGGATCCATTTTTGTTGTCAGACTATTTGTTACAAACTTTAGACTTACTAAAGACATTGTTAAATATTTAATTGAGCTATTAAGACCGTTTATAGTTAATAACAGTCGTTCGTCTGCGATTGATTTGAATACAAAAGTAAGTGCAATATCATCTTTGGCATTTAGTTAACTATTTCTGTTATTTAATATATTATTATTAACTATTAATAATTAATTAATAATTAATGAATTTTTTGGCTACTGGCTCATATCAGTCACCTATTGGTAACAGTAAATTCATAGCTTTGTCACAACCTTCAGTGTCCTGTTGCATAAATGAGGTTGTGGGTGCACTAAACAATCCGGAAATATTCAATGATTGGGTAAAATTTCCGCAAAACATAAATGAACTCACCGAAATCCGTAATGAGTAAATCATTGTTTTTAATTATTTATTAATAAGGAATTTCTAATAATATTTTAATATTTTAAATAATCAAGGTTTTACAGAGAAACTGGGTTTCCAGGCGTTATTGGTTGCATTGATTGCACTCATGTGGCAATCGTACCTCCTTCTACCAATTTGAATTTAAATGAAAACCAAAATCCCGAGTATATATATGTGAATCGTAAAGGGTATCATTCAATCAATGTTCAATTGGTAAGCTTTCAAATCTTAATCTCAATAATGTATTTAAAGTTCTTACTGCCCTAATACTAATGATCAGGCTAATAATTTGTGCTACCTATCCCCTGTAGGCTGTAACATAAATTAAAATTAATATAAACACTTCAAACTTTAGATTTGCGACTCAAAATTGAAAATATTGAATGTTAACGCATTATTCCCTGGCAGTACTCATGATACCCACATATGGAATAATAGTTCTGTTATGCCATTACTACAAGAACTTCACAGACAAAATTATAATCATTTTTATTTACTAGGTAAAATAATAGAACTACTCTTTTAATATCATAAGATATATAAACACATAAAATGTATTTTATATTGCTTTATCGTTTTACACTCTCTTAATCTATGTTACCTTTTTAAAAATGTATCATGTTTAACAAAAAAACTAGGAGATTCTGGATATCCTCTGCGGCCATGGCTGTTAACACCTATAGCTAATCCTGCTACAGATTCCGAAGAATATTATAATTATAAACAAATGTCAACTAGGAGCTTTATAGAACGCTGTAATGGTGTGCTAAAAATGCGGTTTAGGTAAGATCTCTCAGCAATTTAATTTTTAACTGATAAAATGTACCAATATGGCAATATCCATATCATTTTTTTCAGATGTTTATTAAAAGACAGAACATTGCACTATAAACCTGAGAAAGCAACAGCCATAATAAATGCATGTGTTGTTCTACACAATATGTGTATCACTTACAACATTCCTATGCATGAAGATGATATTGAAGAATTTGAAAATTTAGGTATTATTGAAGACATTTTTGCTGATAACCTAAATAATAGATATATAGATTTAAACTTGGGGAGACAACAGAGAAATGAAGTTGTTAGATATTTATTTCAAGTTCAGTGTATAAATAGTTGCTTTATTGGAGTTATTTATATATATATATATATATACAAGGCTGGGCATTAACGAGTTAAAAAGTTAAAGTTAAGTTAAAAAGTTAAGTTACTTTTAACTAAGTTACTTAACGAGTTACTTTTATTTTCATAAGTAACTTATAACTTAACGAGTTCCTTTTATTTTTAAGTAACTTTTAACTTAATGAGTTAATTTATTTTAAAGTCACGTTAATTATTTATTTGTTTTTCCTAAAATAGATTTCATAGATTTTCAAATTTCAATTTTGATTTTTACAACTTATTTATATACATATACATAAAAAAAAATAATGTAAAGATTGTCGGAATAACCAAATATTATCAATGTTATAGTATGTTAGTGTTTCGTATTATTATTTATTTCTGTATTTGATATTTCAATAGACAATTGATATTAAAATAACGTGTATGAGTATTAGTGTATTACTATCTACGATAGTACGATCTACCTATATAATTGTCAATCTGTGAAACGATTTACGAGTAAATAATCAATGGTATTAAATAATAATATTTTAATTGCTTATTCTCAGAAAAATGTTTACGAGTTTACCTATACATTATTATTAAACAGAAACGTTATAGGACCATATTATGACTATAATCATTATTATTTATTTTGAGAAAAGAATATCATTTTATTTTTAATATTATAGTATTTATAATCAATGGTTACAAGTAACTGATAAACTTCCCGTTCATGTCATATAGGCTTGATCGACGGAAACGGGAAACCCAGAATATGTTTTAAATAGGTAATATAAAGTATTAACTAATAAACAAGTAAACAATAAATTCGTGTGTTTTCATCAATTATTATTATTTCAAATTTGTTCATTACATTTTGTTCGTATTACTTCCTGTGATCAGTGTGCCGTGTGGGTGTGGTGTATAATAGCTTAGTAACTTGTATAGTAGGTACCTATAGTGTACCTATACCTATTAATTATAATTATTTATTAAATTATTTTTATTTATCAACTGAAAAAGTAATTTTCTTATATTATTACTTATTTACACGTGTAAATATACGTTTAATAGTTTAATACTTAGTTTATTTAAAGAAATATGGATTTTACTGATTTAAGTATTAACTTAGCTAACAGTGATACATGTAAATCAAAATGGAATCATTTAAAAAATTTTTTTAAAGAAACTTCAGATAGTGCTAAAGGCAATAGTAATAATAATATTACATTTCAATGCCTGCTATGTATTCCTAAAGTAAAAATTATCTCAACCTCGACAACTTCTAATTCAAATTTAAGAAGCCATATTAAAGTAAGTAGATATATTTTTATTTACTAGTTAATAATTGTATTGAGCAGTGGCGTAGCCAGGGGGGCTAAGGGGGCTATAGCCCCCCCATTGACTGTGTTGACCTTAGAATTTTTTCATGATAATTTTCTGCCATTATAATTGTTTTTGGTTTTTAATTTTTATCGGAATGAATATTTTTGATAACAAGTTAGCATATTTTTAGTATTCAAAGCTAAGAATTGTAACTTTGGCACAAAGTTTTCCTACAATTATCTGTAAAAAAAAATGTCTACTGGAATAATATCAAAAATGTTTAAATTGGCATTTTCTTTACATAATTGTATTTTCAAAATATTTCGTTCATTTTTAAGCTATTTATAGGCATTTGAATTATTCGGTTTTTCTTAGATTTTTTTTTATAAAAGTTGATAAAAAATGTTTGACGCCACCAAAACACTTGAAAATGTAACAAAAAGGTTTTAAATAAGTTTATCTAAGAGGGATTCAAATATTATTCAAAATTCAAATACATAGGCACAATTTTTTTTTACTAGCAGTTGAAGTTCAAAAATCGACAAAATTTATCGAAATCACGAATTATTTTGTAGTTGAAAATGTATAAAAATGTTTTTATTCTAAGTTAAGAAATGAAAATTTGTTCAATTGTTTAATTTTAACGAGCGTACGAAGTTGAAATTTTTACAAAATCAAATATTCATGCGTTTAATAACGATTTACTAAAAAATCATATGCATTGACAATATTATATTCATCTTCGTTCAGAATCGTTTTTTTTTATAACATAAAACAATTCCAAAATCTGTCCTATAATGCCTAATCTAATCTATCAATTCATCTCGTGTATCCCACCCAACTCCTGTATCCTGTACTTTTTTTAATTGTATAGTAAAAGGTTTTATGTCATTAAATTAATTATTATATCAAGTAGGTAACAATAATAATATAGACATAATAATAAAATATAGTACCTATAATATGGCTAAATGCATATATTTAATATTATATTAATTAATTTATTATCTCTTTGTTTAAATTATATTTTAATTTCTAATATAATTTTAAGTTAGGTAGTTTTTATATGATGGATATAAATTAAATAAATAGGTATATAATGTAAATATAAGACCTATCTATTGTATTTGTATTTTTTTGTAAGACTTAGCCCTCCCCCCTATACAACATTTCTGGCTATGCCACTGGTAATTGGTATTGAGTACCTATTAAAGAGTAAAGTAGGCATTCTTAATAGACACAAATAATAGGTGATTCTAATTTTTTTTTTTAAATTACAGCATATTCATCCTAGTCAATTGTCAGAGTTTAATATGTGTGGGAAAAAAAGGCCTAATATTGAGAACAACCAAACAATCAAACAGTTAAAACTAGATGAAGTGGGAAAAATATCAAAAAAGTTAAGCCAAACAGAATTTGACAGAGCTAATATTGACCTAATTGTGAGCACAGTATCACCTTTTTCTTTAATAGAACATCCAGCGTTCATTAAGTACTGTAAGCTGACATCTAATAAAATTCCAGCATCCCGAAGAAATTTTATGCGAGAAATTATAACAGAGTATAACAATATGATTTTATTAATAAAAGAAGAACTGTCTAAAGCTAATTATGTATGCATCACTGCAGATTGTTGGTCTGTATTTCGCAAGTAAGATAAATATTATTTTATTTTGTATAACAAAGGTGTACCAAAAAAATTTGACATTTTTAATTTATTTATATCTATAATAATATTATAGGTACCTATTATAAAATGTATTCTTTTAATTTTATAACAAAAATAAACTTATAATTTCATATTAATATATTATGTTTTAAAAGGTCTTACATGGGGTTCACAGTACATTGGTTAAATCAAACAACATTAGAGCGTATGTCAAAAGGACTAGCATGTAGGAGAATGTATGGAAAACATACTTATGATAATATAGCTGAAATGATAGACAAAGTATTATCAGAGTTTAATATTCAGAATAAAACAACTCTCATCGTGACTGATAATGCTGCAAACTTTGTGAAAGCTTTCAGGTATTTATTTATTATATTTTATTCATGACAAGCTATACAAGCTAAATATTCGGACCCATTGCAATCTGCAATAATATTAATTAAAAAACCTGCAGCCTATTTTAGTATGTACCTAAAGACATTCTATAAAACTGTAAAATAATGAGATGTATATATTATAGTAAATATTCAAATTTTAGAATTTTTTTAAATTGTATACTAGTATATTATTGTATGTTTAGCATTTTCTATTTAGTTTTTTGTAAATTAAATTTAGAAAATATAACATTATTTTATACATAGGTATGTACCTTCACCTACCTACATTTATTAATTTATTATTAATATGATGAGTATCTATTAATTTTTTTTTTTGTTAATTATAAATGACTATCTATAGTACGTAACTTTAATATTTTTACTATATTTTTTTAATAATTATTAAATAATATTAATATGGGCAGTTAGTTGTGTTGACACATGTTTGTTTTTCTCTGATATAAATTTGGAAAGTCTAATTTGCAAAAACCGAATTTGACTTAAATAAGTAATAAAGTGGTTAAATATTAAAAAACTTTCTTTAAATATTAGCGAAATAATGTTTATAATTTTTTCAATATAAAATATTTTACATCTGCTTAATGAAATCACTTAACACAATTGTTCAAACACATATTTTTGTAATTCAATATTGTTAAAATGATAAAATATTTGGAACTTTTTAAGTTTAATTGACTGTAACCTTAAGTGGAATATCCATCTTAACAATTTAACTGGTGAATTGCGTTCTATAATAATCAAATTTGATAAACTAAAACACATATTTTTACCACCTACTTTGAGGATAGTTTATATTATACCAACCTATAATTAAATATGGTATGATAATTTGGGGTGGTACTTGTTACAGTATAATCGTTTTATTATATTCTTTACACAATTAATAGATTCTAACTACAATATTGAATATTATTATTATATGTTGAACTTGTAGAGTCTACAATAGTAAAGAATTGAATAAAAATGCTACCATTCAACCTTTCACTAACAGTCATCATACTAAAAGTAAGTTTACCATTATTTTACATTTTTATAGTTTTTAATTTTTATACATAAGTATTATATTATTTTGTAAGATCAAGAAGAAGAAAAAGAAATAGAAGAAGATGAAGAAGAAGAAGACATGTTGAGACCTATAAATATATCAAATGTACTTGAAAATGGAGTGGGTAATTTGTTTAATGTGGCATTACCTCAACATCAGAGGTGTGCTGCGCATACCTTGAATCTGATTGCAACTAAAGACATACAAGATGCTGAAAAAGATAGCGTTTACAAAATATTAAGCAGACGTGTGTTTGCAAAATGTCAAGCTTTGTTTAACAAACAGAACCAGTCATCGCAATGTGCTGATCAGATAAAAAATGTACTAGGCAAATACTTAATTACTCCAAATGCTACTAGGTAAATAATGTAAATTTATATAGGTATGAGTATCCTTATGTATATTTAGCAACATTGAAATATAGAAACTCATATTTGATATCTTTTTCAATTCTGAATTACGTTATAGGTGGAATTCTTATTATGACGCCATTAAATGTATTATAGATAATTTGAACAAAATAGATGAAGTATTTTCCATAACGTCATTGTCATCATTATCTAGACCACGTGAGACTACATTTTTAATTGAGTATTGCAAGGTATAAAAGTTTATAATTATCAATTCATATTTATTTTGTTTCAAATGTGTATAGATGTATAGTAATATAGTTTAATATATCTAGTATTAAAATACTTTAAGTGATACTATGTATAAAAATATTTAGGTTATGCAGCCAATCGCAAAGGGTTTAGACATATTACAAGGAGACAATCATGTGTGTCTTGGGTATTTACTTCCAACATTAACAGCCATTAAGAAATCATTAAAAAGTATGACAAGTTTAAATTACTGTATGCCGTTAGTAAGTGCTTTGAATAAAGGAATAGAAAAAAGGTATTTAATGTTCATTACAATTATTTAAAATTATTTGAACAAATTAAACATTATTATGTTTTGTGTCATAGGTTTCAAAGGTACATGATTTCTACTCCATGTCAGATATCATCTGCTTTAGTTCCTAAGTTTAAGTTAAACTGGACTAGCTTAGAAGAAAAAGCCAGTATTAAAGAAAAGTTGGTTGAAACTTTAAGAGCTAGTAGTGAAGATACAGATGGTATAAGTGTCTCTTCACAATCTTTGAGTCAAAATGATTTGTCACATCAAAATGCAACTGACATGGAGGATGATGATTTTTTGCATTTTGAAGATGACCTGCATGAATCCCAGATTAATAATGATTCACAAAAAATAGTATCTGATTATTTATTAAACCCTAACATAAAATCTCCAAATGATTTCCCAGCATCATTGAAAACACTATACATTGAGTACAATACTGCAGTACCGTCATCAGCTCACGTTGAACGTCTATTTAGTGCAGGTGGACAGCTTTATAGTAGGAGAAGGGGTTCCATGTCTGATACAAATTTTGAAATGGCATTACTGTTAAAGTTCAATAAATATTTTATTTAATAATGATTATAAACATTAAACATTATACATTTATTTGTATCTAATATTTATGTGTTTAATTTATTTAATTAAATCCTAATAACAATTTTTATACTTACAATTTTCAAATTTAGTGGGTGTAACAAGAAAACAAATTAAAAGTATAACCATAATTTTGGAAGACTTGTTGGTAAAAAAAATACATTGAAATAATTTATTTGTTTTGTTGGATTTTATAATTGATTGAATTGATTGAAGTATGTAAGTAGTACTTACTAATTATATAATGAAATTAATAAAATTACATATATTTTTTTTAAATAGTAAGACTTCCATTATATTGTGTTATTAATTGAGTTTTAATAAAAAGGTTGGTATAATTAATTTTACATGAAAAAATAAAAGTAACTTATTTTTAACTAAGTTAAGTTACTTTTTATATCAAATTAACTTTAACTTTTAACGAGTTAAATAAATAAGAAAAGTAACTTTTAACTTAAAACTTAACTTAAATTTTTCTAATTTAACTTAACTTAACGAGTTAAAATAATTAGTTAACTTGCCCAGCCTTGTATATTTATTTGTATAATAAACGGGTAAAGACCCTTTTGTGTAAACAATACAGTACAGGTTTAACATTTAAGTATTTTACAATTAATAATAAACGACTCGATTTAAAACAATAATAATAATAATGAGCTGACAATATAAAATAATAATAATTAGACAAGTTTAAATAATGAAATAATAATAATAATACAATAGGAGACAACACTAAATCAATAATAGTATAATGATAGAATATTACTTAATTTACAACATCGTTTAAGACTAAATATACATTTCTTTTGAAAACATTACGTGACATGAAGAAAAAATCTACATGATCAACAACAAGATTTGCTAGTTTCAATGCTCTTGGAAAGTAAGAAGTGGAGCTGTAATTATTATTATAAAATGGAACATGAAATAAGTTTGATTTTCTTAAACAGTAATTTGCTGTATTAAATGCTATCATTGAGAGCAAATCTGGGGAAAAAATGTGACCATTTAATAAATCATATATAAACATAATATCGGCAACCTTTCTTCTTACTTCACAAGATATAAAGCTCAACTCACTCATTCGCATATTGTATGAGTTCTTTGAAATAAGTGGAATATTTAATTTGTAACACAATAACTTCAAGAATTTAAGTTGTACATTTTCAATGGTATTAATAAAAGTGAAGTAACTAGGTGACCAGACTATTGATCCAAACTCAAGATGAGATCTAACAAGCGCAAAAAATAATATTTTCAAGGCATTTATATTTTTAAAATTAAATGTGTTTCGGTTGATAAAGCCAAGCATCTTAAAAGATTTCTTGGTAATAGTATTAATGTGAGTGGTGAAAGACAAATTGCAATCAATAATAATCCCTAAATCTCTAATAGAAGTCGCTCTTGTAACGGAACAATTATCAATTTTGTAATCAAAGCTTATAGGATTATCGATGCGTGAAAAGGTAATAACATTACATTTGTTTATATTTAGAGATAAACTATTTTGGTGAGTCCATATTACAAATTTATCCAAGTTAGCTTGCAAATTTAAAGCATCTGAAAGAGAATAAATTGTAGAAAAAATTTTTGCATCATCAGCAAATAGCAGTATATCGACCGTGTTATCAAAAATAGAGGGTAAATCATTAATGAACATTATGAATAAGAGAGGTCCTAAATGGGAACCTTGTGGTACCCCAGAACTAACTGGGAAGTAAGGAGAGATACTATGTGATACTTTAACCGCCTGAGTTCGACAGTTTAAATAGGACCATAACCAATTTAAAAAATGTCCATGAATACCGAATGTAGATATTTTTTTAAGAAGTAGATGATGATTAACCTTATCGAAAGCTTTCTGAAAGTCAGTATAGATTGAATCTAACTGAGCACGATTATTTAAGGCTTTAAGTATTTTGGATTGATAAAGTAGGATGTTAGTGGAGATTGACATATTAGGTCTGAAACCATGTTGGTTTTTGCAAATAAGAGGAGAGACAATTATGGAAAGTTTTTTAGTTATTATGGCTTCAAATATTTTGGGAATAATGGATAATTTGGAAATTGGTCTGTAATTAGCTATATTATGTCTATCCCCTGCCTTATGAATTGGGGTCACAAACGATTTTTTCCAAGAATCCGGGAAATAGCCCAGATTCAGTGATTTGTTGAAAATAAAATGTAGTGGTTTAACAAGTACAGAACCACAATTTTTTAAAAATGCTGCTGGAATACCATCGGGTCCTGTCGCTGTATGCGGATCTAAAGAAGTTAAATATTCATAAATCTCATCAGTATCAATAGTCCAAGAGCTTAAATTAATATGATTATCGTTAGATGAAAGAGTAGATAACGTTACAACTTCATTAGAATTCAAAGAGCTGCTTACATAAACACTGGAAAAATAATCTGCAAATAACTTGACAGTTTCAGAGATATTAGCTGATGTCACATTATTATAATTCATACAGTCCGGGACATCATTTTTCGTTTTCTTCAGAGAATTTACATAATTCCAAAAAGGTTTAATGTTTATTTGCAAACTATTTTCCAAATCTGAAATGTATTGATCGTGAGAAATTTGATTCAATTTCTTACATTTTTTCCGAAGCTCAGTAAATTCAATATAATGGGCAAAAGAAGTACTAAGTTTATATTTTTTATGAGCACACTTCTTCTTAATTATCAGATTTCTGAGCTCGGCATTTGCCCATGCAGGGGAATAACTATTATAAATTTTAGTTTTTGGAACAAACAAACTAAATGTGTGATAAATGATTTCGTAAAAAGAATCGACTAAGGCGTCGAGAGACAGATTTTTGTTAAGATTTAGATTGAAATCAATACTGGAAAGAAAATGAGAGATCTCATTAAAATTACATTTTTTAAAATTTAAAATATATGGTGACTCATATATTTATTTATATGGTTTTTGTATATTATTTATTTTGTTAAAATAAAAATCCATTGGTTTGTAAATTTTTCATCTTTATTAAATCATAACAAAAAAAACATAATGAACAAAATAAATGTTATAACTTAAGTAGTAACAACATATGGTAAATAATAATATATTTATTAGGTATTTAATAAAATTCCCTGGGGAATAAGATTAACTTTATAACTAGTAGTATACTTTTTTTGTTTAAAGAATATAGTATAAATGAATAACATTTTACTTTTGGTTAATATAAAATAAATAAGATCAATAAAACAACATTCAGTAAGTAATAGAAATGACTTACAAATTAAAAAACTGACTTAAAATCTAATAGTGAAAATTAGTATATATTTATACCTAATTTTTTAGTAACAAAAAAAAAAATTTAAGTAATTCAGTCTCTTAAGTAGTTATTTGGTTAATCGTTTGGTTTTCACTTTTCATTTATAAAATTAGAGAGTAATGATCCTAAATTTCTCAGTATGTCATTTTTCTCATCCAAAAGTTTAATTTTTTTGTTGTCATATGCCTCTTTAATTTTACATTTTTTCTCTGCAATATCACCAAGACGAATAGCAGCTGAGCTGCTTTCACTTAATTTGGCCGCAGTAGTTATTTTTCTTTTTAGATCTACATTTAAAAAATTATGAAATTAAACTAAAGTTTAATCAGTTAAAGTAATTTGAGGTGATTCATGGTTTATTGTAATACATTATTATTGATTGAAACGTTACACTTGCTTGTGTTGAAAAATAAATAAATAAATGTAGGTAAGTGCTAAATAAATAATAAATTATAAAAAAATTACTTGGTTTATGAGTGACATATGAAGTAGATGGTTCTTCAGAAATTGAATTATCATTTTCAGCTGTAATATTATAATTTCAACATTGATGTAAATTATTGTTTTATTTAAAATTTTTTTTTTTTTTAATATAATTACTATTTTTAGGAGACATCATCCGTGGTTGTTCAATATCTTCATTCTCATTGACTGCTATAATATATCAATATTAACATTAAAATAAATGTTTTTTTACATTGAATATTTAGAATAATTAAAAATATTACTAGGCTTTGAAGCAATATTCGATAGCTGTTCATTAATTTTGTTCTCACCATGTACTATTTCTTCAGTAATTAGATCATTATAATCTAAAAGCAAAATTATAATTTATAATTTATCATTATTTAATTTTGCTAAGACCCAAATATATTCTTTTAGAGTATACAAATTTAAACTAAAAATATTCTACAATAATTTATTGTCCAGCAAGAATATTTATAGATAATAAATCAAATTGTATACATACATTACATGAATATGCATAAAAACTAACACATTGTTTGTAGATTTAATTTAAATGTAGAAAAATTAAACATCAATAGAATAAACAAATTAATTTTAGCAACTTACCAACTATCACATTTTGAGAATTAATATCATCAAAATTAAATTCAACTGTTGACTCCAATGAATTACTGTGACCACAAACAGATACTTGACTAATCAAAGGGAGAGTTTCTTTTTGAATTTGATTCAATTCAATTGTACACATTGGTCCACCACCAGTACCTCCTAAATGTCGTTTGATAGCTGCAGCTTTACTTTTGGTAATCGCACTTGTATCTTGCCATTGAAGTGAACCACACACCTGACACCACAAAGTATGTAGTGAACCAGGAGACTAGTCACTATACTCAATATTTATTAGACTGACGGCTCTGAGCGTGTTCTTCGACAGGTTGAGGTAAAGAGTCACAAAGTCAATGTTGGAGATTAGTGAATATGTTTATTAAAATATAAAGACAAAATGTAACTTATAATAATTACGTTAATACAAGAAATGTGAGGACAGACGTTACGGTCTGCCCGAGAATAAGTAGGTTCGTGAACACTAGAGCTGGCGGCGATGTAACCGCGCGGGGCTACGACCAGGTAGTGTTCGAGGCTTGGGAATCAGACTTAATCTCATTTTACAGTAAAATAGAGTCTGTATTTATATAAAACATTGGGCTCTATTTTACCCTTTCTTATACATTACTCGAGAACTCGGATGGGGAGAAAAATGTTGCGTCAAAACTAGATGCGGAGAGATAGTTGTTTTTGGCAAGGATTCTAAAGTGTCGCTAGATCATAATCTTGGCATGGATGACTTATTGTCAAAAGATTATAAGATTTTAACTTTTTGTGTAAGGTCAGCCACCTGTCCAAATATTATGAATAATGTTGGCTTTTTATGTACTGTAAGCTATATGCGTAATATCGGTTTACTACACCATGTCTAAAATATTACAATGAATAACATAATATTATAAATTAATAATTTAATACCTGGACCAAAGAGTGGAACGTACTTTCTTCCATTTTTCCCCGCTTTTTTCTGCTCCTGGAATTGCATTTAATTTAACTGCAATATTTTCCCATCTCTGTTTGGCTAATTTATGAATAAATGTTTGACTAAACTTACTGGCACACAATTGCGGATCATTGGCTAATAGTTCAACCAAAGTTTTCATTTGCAATTGAGTAGGCCTTGATTTTTTAGACATAATACTAATGACGTATACGACTAATGTTTAATATTTAAATTTTACAAATCTATAGACTAAATCTAATAAAATATATGAAAAGACTAGGAAGTAGAAAATTTTAAATTGTTTAAAATTTAAATAAGATATAAATAGATGAGTATATATCATTGATAACAAAATCAATGATAAAGAAAATTATACAATTTAAATATTGTTTGAGGTTATATTATGGATTTTGTATTGTTACCATGGTGGTTCATTCGATAAATTTAATCGCATTCGACAAGTTAAAAAATCTTATCGAATTCAGTTCAAGAATACCAACTGTTAGTCGCATTCGATAAAAACTAGTCGCATTCGATAAAATTGATGACTTTTATCGCATGCGAGATTTAGTCGAATGATTTCAAGAATAGGCCCCCAGGCTACGGCGGCGACCAGATCTCGTCGGGCGGCGGTCAGGCTCCACCTATTTTACTGATAACGTGTACTGACGTACGTATGTGATTATGTGGTACGCGACTGCGCGAGTGATGGTTATTAAAAATACATCGCGACGTACCGCTCCGCACTCCATCTGTTTCAGAGTATACAATGCAATCTAAGTTATTTGTTCAGGGACCCAATTCTTGAAATCGTGATAAACTTTATCGCACGTGATAAAAATTTTATCGAATGAAAATAAATTTTTGGTATTCTTGAAAAGTGATAAGATTTTAGTCGAATGAAAAACGTTCGACTATTTATCTGCTGGGTATAAGCCAGTGATAAACTTTAGTCGCACGATATTGTATGAAAATTGTGCTATCAATTTTTTAATTAGCTGATAATACGTCCGTGATTGATAAAAATAATGCATTTTCAAGTCAATAAATAAGAATATTCGTGTTTACTGTATAATTTTTACTTTTTGTCTTTGAGAATAATATAATATGGCTAATTTTGATGTAATGGCGTTGTTCCTTGTTAATAACATTGAAGAACAGGAAAATGCAGTAGGAAATGTTAGGAACGGAAATAAAAAAGATTTAATGGATCCTTTCACAATGCCAGATCAACTGTTTATTAAAAACTTTAGATTGACAAAAATTCTTGTGAAGAATTTAATTGATTTGTTAGAACCGTACGTAGTGGTAAAGAGTCGCTCTTCATCTATCAGTTTACAAACAAAGGTACCTGAGTAAATTCTAACATTTTATGTAGTAGCTACAAATGCATAGGTACCTAATTTAAATAATTATTATATCCGCAAGGTTTTGGTTGCATTAAATTTTTTTAGAACTGGCTCTTACCAATTGCCAGTAGGCAATAGTCATTTTATGTCAATGTCACAATCATCTGTTTCTCGTTATGTAAAAGAGATTGTTTTAGCTCTTAATCATCCAAATGTTTTTAAGTCTTGGGTGAAATTCCCCAGCAATATGCATGAGCTAACTGTAGTTCGCAATGAGTAATACAATTATTTTAACATTATTTAGGAAATAATTTATTAATTTTACAAATTATTTTACAGATTTTATAGGAAAACTGGATTTCCAGGTGTAATAGGTTGTTTGGATTGTACCCATGTGGCAATTGTACCACCTACAAAAAATCTTAATTTGCTTGAAAACCAATACCCTGAGTATATTTATGTTAACCGCAAGGGTTATCATTCTATTAATGTTCAGCTAGTAAATATGAATATTTTCATAGAGTAAAGTAGTATAGTACAATGTAGTATCCATTTTAACTTATTAGTATAAAATATATAAGTACTTATTTAGTAATTACATTTTCAAAAAGGTGAATGCATTGGATTGTCCAATAGTACATAACCAGAAATTGTTTTGGCAATGGGTGGGTAAATTTATAAATAAAGTATTTTTTTTAAAAGATTTGTGTTATAAAATAAATATTTCAGTGGGACCCATATTCTCTGGATGTCTCTAATTATTGTGAGGTAAACCTACCTACACGTTTTACATACTCAAAATCAATATACCTAACTATAATAATCTAAAATATGTAATACCTACTTATATATGTAAGTTATAATTTATAACACAGAATAAGTTCATCTTATTTGGTGGTAATTTTATATCAATATTGTACAGTTCCATGAATCTTAATATGGTTGTTTCAATTTTAAAACTATAGGTTTGCGATTCACAATTAAAAATATTAAATGTAAATGCATTATTCCCAGGAAGTACCCATGACACTCATGTCTGGAATAATAGCAATATTTTAACAATGCTCAAGGAACTACATAATCGAAATTTTAAAGATTTTTTTTTATTAGGTATAATTGAATTATCAATATATTATATAAATAATAAATAAGATATAATATTACAGTAGTATTTTAAATAAATCATTATGTGCCTACACTTACTATTGATATAGGAGATTCTGGTTATCCGTTACGACAATGGTTACTCACACCAATAATGCATCCTACAAATCGATCTGAGGAAAATTATAACAAAAAACAAATGTCTGTAAGGAGTATCATTGAAAGATGTAATGGTGTTTTAAAAATGCGATTTAGGTAATATTACCTTAAAAAATACAAATATATATATATATATATATATATATATATATATATATATATATATATATATATATATATATATATATATATGTTGAATTATTATTTTTTAACATATAAATTTTATTCAGGTGTCTATTGAAAGACAGAACATTACATTATAAGCCAGAAAAAGCATCTGCTATAATAAATGCTTGTGTTGTTTTGCATAATATGTGTATAGTGCATAATGTTCCGGAAATAGATGATGAATGAAAAATTTTTGATAACCAAATCATCATAAAAAACATGATGATTTAAATAATTGCAACACAGATTTATTGTTAGGAAGAAGACAAAGGGATAGGCTAGTACAATTGTTACAAAATAGAATTTAGGTTTTTTCTATTATAAGTTATAATTTAAAAACACTTATCTAATACAGTAGGTTATACTTTATTTTTTCTAACTTAATTTTATTATTTAAAAATCTAAGTAGTCAGTAGAATTAACTATAATTATTTTTATTTTAATATTTATTATTTAATGTTATTTTATTATATTATTCATATTTAAAATAATCAAAACACAATATTTTCAATAATAGTAGATAGTAATTTATTTTATATTTACTAACTTAAAACAAAAACTATTAAATAAATTATTTTAAATGCAAAACGTTGTACCTACCTATATTATAAATGCAATAGAATTTTTATATTTGACAATAGAACTAATAAATAGAAAATAATGAATATAAAAGGAATGAATACTTAAAAAGGACTTTGATTGGAGGAAACATATGAGGATAATAAATTATGTATATTATGCAGTATTGCATTATTATCTTCCATAAGCTTCAATTTTTTTTCATTAAACATAGATTTCATTTCTAATTTTTTTTTATAATAGTCTGCCTTCATTTTAATTTTTTTTTCTGCTAAATCGCCAAATCGCATAGCAGCTACATTACTTTCATGCAGTCTACTAGCAGCTGAAGTTCTTTTATTAGCTACTGAAAACATTAAAAGATAAATATGATTAATTAATATTAGTATATAGTCAGATACAAATACTGGTTGTTAGTTCTTGGTTAAGAGTACACCATACCTACATTTTTTGTTTCTGTATATTTAACAGACAATATAGCAAAATCACAATATGCAATATAGAAATTTTGGTATTTAGGTTAAATTGAGAGTTTAATTACTAATTACAAGATTTAAAGAGAGGAATTTAAATTATTTATCTTGAATACTATCTACATTTAATAGTGACTATTGTATACTTTGTATACTTGGGTATATAACAATAATAATTATATTAATAATATACATTACTACATTAAATAAATCAACAATACCTATACTTTATAAAAAAAGATTTACTTGAAGTTAATAAACTAGGTTTTTCAGAACCTAACTTTTTTTTTTGGTTTGGCTGTTCATCAAACTGAAGTGATGTACCCTCCTCAACTCTTTCAGGAAATATAACATCATCAATATCACTTACTGAAAATAAATATAAATTACTATACCTACTATCAATTAATTTAACAAACAAGAAATACCTACAAATAATATTATCGTTATGAATCGGTGCAGTATCAATCTGATGAACTTCATCTTCATCATATGCTATAGACAGTAAGAAACATTTTATTTTATTTTAATATTTACCTATATATAGGTATATAATATATATGCTTTATCATATACACACATTATCTAATATATAATATAGCTAGTATAATATAAATTTAAAGCAGTGCATACAATTATAATAAAAGTAATACATGAAGGAATATACCCACATGAATAATAAAATAAGCAATAGTCAAGCATAATGAGTGAAAGTATTTTAAACCTGGTACAAGATAATATTTTAGTGATCATTTAAAATAAATTATATAGTATAAAGTATATATATATAAAGTATTATTTTACATACTCATAATTATAACACTACCTATAAATAATTAAAAGTATAAAATTATTCAATCTTCCAATAAAATACCTACCTTGTACAATTTTCACATTAGCATTATCATTGGTTGTGCAGTTATCAAAAGAAAAATCAACATTAGATTCGTTGCAACTAGAATGACCACTAATTGCAACTGTGCTAAGAAGAGGAATAGCATCTACTTGGGCATCTGACAAAACAATTTGACAACTAGGTCCACCTCCAGTACCTCCTATATGCCGCTTAATAGCAGCTGCCTTTTGCTTAGCAGATGCTCGAGTATCTTGCCAAGCTTAAAATAAGAAAACATGCAATATATACTTAAATTGAGAAAAATAAATGAATCTTGCAGCATTATATCAAATATAGATACTTATCTTTTTCCACTTATCCCAAGGCTTTTCTGCACCCGGTAAAGCATTAAGCTCGACAGCAATTTTTTCCCATCTTTCTTTGGCTATTTTATGGGTAAAACTAGTTGTAAATTTTCCCGCACCAAGTTCCATATCGTTGGAAATACATTCCACTAGCCTTTTCATTTGTGCCTGAGTAGGCCTAGATCTCGACATTTTATTGATTTTTAATTAAAATCAAAATATCTTTAATTTATTGGAAAACTCGCCGGTCGACTATAACATTATCACTTGCCGGTAAATGTTATCATTTAATTTCGTAGTAATTTTACATGACCTCCATGGTTACCACTAAGGTTCATGCGAGATAGTTTATCACGTTCGACAAGTGATAAACTTTTATCGATTTCAGTTCAAGAATACCAATTGTATGTCGCATGCGATTAAAATTAGTCACCTTCGATAAAATCTGTGACTTTTATCGCATGCGAGAATTAGTCGCATAATTTCAAGAATTGGCCCCCAGGTCGCTGGTTTGCGATAGACTAATTACGTCGCGGCGGTCGCTCTAGCTGTCGGGCCGCGGCGGCAAAGTTCGAGGTCCGTGCTCGTTGTGAAGCCACGCCCATGCGCACAACTTGGCCGCCGTAGCCTGGTCTTATTTGGAATAGAGTATAGTCTGTCTTATCTAATATTAAACCATTTAAAATACGTGCATAGTGCATTACATGTTGTCTATTAATTGTCTCATAGCTTTTAGTCATTGACGCTGGACTTACGCTGTACATGCTTTTTATGTTACGTGTCGTTATTGGTCATTATTTAATCACGCATTAAAGTAATTAGTGTTGTAGTAAACCGATATTACGCATACACGAATATTTCGCATAAAACATAAATAACAACATCGTGAGAATTCTACACACGCAATTAACCAATACCACGATTAATATTAGAAGATATAACAAGTCCATAAATACTAAATTCGTGATACTTCAACAAGCGGCCGCCGTACCCAAAATTTATGATCCCTTGCCATTCAAAGTCCTTGCCGAAAACATGTCCTCACATTTCTTGTATTAACGTAATTATTATAAGTTACATTTTGTCTTATATTTTAATAAACATATCTACTAATCTCCAACATTGACTTTGTGACTCTTTACCTCAACCTGTCGAAGAACACGCTCAGAGCCGTCAGTCTAATAAATATTGAGTATAGTGACTAGTCTCCTGGTTCACTACAAGGTTAGGTTAAGGTGTATTTTTAATCATCTCATGTGTTTCATAATCCCGTAATTCAATATACAGTATTTTTTTTTTTATTATTTTACTTTTTTTTTTTACAATTTAAGACTTTTTATTACACTAACTTACTTGCAACTGGTCACCAGTACATCGCGAATAACAGACGAAAAACTTAACCAAACCGCAGGGTTGTATTACGAAAACTGAGGACTAGTCAACATAGTCACTTCGAAATGGGATTTAACCACTTACATAGATCTTGCTAAACATACCGAACAATGGGAATATATAGATACCTATTTAACAAAAACCGAGCAGGCTTGCCGAAACGTGAGTAATAACGCTGAGGCTAACTGTCACCATTTGCTTTATCCAGTAACTAGTATTGCCAGACAATATAAAAACAAACGAAATTTAATTTTATCATCAATCGGTCATAAACATACGTTTACTAAACGTAGTATAATAGGTACTATAAGTAAAGTCGCCCAAACCATTTATGGTTTATGTAATCTCGATTGCATAAAGAAATTCGATTTCGGTATTGAAAAATTATCAGCAAGGGGCACCACAAACACAAACTATGTCTCCGAACAACTAAAAGTCGTTAAGCTTAAACAAGAAATTGAAGCACGCGAAAATTACGAAATTAAAATTATGGTAAATGAAATTAAAAACGCAACTATGGATCAGCAGATCATCAACCTTATAAACAAACATTTTATTTACATGAGTTTACTATTTACAAAACACATGTCAGAGTTAGACATATTATTTAACATATTTGAAAGTGCGAAAATAGGTCAAATTCACCCATACTTATTAGGTCTACCAGAGTTAGTAAATCATTTCCAAGATATAAAAATATCGTTACCACATGGTACAGATTTGCCATACCATCCCAGTTTGTCAACTGTTTATGACTTAGTAAAACTCTCAGATTTAATAGTATACTATTCTTATAACAACATTGTATTTGTACTAACCATACCATTATTTTATCAAAATGATTTTATATTTTATCATCTTATCCCTAAACCTGTATGCGAACAAACTAATGGTATGTATATTAAACCTAGCCATAAGTATTTAGCTGTAAGAAAGACTAAGGAACACTACACAACCTATAACAGTTTTAACTACGCACAATGTAAACATACTCGAGATTTCCTTTTATGTCCTGAAATCCAATATCTTCATCCAAGGAAACTTAGACCAATTTGTGAGGTACAACTACTACAGGATCCCAAAGATGTACCCGACTCGTGTAACATCAAACAATTCACGTTACGATCAACCATTTTTCACAAATTAAATCGACAAAACAAATGGCTATACGTAACGGATAATGAGGTAATCTTCATAACATGTGAAAATGATAAAGAATCAACAACCCATACCTTAGAAGGCGTAGGTATAATAACACTTAACGAAACATGCAGAGGATATGGAGCAAGAGACGTTCTCATACCAGGAAAAATAGAACATGACGTAGAATATTTAGACTTTGTTCCACATTCCAAAATTAGAAGCAACATAAACCCAGATCAATCAATTGATTTAGTACTAAACGACGAAGACGTCATAAACAATCACATGGATGACCTAGACTCCATTTCCAAATCAAGAGAAGAACTTTATCAAAAGAAGAAAAACCAAGAAACTATCGATAAATGAAAAGAAAGTCAATTTCTCCAAAGCTACATGCTATATACTATAATAGCGAGTTTTATAATTATAATTTTCCTTATTACAATATACCGATTCACCAAAATGTTAGAAATAAATAAACCACGGGCACAATACTTGGAGGAAATACAACAAGAGGCAATGCAGTCAATATGCCTAGCCGATGAACCAACGGCACCTCCAACAACGGAAGAAGAAAAAACTAATATATCGGTTTACCCGGCACTTAAGATTAGATTTTTAAAGGTAGATGGGATCTTCCTTCTTTCAGGGGAGGCATGTAGTAAACCGATATTACGCATACACGAATATTTTGCATAAAACATAAATAACAACATCGTGAGAATTCTACACACGCAATTAACCAATACCACGATTAATATTAGAAGATATAACAAGTCCATAAATACTAAATTCGTGATACTTCAACAAGCGGCCGCCGTACCCAAAATTTATGATCCCTTGCCATTCAAAGTCCTTGCCGAAAACAACTATCTCTCCGCATCTAGTATTGACTCACCTATTCTCCGTATCCGGGTTCTCGAGTAATGTATAAGAAAGGGTAAAATAGAGCCCAATGTTTTATATAAATACAGACTCTATTTTACTGTAAAATGAGATTAAGTCTGATTCCCAAGCCTCGAACACTACCTGGTCGTAGCCCCGCGCGGTTACATCGCCGCCAGCTCTAGTGTTCACGAACCTACTTATTCTCGGGCAGACCGTAACGTCTGTCCTCACATTTCTTGTATTAACGTAATTATTATAAGTTACATTTTGTCTTTATATTTTAATAAACATATTCACTAATCTCCAACATTGACTTTGTGACTCTTTACCTCAACCTGTCGAAGAACACGCTCAGAGCCGTCAGTCTAATAAATGTTGAGTATAGTGACTAGTCTCCTGGTTCACTACAGTGTTCGTAAAAATACAAGCTCATTACTGTTTAATCTTTTAATTAAAGATAATAATATAGATACATTATCATTATTATTATTTGCATTTGCAATGATGATAAAAATTAGTGATATCACAACAAAAACCCTTCGTAAACTTCGTGTAAAAATGGCTAAGTAAAAAAAAATATTAGTATAAGTATATTGAATTTAAGTAAACGTATTTTGTTTCAATAATTTATTTACTTGGCGAGGAATTATTTCTTAAAAGAAACAAAGTGTGATGAATAATAATATTATAAAATGGCGAAGAACTATTACAATATAACTTATTATTATTTAAAACATATTATTATTAATTTTTATATACTATTCTAAATAATTTCTCGCCAAGTAAATAAATTATTGAAACAAAATACGTTTACTTGAATTCAATATACTTAGCATTAATTCATGATATCACATCTTTATAGTGCTTAAAGATCTAATATTTTTTTTTACTTAGCCATTTTTACACGAAGTTTACGAAGGGTTTTTGTTGTGATATAAAGGTACCTTATAACCTTGATCTAAGAGCTAATTAGATCAGTATACAATAGGTACCTATATGGTTAAAATTAAATAAATATAATTCCAAAACTTTCTAAGTTTAGTTTCCAAAATATTATGTTCAATATTATTACAATAAGTACCTATTTATTCTGTTTACCTATCAATTAAGTAAGACACCTATACATTAATTTAGATTGTATATAGTGTAGGTACCTAGATGATTAATAATAGGTACATTCAATTCATTCAACAATTAATTTAATATGATATTTTTCAAAATAAATTATTTATTGATCAACATTTAGGTATTTATTGTAAAAAAACGTTTATTCTTATTTACTAAAATACTTTTAAATGTAACTTGCTTTTTAAATTTAAAATATTTTAACTTCAAATATATTATTTAGATGTTCATTGTGATTAATTTTAATTTTTGATACAATGGTAGATACCTACCTTATAATTTATTATTGATTAGTTAAAATGATTAGGGTAAGTGTACCAGTTGTGGCCACTGTACCAGTTTTGGCCAGTGGCATTTTTAATTGTAGATGATAAGGTTTATTTTGTATATAATTCACCTAGAATGAGCTTCTTTCGAGCCACTCACTGTATTATTTTATATTCCATGAATAAACACTATTGATATGAAGTTAGATACAAGTTAAAATTTTTTTATTTTATGGATCTGTTTTGCATTGCAGTTTTAATTATATTTGATAAGAAAAATATTTCATGATAATAATTTTTATTCAGTTTAATTGTTTATTTTTCTTTTATATTATTAATGACCCAGATTTATTAAAAACTTATTTATTGCTACATTTTTTAAACAAGACCACACTGCTATTTAAGGTTGGGTTCTGCTGAGTTGCCAATCAGGTACGTCAATTTACAGTTTGTGCCAGTTTTGGCCATCTAGTGGCCACAAATGGATCATAGTATGCACCAGTTTTGGCCATCAGCTAAATTACCTAACAACTTTTTACTAGGTACATAGCATGAATAGAAACAAAAAAAATACAACTGCACAAACAAAAAGGAAGTTATTTCAATATTCTCCAACAAAGCTCAAACAGGCATTGGATGCTATTCGAAGTGGGTCATTGAATGTTTTGCAGGCTACAAAACGTTATAATGTGCCAAGATCTACTCTAAGAAATAAGCTTAGTGGCAAGTCAGAGGATGATTCTCGTCATGTTGGGCCTAAAGCAGTGTTGGGTGCATCAGTTGAAAAAAATCTGGTAGATTGGATCTTTGGAGTTGCAAAAATGGGCTTCCCTATAAATAAAAATATATTAATTGATACTCTCCAAAAAATAGTAAGTTTGGCCACTGATGTAAGCACACCATTTATTGATGGTAGACCAGGTCGACGGTGGTTTGAGGGTTTTATGAGACGCCATCCAGAAGTAAGTCAAAAACAATCCGAATATATTAACAAAGCAAGAGGCCAAATAACTGAGGGAAAAATCAGGGGATGGTTTAAAGAAACAGAAGAACTTTTAGAGGAAAATATTGATGTTTTACAAGACCCAACTAGAATTTTTAATATGGATGAAACTTCATTTTATCTTTATCCTAAAGGGTATCTTGTTTTGGCTGAAAAAGGTAGTCATGTGTATGATACTTCAGCCAAATCGGATAAAGAAAATATAACAACATTAATAACTGTTAGTGCTGATGGTGTAATAGCTCCCCCTTTGACTGTGTATAAATATAAACGTATGAACCAAGAAATAGCTCGAACTGCTCCTAGCTACTGGGGTCTTGGTAAAACTGACAGTGGGTGGATGACAGGTGAAGCTTTTTATGAATATTTCACCAATGTATTTTATCCATATTTAATCAGCAGTAAAATTAAACTTCCCGTGATCGTTTTCTTAGATGGCCATTCATCCCATTTAACGATGCATTTAGGTATGTTTTGCAAAGAACACCAAATCATTTTGGTATGTTTATTTCCAAACACCACACACATCCTCCAACCACTTGATGTTTCAGTTTTTGCTCCATTAAAAGCCAAGTGGAAATCTACAGTGCGCCAATGGAGAGTTGATAATGATGGTAAAGAAATATGTAAACAAGATGTCCCTACAGTATTACACACAATTTTGAAAAATAGCAACTTTACCAACTCTATTAAGTCTGGCTTTAGAGTTTGTGGACTTTTTCCATGGAATGCAGATAATGTAGATTATTCCAAGTGTACTTTAAAAGAATGTCCAACTAATACTTCTACACAAAAATCTGAATCAACTAATTTATTATACCTTAAAAATTTTGAAAAATATATTCAGCCCGATCTTCTTAAAGAGTTTTATTTGACTAAAGATAGACACACTGATTGGGAAGGTTCTATGACTGCTTCAGATTTATATGATGTATGGGATAAAATGTTGTTTGATCAGAATCAAAGTATATTACAACCTTCTATTAGTTGTGAGGCAAACGAATTGCAAACAATTAACACTCCAAATGATTCTACCGGCCAACTACAAACAATAGAATTAAACAATATAAGCCCTAACTCTAATTTCAATGACACAACTGTAAGTTCAAATATCTCCACACCTAATTCATCAAATAAGTCATTTGAGGATGTTATGGCTGATGTTATTAAGTGGCCAGAGCCAGTACCAAATAATACCAGTAAATATTGTAGAGTAAAGTTGCCAACAGTTGTAACATCACAAAAGTGGTTAGATATTAAAAGTGCTCAAGATGAAGAAAAGAGTAAGAAATGTGTTAAAAGAGTGAAAACAGTTGTGGAAAAATCAAAGAAAAATGAAAAAGGTTTGCCTAAAAAGAAATGCCGAAAGAAAATAATTTTTAATTCTTCAGGTTCAGACAGTGATTCAGACGAAGATAACATTACAAATGAACTAAATAATGATAATATTGATGATGATTACGGCATGGAAGAACTTTATAAAATAGGGGACTTTGTAATTGTACAATATGAAGGAGAATATTTCCCTGGTGTCGTCAATGACACCAATCTAACATCAGCCTTAGTAAGTGTAATGACTATGAGTGGAAGTGGATGGAAATGGCCAAACGAAGATGATGAGATTTGGTATAAATTTATTGATGTAATGCAACTCATTAAACCTCCAGAGGTCTCTAATTCAAGAGGTATCTGCTTAGTGCCTGAAATATCAAAATACAGGAAATGATAAGACTTATCGTATAATTTGTATAATATGTTATGCACTGTGCATTTTTTACTTTTAATATTGTTATTTAATTGATTTTGATAAATATTGTTTTTAGTACCTAGGTGAAGTAACCTATTAAAATTAAATGTATAGATGGAAATCAAATGTCTGATGAAGTCTGTGATAAGTTTTAAACATTTAATTAATCTGTTTTATATTTTATTATGTAGTTTTAAGTACCTGTTTTTGTTGTTGTTATTTAATTTTTTTTAATACATTATTACCTAGTTATCTTAAGATTGAAATCAAAAGTCTGATTTAAAAGTATGTGATAGTGTAACATGAGAAATTGTAAAGTAAACATTCCTAAAGAAATTATAATTAAGTCATGAACTCAGTCATAAATTAACAGTTGTTTTTTTTATTTATTTAATAAGTAATTAATTTACTTTACTAGGTACTAACTAATATAGTAATATAACCTATGCAATACTAACAGTCAACAAAATACAAGTCTAATATAAAAAACATAAGAATTTTAATCATAAAAACTAAATAATCATAGTTTTTATTATTATGGCCACAACTGGTACAAAATTGTGGCGAGAATTAGTGTTTTGGTGGCCAGAAATGGCACATATGATTTTTTTCACAAAAAATATTTAAATAAAAAAATTTAAAAGCCCATTCAAATAAACAAATGCATGGTTTTAAAAAACGTAAAATTCTACATCAAATTGTTTAATTGTATTCTAATTAGTCTAACCGAGTACAGAATAACAAAATATGAACATTATAATTTTTCTTAATGTGGCCACAACTGGTACACTGACCCTAATGAATACTCAGTACTCAGATACACAAATTTTTTTATTTTTTGTATCCTTGGTTGTCAGGTGAATCAAATTCAAGTTTTAATTGACATTATTGACAACCACAATAACTTTACTGTGGTTAAACCTTCAAATAATTTGTTATATTATATTGTATGGGCATATATTTAATAGCATAAGTAGTCATGGATTTAGGTTCTACTTAATCAACATTTTGTGAATTTAATAATAATAATATTTTAGAATTGAATAAAATTAACTGTGAATTAATAAACAATTTTAATTACTAAATGAAATAAAAATGTTGTGATTACCTTCCTTTTCTGTTATTTTATAGAAAAATATTTCTTTCATTTTGTCATTTTAACAAACAATTACAGCATATGAGTTAAAACTATTTTTTTAATATATTTGTTTATTATTTATAATATTTACATACAATTAGTGATTACTTCCATGCGATTTTGAATTTGAAACATTTTTGTTTACATTTTGTTGCAAGTTTCTATTTCTCTTGAATACTTTTTTTTTCGTTTCTTTTTTTGGTCGTCCAACAGGAAATCGTTTACTTCCCCTTGTTAAACCTGTTCTTCTTCTGCTAATTGTAGTTGGTTGAACAGTTTTAGTACCTCGGCTCCTATGTCTTAGTGAAATTGAACTTCCAGCTGTAGCAATAAAAGATTCCCATGCTGTTAAAGATTTTACATTTTTTAACCTCTGGACACATTTGGAAAGAACATGTAATGATGGAGCTGGGAATTTTTTAAAATTATCTGTCATTAGGCTTACTATTTGTTTTTTATATTCTTCCGTTAATGTTTCATTTTCAATTATCTCAGTTTGACACGGTCGTTTCGTGGAGTGTGGTAATGTTACTCACGATAGCACAATAAAAAAATTTACAATGGAATAAAAAAACCGTGTCTAGTATTTCATGAAAGGAACAGATTTCTTTATTTCAATGCAAAAAAAAAGAAACAATATACTCCATGAAATGGGGACGGATTCGGATGACGAAAGGTCTAGATGTTGCCACCGCCGATGTCCGTCGAAAGATGGGGCCTCGTCCGTAGACACAGCCGCCGGCCGCTGGTGCGCTACCTTATCGGCATCGAAAGCTTTCCCCCTCTGCCCGGTGTCCGAGGTAGGTAAGAAAGTGTCGGTGCGATATCATCGCCACCCGGGACGTGGCTGGAGAGAAGCTAACGCGGTGCGCGGTGTCGGTGTACATATTGTACCTACGACACACGGTACCGCATCATACTCCCCCACCAAGCCACACTACCGGGGTGCAATTTAGTGCTGCCCAGAGCCGCATCGCCTACTGGTGGGCTGGTGAAGACGGTGGTGTCTCCCTGAAAAACGGCGGGTCCTCCTCCATCTCCGGCTCCTCTGGGAGCGATGGGACAGGGGCGTCGAGGTAGACGGTCCTATCCAGTGTTGTCTCCGGGGTGTCATAGGTCCCGGGACTCTGGACGTCGATCTCCATCGGTTCCTCCTGCGGGGGTGCTTGAGGGCTCACGGAGATGGTGGCGGAAGGCACTGGACCCGAGTGCTTGGCCAGCCGGAACTGCTGGCTGGTTTCAGCCTTTCGGGCCTTCGTGCGTTCCTTGATGCCAAGGAACCGCTCGTATTTCCGCTGCTTTGCCGTTGGTCGTGCCTGTTCCGTGGGTCCCACGGTGGTGGTCGTTGTCTTCCGGTCTCCCGGAGTTCCTCGGGACCCTGATGCCGGTTTTCGGCTCGAGGGCCCTCTGGACGTCGACGAACGACCCCTGACCGTGGGTTGGCCCCTCTGTGTCGTGGTAGAGTTGACGGCTGCGGCAGCTTGGCTCTTCCGCTGTGTTGGCGGAGTGGAAGAGACTGGAGTCCGGTTCACCTTGGGTTGTTGCAGCTTGTCTGCCCGCAGTGGTGCCCTTGTGGTGTCCGGTACCGGACGTTGTGGGGTGACCGTTGATTTGGTCTCCTTCGCTGGAGGCGGTTTGGCCGTCGCCTGTGCGGACAGTCTGGCCCTTTTGGCCGACGGTTGGGCGGGAGTGCGTAGTGTCCGGGTGATGGTCGCTGCACAGGCGTCCCATCCCCGCTGGAACGCCACTCCCAGTGCCGGGTCCCGCCGCAGCTCGTCCTCTGCCATGTCCTGCACCGCCTGAGCCGATCGGGAACTGCTGCTGGACGCCGTGACCTTTTCCGTGGCCCGCCCCAGCATCGCCGCTATCTCCTCCAGCGACAGCGGGGTTTTGTTGCCGGACATTTTGCTGAAACGATGGTGTACGATAAAATAACATCCCAATAATTAACGCATACCATTTCTCATTCACTGCGCTGTGAAGTCCGTTTCAGACAAGACACATGGACTTTTCGTGATGGTGACTGGTCGGTGAGGAACAATCCTTTGCCGACCCGTTTCTGAAGTGTTACCGGTCCACACCATTTGGGTGCGAAACCGGCGTGAAAGCCCTCGTGTGCCTTGGATAGGTGGTGTGACTTGTAGTATACTACGTCGCCCTCGCAAAACTTGGAGTCATTGCTACCACCTACCGTTGCTTTGGTACCTAAAACACGCTGCTCACGCGCTGACCTTTCCGTTTCGAGGAAGTCGATAGGAACGTGCATTGCTGGCGACAGTGCCCAATCCCCCGGTCTTCTACATTCTCTGCCAAGAACGAGTGTCGCAGGGGTGTAGCCAGTCAGCTCATTTCACCTATTCCGTATCGCAAACAGAATTGGGGCCAGTTTTGTGTCCCAAGAGCTGTGGTTGCCATTCACTAACTGTGCGCGCAAACCCTTTTTCAACTCTTGATTTCGGCGTTCAACGGGATTGGCCCTCGGGTGATATACCGGAGTTGTCCAACCTTCCGTTCCCCAACGATCTAACGCGTTTTTCATTTCGGTTGAGACAAATTGGGGGCCGTTGTGACTGAGACACACGCGTGGGTAGCCGAAACGGGAAAAGAACTCGCGCTCAAGTGCTTCGGTAATTGTTTTAGTGGTGGCGGTGCCTAGTGGATAAGCCTCGGTCCACCGACTAAAACAGTCGGTCGCTACTAGTATATATGTTTTACCCCTACTGGTGCGAGGGTAGGGGCCCATAAGATCAATACTAATAACTTCCCATGGTTGCTTTGGTGTTCTAGCGCGCATAGGGTCATCAGGACGTGTGTTTAGTGGTTTCGTGCATGCGCACACATGACACGCGCCCACGTATAACCTGACGTCGTTTTTCTGACCCTTCCAGTAGAACCTTTGCCGGACAGCCCTATATGTTTCTTTCCAGCCTGGATGGCTGGCTAAGTTGTGGTCATGATACCGACAAATTATGTGTTGTGATTTGGCCTTAGGTATCACGACGAGTGGGCTGTGGCCAACATTTGCACGAAGAAGTCCGTCGGAAAAGACATATTGGTCATATCCGGAGTTGGAGCTTCTCGTGTTGCACGCCGGGGTGTCCGCTGTGATGTTATGGATTATTTCGCGAGTGGCGGAGTCATCGGACTGCCATGTTGCTAATATATCCATAGTGATTGGTGGGGCGCTATTGTCGTGGTTAACGAAAGTAGAAAAAAGATTATCGGTTTTGGGCCGACGTTTAGTGCGAGTTATGGGTACTCCCACTAACTTATCTTCGAGGGTGTCCTCGTCTACCGGTTCGCCGGGTGCAGGATCGCGCGATAGTAAGTCCGGTGCCTCGTTGAGCTTACCGGGTATGTGTACTGTGCTAAAATCTAAATTAAAAGACCACCGCGTTAACTTAGAATTTTTGTCCTTTACCCTATGTAGCCACGTTATCGCCGCATTATCGGTAAGGAGTTCGAAACGTCGGATTTCTAAGAATGGTCGAAACTTATTCGTCGCCCAGATTATTGCCAAACACTCGCGTTCGACTGCTGAGTACCGTTTTTGGGTGTCACTAAACTTTTTACTTGCATACGAAATGATACGCCTATCCTTCGGGCTGTCACCCCGTTGGAAAAGGATTGCTCCAGCGCCAATTTCGCTCGCGTCAGTTTGTAAACAGAACGGTGAGCTATAATCTGGGGAGGACAATTTCGGTGACGTATACAGAACATTTTTGAAACTATCAAACGCGCGTTGTTCTGTACTTGTCAATTTCCATCTAGATCCTAGTTTTAATAGATTTGAAAGGGGGTCTATGATTTCAGTGTAGTTCTCTACAAACTGGCTGTACCAGTTACAGACTCCCAAAAATCTACGAACGTCTTTTACCTTTTTTGGTACCGGGAAATTGTTGATGCACTCTAATTTCTCCGGTTGTTTTTCGATCCCCTCTGCGTCTACAATGTGTCCCAAAAAAGAAATTTCGGAAGTACCTACTCTACATTTTTTTGTGTGACACGTCAGCCCGAACCTCATGAGCCGCTCAAGAACTTTGTCTAAGTGGGTATGGTGGTCGTACTCGTTTTTTGAAAAAATAACGATGTCGTCTAGGTAGACCTGTACAAACTCATCCAAATATCCTCTCAATACTTCATTCATGAGTCTTACGAAAGTCATTGGGCTGTTTTTGAGACCGAAAGGGAGAACTCGAAATTGAAAAAGACCTCTACGTGTCCGAAATGCCATGTATTTCCGTGCGTCAGGGCTAAGTGGCACTTTGCCAGTAGCCGGACTTTAAATCAAGTACACTGAAAATTTTCGCGCCCCGCATTTGTCGAATTGTTTTGTTTAAATCGGGCATGGGGACGCGTCGGATTCGGTCACGTCGTTAAGTCGCCTGTAGTCGATGCAAAGGCGGGAAGACCCGTCCTTCTTTTTGGCTAGAACTACTGGGGCGGCCCACGGAGAGGTGCTTGGCTCTACGAGCCCCTGAACCTCCATGTTGCGTACCATATCATCGATAACAGTTTATTTCCGCAACGGATATGGGTATGGTTTGAGTGCGATTGGAGTGGGGTTTTTTAGCAGAATTTCATGTTCAATTAGTTTGGTGCGGCCTATTTTATCGCTGAATACTATTGTTCAATACAGCGGTGAGTCTCGCGCGAGTTTGATCGTCGCCTCCAATTTCTAATTGACATAAATCAGGACTAGCGCTAGGTGGCTTTTGTGGACCCTTCCAGCACGTTGACGTCCTAATCTGCGAGCCTAAGTGTATGGTACATGCGGCGTAGTCCCAAGAGACTTCGTTATTAACGAGAAAGTTGTGTCCTAGTAACGCGTCGCAGTACAGACTGTCTAAGATAGTAGCTTCGAACGTTATGTCTAAAGTACCTATCCTAGCTGCGAAGTGAGCGGTGCCACTGGTCGTTGCAGTGTGGCCGTCCGCTATTCGAACAGTCGATGGTAGTCCGCGTGAAATTTTGCCGAAATTTCGGGCGATAGTCGGTTTTACATACGATTTTTGTGCTTGTGAGTCTAATAGCGCTGTAACGAAGCCAGACGGGAATTCGAGCTCGACCGCGGGGGTCGGAATTTCGTCCTGGCGTGTTCGATATGCGTTAATAGACGGAGATAGCGATACGGAGCGGGATAAGTAGTTTTGAACCGCGCATGCAGGTGCTTGGTTAGTGGAATGTTCCACCAGAGCCATAACATCCGCTATGATTACCTCTGTGCTCGCTCGACTATTCTTTTTCACAGACTGACCTAACGCGAGGTTGAACGACGTGGTGTGTGTCGCGTCCCCGTTACCTGTGGTGGTAAACACCCTTTTCTCTGTTGCCTTTGTCCCTACAGCCGTGTGTGTACCACCTTTGGGGTGGTATGTGTTGAGACGTTGCGTATCACCTGTGGGGTGACATGCGTCTGCTGTGTGATGGTGTAGGTTGGGGGTCTGAGAATGGGTTCCGTCGGGTACGGTGTCGTCCGCGGTGCACGATGTGCTCGCGGACGGTGGTGTGGAACAAATTTTTGAAAACGGTCGTTTGCTGTGGCAAATTACCGAATATCGTGCGTGATTATCGCTTAAAATATTTCCTTTCTTAATACCGAATATGTGTGAAGATGTGGTGGGGGTTGTGTTGGAGCAACTAGGGTGGACTAATCCCTGCTGGCTCCCCCGCCATTTCCCGACATGGTCGGTCTATGGGGACAGTCACTTTGCCAGTGCAGTTCCCCACAAAATTTTCACGGCCGCGTCGGCGGTTTTGATGAAAACATCGCGCGTGTTTTTGTTGCCGGTTGACCACGGTTCGGGACTGGACCCTTTTTTGTTTGGTAAGAGTCTTTTCCGCGGTGGAAAAACTCTTTGCCGGGTGAGGGTGTGTGTGTGTTCGTTACGGGGTCTAAAATGTTCGCGATGCGTCGAAGCTCGGCGAAAGTAGACGGCTGCCGTAAACGAATGTGCGTACGGAAGCCCAGTAATAACGTGTACTAATTCCGATTCGGATAGACCAGTATTTACGCGGCGTGCGAGTTGATTTTTGTTTAAAATAAATTCCGTAAGCGTTTGTGTCGCGGTTTGTTGTGTAGACAGTATGTCGGCGCGCAATCGTAGCTTTATTTCGTCGTTGTCGAAATTTTCGAGAAACTCGACACGAAATTCGCTCCAGGATAGATCCAGGACCTTAATAGATTTCCACCAAGTCGCGGCCGTACCCTTTAATTGCGGTTCAACTGCCCTACACCACCCAGACATGTTGATGTTCGCCTGCGTTAAAACGGACTCCGTGTTATCTAAAAACCGTACGGGGTCTTCGGCCCTTGTTCCGGAAAACTCGGGTAACGAAGCTCTTGCTGCGCGCAAATCCTCATATGGTATTAGCACAGAACGTTCTTGTGCGCTTGGGGCGAATGTCGAAAATTCCGTGAATTTTCATAAAAACCCGTTTGGTCGCCGGTCAAGTTTCGCGTGTGATATGCGTTGCTCGCTGCGGCGTCGACGCGACTGGTACCCGGTTGCGCGTTTTGTCGGGTATCGCTGTCGTATACGGGCGGAAAGTTTCGATGATAACGTTCGCGTGCGTACGTAATTTCGTGCGGTTGCATTGAAGGACGTGGCGGTTCGTGTAGTCGCGCGGCTGCTGGTCGGCTACGTCGAACTCTGGTCGACGCATTCCGCGCGAAAATTGACGTTGTTCTTCAAAGAAACATGTCATACTCGCTTCTAGCGCCGTTAAGCGTGACTCCAACGAGTTCCGCTCGTCCCCCCCCCCGACGATTGAATCACGCAGCGTTCCAAGTTGTGCTGCTGCGGACTTGAAAACGTTATCGGTGTTTGCGGTATCGAGTTGATTCGAGGTCGATTGAAACACACTATTTCCCGCAAAGTCACCCCTTGGTTGTCGTGCAACTGCTGTGTTGTCGCCTAAACCTCCCAGAGTTGACGCATTGGGTGAACCTAGTGCGTTAGCACTCGTTTCTTGCAGCGGTGTGTGTAGTGTTGCACAGCCCCTGCCCTGCGGTTCGTCCGTTGACGCCTGTGTGGACGCAAACCGGACGTACGCAGGTTCGATACCGTTTGATCGTAAACATTCCGCTAATCTCAGTTCCAGGTCGGCTTTGCCCCCTGTCAACGCTAAATCTCGAACCTCACACTCGCGACGTAACTCCTTCAACGTCAGTTGACTAATGTATTTGTCCGGCATAGTGTAAAAATTAATTATAAATAATTCTAATTACTACTATTCGGTACACCGTCTGTTGGTTAGAGTACGTGTAGTGTTTCGGTGTAGATCAAATCGTCGTAGACAAAGATTTCGCGAAAAATGTATTTATTACGATTTCGTAAAAATAACGAACAGTCCGTGGTATCACGCTACTGATGTTATTTTTGATGATATGGCCCGCTGATATAGATATTTGCTGTAGGTCGTTAGACCTACTTCCGATAATGACTAAATACCGCGTCGCGAAATAATCAAGCTTCGATAAAGGCGACGGCGGAGATAGCGACAATGCTGTAGTGACTGGTGGCACGTATGTTACGGCCCAAGTCACAATCGGCGTGATGTACTATTATCGGCGGATTGGTGAAGAGGTGGTTGGTCGTTAGTTACGTAACTACGGGACCGAACCTTTTCGCGAATATTTTTAGGTCGCGCGGGTTTCCCTAATTAACTTTTAAAAGAAACGTAAAAATATGCCTAACCAAAAATATTGTACACCTGGAATATCTAATTATTACACTGAATAATAGCAAATCCGAGGCAATACTGGCGAAAAAAAACTCTTACCTTAATTTTTTTTCGCTACCGGGGTGATTCCGTTCGGGGAGCCAATTTGACACGGTCGTTTCGTGGAGTGTGGTAATGTTACTCACGATAGCACAATAAAAAAATTTACAATGGAATAAAAAAACCGTGTCTAGTATTTCATGAAAGGAACAGATTTCTTTATTTCAACACAAAAAAAAAAGAAACAATATACTCCATGAAATGGGGACGGATTCGGATGACGAAAGGTCTAGATGTTGCCACCGCCGATGTCCGTCGAAAGGTGGGGCCTCGTCCGTAGACACAGCCGCCCAGTGTTGCCAAAAATAATTTTCATATGCCGCTAAATGGCGCCCAAAAACCCACTAAAAATTTAACCAACAAATTGGCACCGAATTACACCAAATTACACTACATTTTATTGAAATCCATCAAATTTCCCACTGAAAAATTTTCTATATTTTTAAGAAAAGACTAAAATAATTTTTATCAATAAAATCAAACAAAGTAGTTGATAAACTTAATTGAAAATTTTAAAAAAATCACAATACAAACCGAAATTGAAAGTTAATTAATGTTTATTACGACAATGCACAACGGCACAATGCACAATAACAAATTGTACGGTTTCAGCCCGTCAGCCGTTTCAGGTTTGTTTTTCGTTTGTTGAAAATGTTTTATGTATGCAATAAAACTATAAATAGAAATTGGTTTATTCTACGATAAATATAAGATAATATTACTTGATGTAACTATGTAAGTATGTACCTATAATGTATAGTATATAGTAATGGCCTCAATTTCAAAGAAATATAGATTGTTCTATCCATGACAAAATAGATAAGTATCTTCACACATTTTTGATACGCTCACCGCACTCTAATATTTTTTCTTTTCACATACATCGTAGTTCTCCACTTCTTATTGGTAGATATTATCATTGTCATTTGTCATTTTCCGCGTAAATCTCAGAGTAATAATAATAGAAAATATAAAATTGTATCAATGTTACTCTTGTCGCAGAATAAATTAATGATGCCAAAATATATCTATTGCCTATAATTATAATCAAATTAGTTCTAAATTATTCACATTATTCATAATGAAACAAAATAAAATAGTTCAATTTAAAAAGATAATAGATAAATGATAATCACAGATGTTCTATGGTGATAACATGGAAAAAAATCAACCAATCAAAAGTGGAGAACTATGACATAGGCTGGGAGTGAAGGAGATGCGTATACCGAACAAAATTATTACATCTGTGATGATACGTGTCTATTTTGTCATGGTTCTATCTATGTGTTTACTGTCGATGTTTGGAATATAATTGTTTTATTTGGAATTTTATAGGTTATGCAAATTTCCCTATAAATTACACTAAAATTTCTATAAAACCACTAAAAATTACACTACCTACTATGTATCATTTTTTTCCTTCCATAAGCAACCAAAATCCACCAGATTTAGTGGGAAAACCACCAACTTGGCAACACTGCAGCCGCCGGCCGCTGGTGCGCTACCTTATCGGCATCGAAAGCTTTCCCCCTCTGCCCGGTGTCCGAGGTAGGTAGGAAAGTGTCGGTGTGATATCATCGCCACCCGGGATGTGGCTGGAGAGAAGCTAACGCGGTGCGCGGTGTCGGTGTACATATTGTACCTACGACACACGGTACCGCATCAAGTTTCTTTGTTTTTTATCTGATTTTCAAAATATTTCTCTCTACATCAACATCAAGTAAATCATAGTGCATACTATTGTTTGCATTAATTGTATTAGACTCCTGAATCAGATTATTACTTTCTGTCGGACTAAGAATTAAAGGCATATAAAATTAATTTGCTTGTGCTTCATTACCAAAAGCTAAATTAGCTAGCAAACATCGTGTTTCATGACATATAGGTGGTAAGCTTGTGCTTGGCATTTTATGGTGGTATAAATTGTAAACAGCAGCTTGATGTTTACAAAATGAACCATATTTTCCTACAGGACATGAACAGTATCCAACAGTCACATTGACTTCATAAAACTCAGGAGAATTTTTTTGTTGTACTTTATATAAATCGTCATCCAAAGCCTCTATCCAATCTTTCGTTATATGTGCTGCAGTTTAACTGGTCCTGAAACAGCAGTCTTGATTTATCAGATCTTCCATTCACAAAGTTTCTTAAGTGTGTTGTATAATACTCTTCCATACTCATACAAATAAAATCGACAAGAGCTATAGCGTTGTATGCTTTGTTACGTGATAGAACAATATCTTTGAAAATTCTAACATTTACTTCATTGAAGTTATTTGTATGGTGTCCATGCATTGATGCATCTCTGAATGCAAGACACCAAATTTCTTTTCGCTTCCAATAATTGGTAACATATGATATCCATTGTGGGTATTTATTAAATACTGTTTTTTCATCACTAGAATATATTCCTGTCATAATTTTAAATGATTTTTCAGCTTCTTGTATATCTGATGATACTACACAATTTTGAAATGGCTTTGTATAATGCTTTTCTATCATCCTTTAAAATGTCATGTTTTTTTTAAAAAAGCCAACGCCATACCGATTGACAAATATGAAAACGACATAGAAGAGATTTTGATGATGGCCAAACATGCTTAAGAGCTTGTCTTTCAGCTTCACTATCATCGGTAATAAACTGTTTGGGATACCCTTGGGAAGAAAATGCGAATAGTACAGACTCTTTCAATAGTGTAAAGGCAGTAATGTAATCTTCAGTTGACTGTCCTTTAGTGATCATAAGAGCTAATGGTACAGCTCCTATCCCACAAGCAGTAAGCATAATTGTTACGTAATGCCCATTGGCATCACAGGATGCAGTACTATCCACAAAAGCAATATCCTTAGCAAATGGCAATGCGTGAGCATGTTGCATTATTGGAGTAATTACTACTATAGCAAATTGGTATTGTTTATACCTTACAATAATACCATTTTTTGTATATTCTAATATTTTTTCTTCCAATTTCTGAAAATTAAGAATATTTTTCTATTGGTAATTAATATTAGTACTCAATTGGTTTGTAAACTTCAAATTAATACTACAAATAAGCTGTTAATGGTTAGACACAATAATTTGTGTAGCATAATTAAGTGCACACATTTTTACAATATTCTACTTCAAACATTTATACATACATAGGTACTTAAACAGTAAAAATGTGTTTTAGGAGATATTTGAGTAAAAGTATTTTAATATCATATTAATATCTTATATTCATATATTTTTTGAAAAATCTTTTACTTTAAATTCAAATTAAATTATTTGTTAAAAATTACATACCGTACAATTTTATTTTAGGATAGGTAGGTACTACTTAATTACATTTTGACGGCGACTGATTTGACGAGAGGGTGCGGATGACAGAAACAAAAAGACTCAAATCTCAATGTACAATTTAGAACACTGCTATTTATTATTCAGTACAAAAAAACAAAAGAAATAAAAGCACGCTCGCCGTTTCGCGACTCGTCTGCGACTGCCCGCGAGCCTTTGCCGGCGGTGCCGCGGACCGGCGGCGCGCAAACCGGTTATCGGGTGCGACGCGCGGACGTAGAGAGGAAAGACGGTCGCGATCGCCGGATACTCGACCGCGACAATTTATAGCCTAAATAATTACAAATAAGTATTTTATATTATTTGGAAATGTATTTTAATATATTTTATATAAAATTCAGTTCATATCTAGTGTTCAAACAGTGCGGTCGTAAGTTATATTAATAATAATCTATTGCTCTGTTATCTTATATTTTTAAAATGCCGTGTAGTGAATGCAAGACTAAGGTCTCGCCAACAAAAAGAATTGCATACTCAGTATGTGGAATATATTTTCATCGAAACTGCGCTCCTATTTCTTCCTCAAATCATACCGACACACAAAACTGGGTATGTGAATCATGTGAAAAAGATCGAATTATAAAAAAAAATATAACGAAAAGAAAATTTGAATCAAATAAAACCAATATTACAAATGAAAAAGAAGAGAACTACCTTATTTTAATAAGAAATGATATCGCTGTGTTATCAAATAAATTTGAGAAGTTATCGAAAACTAATATTGATCTAGAGAAATCAGTTAGTTTTTGCTGCGAAAAGCTAGATGACTAGGTATGGAAAAAAATAGACGATCTACTATCTAAAAGAAAATTTCTTGAAGATAAAATCAATGATATGGATAATAAATATATGAATCTAGAAATGCAGTTAAATAAATATAAAATTAGTTTAAATACTTCTGAACAGCAACAATTAGTTAACAATATTACAGTAAGTGGAATTCCAATTACTAAAAACGAAAATATATTTGATATAATCAAAATTACTGCTGATAATCATAATATCAATTTACAAAAGTCTGATACCGTATCTGCCTATCGTTTAAAAACTAAAAATAATGTAGACTCTAAAATCATTATCAAATTCAATAATAACACAACCAAAGAAGCATTTTTATGAGAAATAAAAATCCACTGAAATCAAACCATATCCACTCATCTATTCAAGAAAAAATCGTTTACATAAATCATGATGTAACACCTACCTATAGAAAAATATTTTGGCTAGCTAAGCAATTTACGAAGATGTATAATTTTATTGGAATTATGTCTGGGCAAACTCGAATGGCATATTTATGAGGAAAATAGAAGGAGAACGGCTATTGAAACTTCAATCAATCGATGACGTTTACAAATTAGATATCGAGAACAAAATTGATCATCTCAATCTCGAGAATATTAAATTTCATCAAAATAATAATTATTATAATATAAGTAAGTATCATAGTATTGTACTAACATAATTTTTAACTCATGGTACTAGATAAACATATTATAAAAGATATACATAATTTAAATTATATAAATACAAAGTATATTGAAAATTTATCTAGCTTTAATTATGGTAACAATAATATAAATGTTCTTTCACTTAATATTCGTAGTATATTTGCAAATTTTGACGAACTAGATTTAATGTTAAATTCAAACGATTCAAATTTTGATATAATTGTTCTCACTGAAACATGGCTGTTATATGACTTTAACTTTGAGCTAAATGGATATCATACTGTAAATTCACTCGGTATAATAAATAAAAATGATGGAGTAACTGTATTCATTAAAAATTCCCTTAAAATAACTAATATTTCATATAGAATAATAACTGATTGTAACTCTGTTGAAATCTCTCTTGATATAGAAAATAAATCTATTAATATTATATAGTCCGTTCCAAAAGAGAAGACACGGTTTCTGCGCATGTGAAATGACTGTTGCCGCAACGAGTACCCGATTTTTCCCCTTCCATCTGGCTTTCTTTCACGCGACAGCTTTACGATGTCTATTTCCGATCATTGCCGACGATATCTACACCGTAATTAAAATGCGGCCACAATAGCCGTGTACACGTGTACACTGTACAGTTATCAGTCAATTGTCAATTTATTTTCGTTTTTCGATTACGATTTACGACGATTAATCATTACAGTTTATTGAATATTATCATTTGAAACTTTAAGTTAGAGTTTAGTGTTTGCATTCAAGTACACAAAAAGCATATTTTTTCGCTCAGGAGTGGTTTTTTACTTGTTTATTTAATTAATGTAAGTACAAAAAACTCAGTTAATGTATAATATTTTTGTAATCTATTTTTGAACCTTTAAAATACAATTCTTGCCTTTTGTCTTAGGTTTTAAAATTTTAGTTTTTACAATTCATGGAGAGTGCTTACTACAAAAACGATATTCACTAAAGGGTAAAATTTGAGCATGATAATTTATGATACATGGTTGTAAGAAAAAACATATAAAGAATTTTCAGTTTTAATAAAAAAATGTATTTATTTAGGTTGATATTGACTCATACAATGTACCCGGATTGTTCTTCATTATTAGCTACATTTGAAAATAAATCTGATCATGTAATTAAAATACTGGATGAGAAATTAAAAGATTCTACTAATCGTAAATTATTTGAAAATTTAAGAGATGAAGATTCAGTCATTATTCAAAGTAATTATTGTATTATTAACATAAATAAATATCATATATTTGATATAATATAGGATGTTCCATTTATAGAATCATTTTCTGGATAATTTTATACATAATTAAAAATATATGTATAGGCATCCTGAATAAATTACAATATTACATTTTTACTTAAAATATGGATGAGTTTATAAAATATGGACTCACGATTAAACCGAAATGTATGAATCTTCCTTCGAATAGCATCTTTATCAAAGTCATCACTTTTTGACACAACATTTTGGAAAATTTTGGTCTTATTCGGTGATGAAACAGTTTTGGTCAGTCGATACTGGGAAATGGTATTAGAGATTGTTTTCTGCTCAATTCCTAATTCTTTAGAGTGGACTGCACGAGCTTCCGTTATTATGAGTCTCGGATTTTCCTCCAGTTTCGATTTGTACGCATTTATAATCATCTCCCTCTGGCGAGAAGAAACAAACTGAAAATAAAGTATTTTATTATTTCCTTAATTATTATTTTTTTGATATTATTAATTTGTAAATTGGTCAGGTTAAAACAAAAGTTTTGTAAATCATTTCGTTTTTTTTTTTTTTTAATTGTAAATTATAATTTGTAATTGTATATACAGATACGTAAACAAATGTGATAAATTCTCTATTAAATTTATATTAATTTCCTTTGATAGGAAATATTCTATAATTCTAATGATATTCTTGTTACTTGTAGTACAATAATTTTTTTTATTACCCAGAACAGTGAATTTATAAATTTTTGCTTGTTTATTTAAAAGTAAAAGTAATTGGGATTTAAATAGTGAGTAATAGTTTTAAAAATGTATTTAAAGAGTTATTGTATTTTAAATTTGAATTATAACTATATGAAGTGTATTAAAATACAGGGTAAATAACTACTTGTTCATATTACATGAATCTAATTTTACTTTACATATCAATGCATAATTAGTGGGTTGAGGATATTTTGTCATTAATGTATTCTATTTTGTTTTTTCAATTAACTGCATACAATGAACAAATGTTAGACATTTAAAAGAAAGTTATAAAATTCATTTTATTTTAAGTATTTAAGCTATAAATTTTATATTTTTTCATTTTAACTGATGGTATTAACTTCATATTAGGTTATGAAAAGTGTTAAAATTAAGTTAAATTTCAACTGAGAGGAATAAAGTAACTTTTCTAAATACAGTTTTTAGTTTTTTACATAATATTTAAAGGCAATTTTTCTAGTATATTAGTTACTAATTAGTTATTAGTATATATAAAATGTAAAATTCTGATCAAATATTTAAATTTTATGATCACATTGAACATTTTATAATAGCTAGATATGTTTTCAAATATATTATTGTATTGCAGAACATCAGAGCTGGAATATGGTCACTTTTTATCCAAATTCACCTAATTTTTTTTTATTACTTGCCAGTGCAGTTTGTTACAAAGTTGTTATGCCAATATATTACATTTAGTTATGAGTAAAATAATATTATTACTTAATGCTTAGAATAAAGAAGTTACTATACCCATCTTAAAAATTAAAAAAATATCCTAAGTTTTATCATGTATTAATTTTAGTAGGTAATATCATGTTAATTATCATATTTTATCATCAGTATGTCACTATGATTTGGTTTTTAATCATAAATTGATTGATTTTTTAGTTTAAATAAGTAATATTAGAAAGTACCATTAGGTAACTCAATTTTAACATAAAATGTTTGGTCATTTATAATTGAAATAAAAAAGATTGTTGGATAAAATCTAATAAAAAGCTTGAAAATGGATGAACCTTAATAAAAAAAAAAAAAAATTCATAACATACCTTTCCTTTAGGGTTCTTCTTCACGGGCGATTCTTCTATATTGATGTTGAACGTTTTTAAAAAATAATTAAGATGATTTTAACAGATTTTGCGTTTTAAAAAAAACGATTTTAATAGTGTGTAACCTAAAAAACACAAAAAGTAAACGACAACACAGAATACAACGTGCGTACGTGACTACGTGCTGTAAGCTCAAAGGAATCATCAGGTGTCCGATGTCAACAATCGAAGCGCGCTGTATAACGGTTTTAGTCACTGCAGCTTGGCGATAGAGGGCGCCAGTGAGCATACGTGCGTTTATCGAGGTAGGTAGGTACTAAGTGGGGGATGCACGCCGCCGAACGAAAATCGGTCGCCGCTCGTGTCTTCTCTTTTGGAACGGAGTATGTGTAAGACGTAAATACCTAGTGGCGTAAAATTTAAATAGGAGCATAACTACTGATATAAGTAAACTATACTAGGAAGAGATACCTAACTTATATTAATAAATAATAAATTACAACTTTTAATATTCGTATACCATCTAAAGATATTAGATACTTTTGTTTTAAGTTATTTTATACTATTGTCTATTACAAATGTGTTTTAATTAAATTCTAAATTTATGATATACCTACCTATAGAGGTAGAGGTACCTCAAGTTATAGAAATTCTTTTGTGTTTTTAAAAAAGTATAACTTATTATGCTGGGGTTATTAATAGATTTTGTCCAGAGCTGTTTGGCTTACAATTAATACTTTTTATTTTAGGTATTAACACACAATTTAATAATTAAATTACATTTGCCTAGCTTTACATAAGGTACTTCATTTTTATACTACTATGTAATATTAAATATTAATGCATGTATTATAAGTTTTATTTTAATTTCTAACTTACATTTTACAGTCTAATAAAATTAGGGATATATTATACTTACACCATCTATGACACACATGCACATATAATATGTTAAATATATGTGTATATGTGTGTATGAGTGTGTTATTTAATAATTTGGTATTTTTGATCAAATTAGTTCAACCTATTTAAAATGTTATACAAGTGTTATGTACAGAAATACTAAGGTAGATAAAAATAATATATACATAAATACCTGTATAGACAGAGGTAGGTAAGGGTTACATAGTTAAAAATATTTACATATATATTTACAAAATTCAAATATTTGACCAAACTGATAATACTTGATGGGCGTTACAAATTCCTATATAATTTATAATGACAGTTAGGTATTGTAAAATATACCATTCAATTTTTTTTTCTTATTGAATAGAGTAACAACTTTGAATTCAGGTTCATTTTATTTAACAAGTGATACTTAATTACCAAATAATATAATACAAATTTATAATTTCATAAATAAGTCATTTTTTCATAAAATATTTATTTTAATGGAAAAAATACAAAATATGTTTGATTTAAATTGGGTAAAACAAGTAAAATGTATTAAACTTTCAAGTGAACATAAATATTCTGAATTGTTAAATTTGATTAGTGAGCTTAAATTAAAAAGTAATCTTTTTTTGAATATGAGTGAACTGTATGACGAATGCAATAGAATAAATGAAATGTTGCCATTATTAAAAGAACCTAATTCAAATTCATGTAATAAATGGCAAAGTTTATCTAAAATTGCAAATTTTGAAAATAATAACTTTTATCTTAAAAATCTTTACAAAGTTGTTGGTTTTATTTATAGTATTCCTGCAACATCAAGTTACTGTGAGAGAGTATTATCTATGATGAACTTAAAATATAGAGGTGAAAGAAATAAGTGTAGGCTTGAACTTATCAATTATGAATTAATTATCAGTCTTAATGCTAAAGAAACATGTACTGATGTTTATGATACTTTTTTAAAAGATGAAAAATTACTAAAAGCTGCTAAAAGTAATAAAAAGTATACATTTAAAAATATTGTTAATAAAAATAATTTATAATACATTTTTATAAATAATGTAATAATAAAATATTGTTATCAGTTTGTTAAAAAGCTTAGTTCTTAATACTATGTTTTAATTCTATTATGTTGGTATGATATCAATAAATCCACATTTTTTATTGTTTAAACAATTGTTTTTTTTTTTGTTCCGTACTTTACTCATTACTGGTTTGGTTCAGTATTTTCACAATTTATTTTGTGTGCAAAAAAATCTCCATAAGTCATGATGTACTTTATTTTAAAAACAAAAAGGTAGCAACCCTGATTATGACTGTCAATGAAATTGTAATAATATAATATTGTTGTTAATAGTTTTGGGAAATACCTTATCTTATGTCCTAATGACACTCATAATTTTATTACCTTCAAATAATACCTAGAATTATATTGAATTTCCTGGAATTATTTTTGCTGAATTGTCTACACATTTTATATTCTATTATTATAAAATGATATTGATATTAAATTTAATGGTTTTAATCTTTTAACCATCAGTCAGTCGTTCACTGTTTGTTCATTAGTGTACTTGTCTGTGCCGTCTACTGAATATCGATCAGTATTGTCGATTTTCTGATTATTTTGACGTGAAGTTAAAGTAGGTGAGTAAAATAATTTTATATTTTTTTATGTTAGATTTTAATAATTTTCCTTTGAATCAGGAACCATGTCACAGGGGAAAAAACGGTCATACAAAGTAGCTTTTCTATAACGGGGTTTTACTAAGTTTATTGATAAAAGTGTCGAGAAGCCTCAATGTGTTCTTTACAACAAAGTTCTCACAACAGAAAGTATGAAACCAAGCAAATTAAAAGAACATTTTGAGGGAAGTCATTCTCAGTTTGCAGAAAAAGATATTGCATTTTTCAAACATAAAGAAGATGCGTTAAAAAATGCACTAATGGATTCATCCGGTTACTTTTTTCAGTCAACTGCAGCTGGTCTTGAAGCTTCGTATTGCATCCCTCTTAAAATCGCGAAAAACAAGAAACCTCATACGATTGGAGAAAACCTCATCAAACCGTGTATACTAGATGCAGTAAAACTTGTTCTTGGAGAGCAATATGTCGAAAAGATAAATCAGATATCACTTTCTAACAACACTATCAAAAATCGTATCGAGGATATGAGCAAGAATATTTTGGACACAGTTCTCAATGAAATAAAGTCAAGTCATTTCTTCGCCTTACAGTTAGATGAGTCGATCGACGTTGCATCTTGTTCCCAGCTACTTGTCTATGTTCGATACATAAAAGGCGACGACTTAAAAGAAGAATACTTATTCTCAGAATCACTGAGTACTACTACACGTGGTGAAGACGTTTTTCGTACAGTGAAAAATGTTGTCAATGAAAATGAGCTGCAGTGGTCGAAGTTAATAGGTGTCTGTACAGATGGAGTACCAGCCATGTTGGGCATTAATTATGGTTTCCAAACATTTATGAAAGAAGTTGCTCCATTTGCATTATTTAACCACTGCATTATCCACCGTTATGCTTTGGCAATAAAAACTCTTCCCCCTGATTTAATGGACACATATACTCGTGTGGTGAAAATTGTTAACTACATCCGAAGCAGTGCGACAAATACAAGAATTTTTAAAGACATGTAATGAACTGGGAGGAAAATTCGACGTCTTGTTGTTCCACACAGAGGTACGTTGGTTGTCGAGAGGCAAGGTGTTGCACCGAGTGCTTCAGCTCCGAGAAGAAATTGCTTTGTTTCTAGAAAGGAAAAAATCAGGGTTTATGACTGATGGCTCTGCTGCAGAACGATCAGCATTAAAGGAACTTTGGCCATCATCTAGATTACTCCTGTGTTCATTTCATGTACTACAAAAAGAATGGAGTTGACTGCATGAAACTAAAAATATGGTGTTGAAGAAGAAACGTTTACTTTTAATGTGTATGTTCCAAAAAGTATAAAAATAGATTTTGTCCAGGAAATATGAGCTTACAATTTATATTATTTATTTCAGGTATTATATGCTGCAGATGAGGTCAGTTTAAATGAAGCTACTTCCAATATGTTGAACTTAAAATATGAATTTCCAAATTTTGTAAAACGCTTTGAAAATTATTTCAAGAGAAAAAATGAGTGGGTTTTAATGTTTAGACATGATATTATAACAAGAGGAAACAATACAAATACCTATGCTGAAGCATGCATACGAATATTGAAGTTAATTATTTTAAACAGAACTAAAGCATTTAATGTAGTAGCTCTTATTGAATTCATTTGTTATGTGTGGGAAGAGTATTTAATTCTTAGAATACTAGACCATGCTCATAATCGTCAGGATAATATTCAACGAAATTATAATAAACTTTGTTCGCAAACGTCAAATTTTAATATTGATCAGGTATTTATAATAAGTGAAACATGTGCCAAGTTCTAAAACTGAGAATTTAGTTTATACTATATATCAGCGGTTCCCAACCTTTTTGAGACTATTACCCAAAAGTCAGGTTAGATATTCACAAATACCCCCCGACCCAAAAAAAAGTTGAGTAAAAAAAAAAAAAACAAAATATATATTATGATGATAATTATAATTTATTTAATTTTTGTAAACAAATAAAATTAGTTTTTATTACGATTTAACATTAATGAGACGGTTGATATTGCTTTTTTCTAACAATTCGGTTCAGTTTCGGCCAATGCACATCTTAGGTCGTGTTCCAAGTTTAATCGGTTTCTTGCTTTTGTTTTCATTGTTACCATTGTTGAAAATCCACTTTCACACCTGTACGTTGTGGAAAAAGGGATCAGTATTTTCAAGGCTTTTTCTGATAATAATGGATACTCGCCACCAATTTTTCGCCAAAATGTTATGTTGCTAGTTGTGTGTTTTCAAAATCTATTTTCAGTATATTGTCTTCCCGAAGTCCTAAAAATTGTGATTTGGTTTCAATTTCAGTATCTGGAAATACATTTTCGTCTACTGAAAAGGGTCTTAGCACCCAAGCATTTACTTGACGATTTTTTAAATCTGGAAAATATTTACCGATTGAATCTACTACTGATAATTTGATTTGTGAATGAACATTTTTCATTTCTTTCGTCGAGCACCATTGTTAGTTCTGGAAACATTGAAATGTCCTCGACATCAATTCTGCGTTGGTAAAGTTGCAATTTACGAAGAAAACTGGCAACCTTATCTTGAGCAGTTAAAATATTCGTCATATTTCCTTGCAAACTGAGATTAACTTTCATCCGGGCGCGCGGGCGGTAATTTACCGCTTCTTTCAAAAAAGGGCTCGGAATTTTTACTGGCGCGTGTTAATGAGGACGGGAGTTATCAGTATTCTCAGTTAACACAATATGACACTAGGTGGCAGTGTCACCTTAGACATTAGACGTGTTTTGGCGATGCAGTTTTAAGTAACTTGGTTACTAATTAAGCAAACAATTTGTATCGGCGATATTGTTTACTGCAATTGTTTGATAATTGAATGCACTTTTCGACAACTTGGTTGTCGGATTTAGCAACCATTAAAATACTACGTTAACTGACAATGGTTACTGATAATCCACTGATAACAATTTTACGATTTATTTTCTATAAAAAATAGTCAATTCAATTTTCTAGTCACTATAGTCGATGTTTAGAACTAAAAAATATTCTAATTATTTTAAATAATTAAATTTTCATTTATAGAACATAACTAGGTGCAATGTCTATATTTATTGATTTATGTTATGCTATAGATGGTACTACAGTAATTTATAATACAAATAAAGATGAAATTCTTTGTAAAATTAAAGGTAAGTAGCTGCATATGAAATAGTTAACATTCAAATTATAAGTAATAGTTACACACTTACACACCAATTTACCAAATTTATAAACTAAGAACATGTTAATGGCATGATTAACTTATATTTATTTACTAAGCTATTTGTATTACAGTTAGTATCTTTTTAGAGACGAGTTGTCAAATTTTTAACACTAAATAAAGAAATTATTTTGTTTTGTTCTTAACTATAAATTTTTGTTGGTATAAATCAATTTAAATTGTTCATAATACATCCTAAGATAAAATGTCATTATGTATTTTGACATTTTATTATTTTCAAATTTAAATTGATATTTTGATTTATATATTTATTTATTAAGTATTACTTACTTTATTTACTTATTTTTAATATAATAATTTAATATTTCTGAATTATTTAAATTTTAAAGTTAATATAAATTATAACTATATATTATAGCTTTTTGTTAGAGTACCTATTAAATTAATCATTTAACATTATCCTCAAACTTCAAAGTACTAAATAAATTTTAAGAGTAACATAATATATAATATATACTTTTGATAAATATGTGTGTTATATAGAGGCAAATAATTCAAATATTATTGAACAATTCATTCCTATAACAAATTTGGTTGAAAATGGTTTTGTTACGTGTGTTATGGATGAAGATGATGCCACCGAAATTCAAGTTCAAGACCAAAATAAAGAAATAGGGCAGTCGACAAGTACAATAACTAAGGTTACTGAAATCCAAGTTAAAGAAAAAATACTGAAATTGTGCAGTCGACAAGTACAATAAATGAAGTTACTGAAATCCAAGTTCTCGGCCAGAGTACTGATGAACTACAAGATGTATGGAATACAACTCGACCAAGGCCAATAGACCATCGAGCGACTGAAGAATTTATAAAAGTAGTTATGAGTGAAAACATACAAAACTTATTGAAAGACAAGAGAACTCCTAAAACTAAAGTATGGAAACAAGTTTACGATAAGATGATTAAATTAGGTTTTAGAGTATGTCAATCACCAATAGAAGGAGGTATTAAATGTAACCAGAAGTGGCGTAACTTGGAAAAAAACTATATTGATTTAAAAAAAAATGCAGGGCCAAAATCAACAGGAAAAGGGCGCAAGGATCCACCTCCAAATTACACTTTACTACATTCAGCTTTTGCTGATAAACATACTGTCAAACCACCTGTGGTTTTAGATACTTTAAATATTTCGTCACTTCAAAATTCTATATTAAACTTTAACAAAGAACTAAATGAAGATAATGAAATGGATTCACCAGGTATGGCAAATGACAGAGCAATTGATGATTCAGTCTACACAGATGAGGAGCCACCTACAAAACGGTTTATGAAAATAAAGAAATCTACTAGACCTCTTAACCCTGTGTTATTGGAAATTCAAAAACAATATGCTCAAGATATTGAAATACAAAAAGAATTCATGAATATTAGTCAAGCAATGATCTCAGAACAGAAAGAACAAACTAAACTTTTGTCTCAATTGATTACTTTTATGATGAATAAATAATTTCAACTGCAAACTGTTATTACTTATATTAAATGTTTTATACTTAAGATAATTTATGTTATATCATTTGAAGCAATTAATATTTATTTTAATTTGTTAAACTGAAAGGCAAAGACTGACCTGAAAAAAATAAAAAATCTTTTTTTTTTATTCATTGTATTTGTATTCATAATTTGTTAAATATATATGATATAGACTTATTTATTCTAAGCTGTTATTATATATTATGTTACATGTTTTGTACTTAAAATAATTTATATCATATCTTAAGAGAAGTTTTTTTTATTAAATTAATAAATTCAGAAGATCTCTTCGTTTTTCTTCTCCTGTTCTTATTTCTACTCGGCTTGTATCAATTCGTTGATGTGTGTTTATCATATTATTTTCTTCCCTTATGAAGGTATCTAAAAAATCGTCATTAAGCAAACAAAAATTATGTAAAACACAACTAGCTAGTATAATAATTGAAGCCATTTTTATGTTATTGGTATCAATGAAAAGTAATCTTCGCCATCGTCCCTTCAATAAACCAAAAGTATTTTCGATTGCAACTCTGGTCTTGCTTAGTTTTGTATTGAATTTTCTGTGTCTTATAGTTAAATTACCATAGTCCTTAAAAGATGTTATAAGCCAACTTGTATTGGTATATGCTAGATCACCAAGTAAATGATACTTTCCATAAAATAGGCTATTGGGTCCTTCAGTTTCAATTTTTTTGTAAACATCACTATTTGACAAAACTCTTGCATCATGTAGACGGCCTGGGTAACCAATATTGACATTGGTAAACAATAAGTTTGAAGTACAAATAGCTAAAATTTTAAATGATTTATTAATCTATATAGCTTCACACTACCAAAATTAATTATTAAATATAAATAACCTTGCATGATAATAGATTTGTTTAATTTTCTGTCAGTATAACAATCCTGTTGATCTAAAGGTGCTTTTATACAGAAATGCGAACCATCAATTGCACCGATGACTTCTAAGTTAAAATAATTGTTGAGTAATAAATGCCTTAAGTAGTTATAATTTTAATAATATATTTGACATATTATAGATAGGTACCTAATTACTAAATAATCAACACAAACCTGGAAAATCAGATCTGGACTTAAAGTCTTTTGCCAAAAGGGGGGCATCTTTTTGGCTAGGCCATGCTATAAATTTAGGAGACAGTTTACATAATTCAATAATAACATCTCTGGTGACAGACTTTACAGTAGATCTTGCCACATTAAAAACCTCTGATACTGATCCCATTGAACCTTCTTTTGCGAGGTACCATATTGTTATGAGAATCTAAAAATCAAATATTTGTTTTCTATAGAAAAACACATTGTAACCTAGTTTAAAATTGAATTATACAAATAAAATTACTTTTTTTTCAACAGACAATGGTTGATTTCCTCCTGAGTATTTTTTTGTTAAATTACATTCTTTTAAGCAGATCTGTACTAGCTTAAGAAATGTTTGACGCGTCATTCGAAAATGAGAATGGAAATCACTGTCTACATAATCTCTTATAATAGTGCATATAGGATTCTGTAACCTTATATGACTCTGACGACTCAATAACAACATAAGTATTCTTACGTTTTTTTTTCTTTTATTTTGTAACACATTCCAACATAACTGTCTATATTTTAGAACAGTTGATTGCGACTGCATAATGTAGTTTAAAATTACTAGTACTAATTCACTTTCATTATTCATTATTAATCACGATACCAATGCAAATTAAAAATGTAAAAATAAGTTATGTATAAGTTATTAAACTTATAAAATACAATTTATTAGTTATCACAATATCATTTATCAGTTATCATCACAAAAAATACAGTAAACAGTGAACAGTAAACAAAATTGTTTTGGCGATATAGCAACCAAGTTGTTTTTTCAGCGAACACCTCGGGCACTGCTGTAAACGCCATCGCCAAAACATATTTATTGTTTCACTGTCAGTCGTATCAATCAACGTCAAACGTATACAGTCCGTGGTTGGCGGTAGTTTACCAGACACGCGCCTATTAGTGTTTTTTTTTTCTACCAGCAATCGCAACGAAATGAAAGTATTGATTTCATATTTTTCTTAGGTATATTGCATTTATATTCCATAATTCCATATTAAACGTACCTATTCAATAGCATTATCATGTAATGATTGTAATATTCTGCTATTACAAAACAAAAATAGACTGAACACAGTTTTTGGTATAATTCATGAATTTACAATATAGCGTATTTGATTATGATCGAAAATTATTGTGACTCTTTTATGTATAAAATAAAAATAGAATTAAAGTGTCGTCCATATCTTCTGTATTTGACAGATTGTATTATTATTTATCATTATTGTTGTAACGTTATCATATTTTATTTCACATAAACTGCTGTTGTCGATGCACCGTTGATAGCTTGTTTTTATTTTCAAACCTGTCTCACAAATACCTGTCTGCTACTAAATAATTTTTTATAGATCAAGGTTTCTTTTTACATATTTTAATGTGCGATTTGGTATCTATTCTGATCTTAGGGCACGTTTCATAAATCCGAATGATATTTGTCGACTTCTAAAGGAGGATTCAGATTCGGATGATCATGACGATATTGATTTTGAGCCTGAAGCTGTTGAAGAAGATGGCCATAATAGTGAATCTGAGGAAGAGATATATGACAGAATGGATGATGATATTGACGAGGAAGGTTTGTCATTTTATATTGGGAGGAATAATGATACAATTTGGGCCAACAAACCACTTTCAAAAACTTCGAAGGTCAGGTCAAAAAACATAATCAAAACTATTCCTGGTCCTAAGGCACAAGCCCCGGTCTGTAAGACGAGGCTTGACTGTTTCCTGCAAATCTCTTCTTTGGAAATCATAGATGACATAGTCAAGTTTACTAATATTTTTATTGCTCAAAAAAAAAAAAATGAAAAAACTGAATCGTCCGACACTCCTGTTCGAGATAGGGACTACAAACCTACCTCAAGATCGGAAATAAAAGCTTTATTTGGAGCTTTGTTCTTGATAAGCGTCAAACGTGGAAATCGTGCTGATATTAACGAATTTTTCAATAAAAATTGAACAGGCCTGACAATTTTGCGCGCTAATTTTAGCGAACGTAGATTTCGATAGTTGCTCAGGTTAAAAAATAGGTTTAATGACTTTTATTTTTGCTCAACTCTAAAATATATTGTTCAGGAGTGGTAAAACTAAATGCGCTAAAATGTACCGAGTTATACGCTTATTTAGTAATACATTTTTTTTTTATTAACTGAAGGTGAATAATAATTATATTTATTTATGTTAATATTAAACACGCAGTACATACTTATTGACTTATTATTATAAACAAGTAAAAATAGAGAATACAAAAAAATTTAAATTGTAATATTTATATTAAAGTTAATATATTTTTTCACATTATAAATTACAAGCTATAGCAATCTTATTTTTCTTGAGTCTTTTGCAAAGTCATTAAGAACTTCATCTGTTGTTAAAATAATTTCACGATGAATATTTAGTAGTGCTTCTCCAATAGTATTTCTAAGGTATGTCTTAAGTCTTTTTAACGTAGAAAATGACCTTTCACTGCTTGCTGTAGTTACGGGAAGTGTAGCTATTATTTGGAGAAGTTTATAAGTAGATGGAAAAATGAGTGGGTTACATGCTATAAGAGCTTCTAATGCATTTTTTGGTTTTTCTGTTCCAACAAATTTTTGTGTCCATGTCAATACTTCTCCAATTACTGAATCTGAACTACATTGAAGATCTTCACTATACTTTTCTGCCAAACTTTTTATGTTTTCTTCTCTATTTGGCAAATTATTGTTTGGTAAGAGACGGCAAAAATTGGTGATTAGAGATTTATGTGCAATGAACCTATCATAAAGTTGACTAATAAAATTATCTAAAAATGGAATAAATAATGATATTTTATAGTATTCATTTGGACAAGTAGTTTTTACATTAAACCGATTTTTTTGTATGTTTGTTAAACGAGGTAAAGTTATTTCAATATCAAGTGACATACATTTTTCTTTCACTTTCAAAAATAGTTTCTTAAAATCCTCATCTGCATTATTTCTGATATTTTTTAACACATCAGATACATTATCTGCCAGAGACATGGCTTCAATCAAATCAATATTTTGCATTTGAAGAAGTTTACTAAGAGGTAAACTTATGCTAAATACTTTTGCTAGCAGATGTGTTGCCAAAATAAATTCAGGTTGCTTCATAGCACACAAAAGTTGATAAGCTCCTGATGACGATTCTCTGTCTGGCCATGTAGAAATAGTTGATAATCCATCAATAACTGCAACAAATAATTCCATAAAAGTAATTATGGAGTCATGCCGATCGACCCATCTTGTTGGACAAAGTAATTTTAGTTTAGTAATCTGTGATTCAGGACATACACGTTTTATTGAATCTTACATTACATTTTGGCGTTTAGGGTATTTAAAAAACACACATACTTTTTGTATGGTACCAGTGCAGTTTCGTATACTTTGAATGTTACATGTGTCGGATATTGCTAGATTTAAACAATGTGAGGAGCAATGAATGTAGTGAGCAAGTGGATATTTTTTGGTAACGTGGGATTGTACACCATTAAAGCATCCACTCATGGTAGCTGCACCATCAAAACCTTGGCCTCTTAAATATTTCAAATCAATACCAAGTTTATCAAGGGTATTTAAAAGTGTGTTTGCTAAACCCATACCTGTAACATCAGTAACAGGAACAAACGTTAAGAAATCTTCTCTCATTTGCATTGAAGAAAATTCAAAATAACGTACACACAGAGAAAATTGCTCAATTCCCGATATATCGGCAGTTTCATCTGCTAATACAGTGAAACATTTAGCAGCATTCACTTTTGAAATAATTTGTTTTAATATTAAATTTGAACAAGAAGTTAATATTTGGTTTTGGATATCAGCACTAATATAACTTGAATTTCCCTGAGCAGTTTTTAAATGTTCAGCTAGATTTATATCACCAGACATAACTTTAAATCGTAAGAGTGATCTAAAATTACCATCATTTTCAACAGGAGGATTGTCACAGTCTATTGGACCTGAGTCTCGATGACCACGCAAAGGTAGACCTTGACGGCCACAAAACATAACAGTTTCAATAATTGGTTTTAATTTGGCACGGTTTTGTTCTATCTCAGATTTCAATTTTTTATCCAGTTGTATTAAAATAGAATCAGTAGTTTTATTAGACACTGACATTAAACAATCAAACTTTAATGTCATTTATGGCATTTATTGTTATTGTGTTTATTAAATTCTTCTATTGCGTTTTTCCAATTTGAAAACGGCGTTAAAACAAATTTACCCAATTTTTGACTCCCCGAACCACCTTCATGTTCATTAAAAATTACACAATATTTACATAATGCGCCATCAAACATTTTTGAGTAAGCAATCCAAGTCCATTTGTAAAGCCAATGGTGTTGGAATTTTAGATTTCTTTTATTGTTTGTTGGATATTTATAATTTTGTTCAGGAATCCACAATGATTGCAGTATTTCAATTCGTTTAATAGATTCAATCTTAAATAACAAACAAACGTATTAATAATTAAATATTTCAAATTTATAAATATTGAGTGTACCTAATCATTCTACATTTCTAAATGCAACTAGTACCTAAAATAAATATAACTAAGTATACCCTAAGGTAAATACCCTAGGTACCTACTCGTATTTACAAACTGAATTTAAAACAAGCTAAATGAAGCTGAAATTTATTTTAAAAAGTATATATACAGTGTACCTTACTGGAAACTAATATAAATCATAAATGTATATTAATATTATATCAATTCCCTAATCATTTAACAGTGTACACACAATTAAATGAAAAATGCTTTACTTAAGTTATCAGAATTATGGATCACCAAAAATCTAAAATATAATTAAATGAGTTTTATCTAGTAGTTCGTTGTTATTACCTATTGTATTCAAAATTGCACATTAATTTAAATAAATCAAATAATATTGTGTAAAGATATAACTACTATATTATTACTACTATATTTAACTACTTAAAACTTACCCTTTCATAAAAATTAACAAATAAACCAACATCATTTAGTGACTTTGCTGTTTTATATTCATCCATATTTACTATTGATACTGGTGTGGACTAAAAATATAAAAGTAATTTAATATTTTAAACTATGACAGAACATTATGTTCTAATATAATATAATATTTATAAACATCTTACAATTGAACAATCTGCATTTGTATTCAAATTAATATTCAATTCTGATGAATTTTCGTTAATCACTGTAGCATTTGTATTGTCAGAAATAGCAACTAAATGAGTATCCTAGAATATAATTATGAATTAGTTACAAAAAATAAAAATAATTATATATATTTGAAATTTAAACTCATGTATCTTATCCAATTTACTTATTGTATAACATGTACAGATTGTAAATATATTAAATTTTGTTTCAATGAGAAAAAAAAATTATAAATACTTACATCTAATGATTTAGGAATTTTTTTTTTTTAAAACTGTAAAATAGTTTTTGATTGTCCTTGTTCTTGCTTGAGTGCTTTTCTTTTCAGATTATTCATAGCGATTACTTATTAGTGGCCTTAATAACTACTAACTAGTAATAACTAGTATTAAACAAACGTTAAACAGTTAAGAATTTAACAGTTACAGACCAACAAACCACATTTGACACTATCACAGTAGAATATAATCAAGACTCAGTCTCTCAGCAGCACGATAGTATATGGTATAAAAGAATAATTGATAAAAGTATAAATAGAACAATATTACAACATACAACATACACGCCATAGATATATACATATGTTTATATAATTCTGAGTAGATGTGGGATCGTTCGGTCGTCGGTGCGATAAGCACGCGACGATCACCGAATAGCGTCCCACAGCCGTACATAGAAAATACTAAAATGATATTAAATAATAATAAAAATAAAAGTATTAAAATCATACAATAAAAACATTTTTTTTTTAAAGGCCAAGGGGGGGGGGGGGGGTTGAACCCCTAAAACCACACCCTGGCTACGCCACTGATTCTCAATAATGTACGATAGAAAGGAAACACCATTTGTGCAGGTAGATTTACCTGGCCTAAAACCATGCTGCTCATCAATCAATATATGATCAAGGCTACGTATAATGCAATGATAAACGACAGATTCAAATACCTTGGCAATATGAGGGATTATTGATATTGGTCTGTAATTAGTGACGTCTGAAGCATCACCAGATTTCAAAACAAGGGTTATAGAACAGATTTTCCAGATTTCAGGGAACGTGCATTCATCCAGAGACTTTCTACATAAAAGGAACAACGGAATATAGACAATCAAACGACAGTTGAAAAGAAAAAGGGCCGGACTTGTGGAAGTTTTATTGCACAAGGTAGACAGGATTGAAAGAATATCCTCAGGTGAGAAGTTGATATCTGAGGGGAGATCAAATGGCAGCCTACTAGAGCTGTGTGATTGGGATTGGTTTGGAGTAGAAGAACAGAAGACTGATTTAAAATAGTCTGAGAAATGGTTAGCAGATTCAGAAGGGTTGTTTGACGAATGATCGCCAAAGTGTACTGAAATTGGAATTTCAGGATGCTGTTTAAGATCACGTACATATTTCCAGAAACTACGTGGAGAGTTGGATAATGCTCTTTCTGTTTTTCCATTATACGCGCGGTAATTCGACTTTGAAAGATATTTACATTTTGCCCACAGTTCTGAGAAAGCATTATAGTCTAACGATAGACCTGATTTTTTAAAAGTAAGTTGGGCTCACTTTTTTTGAAAAATTAGTCTTTTAAATTCAGGAGATACCCAGGGAGGAAATTTATGTTCATGGAATGTTTTGAAAGGTATTTATTTATCAATGGCCTCTGATAGCTTACTATTAAAGAAAGAGGCGGCGTCGTTGGTGCTACGGTTATAAAGAACTGATACCCAGTCTGTACATAATAAAAATTAATTTATAGGTTCATAGTCTACATTTTTAAAATCCCTAAACTTTCTAGGCTTATTGATACCCTGCGGACGTTCTAACATATAATTGATATCCAAAGGTGGGTGGTATGGATCAGAGATCACTAACGATAGACTAGACTTGTATATTAAAAGTTTGCTCGAATTTGAAAAAACTAAATCCAGCAGGCTACCATGGGTATTATAATGAGAATTGATCTGGAAGAAATTTTAGAAAAGAGAACGAGTCTCCAATGAGCATGGATGCACGTGTGGAGCACCCCAATATTTTGAGACCAATGTTATCACGTGACCAAACGATGCCTGGCATGTTGTAATCGCCACAAATCATTATGTTACAAGGAGAATATACAGATACTAATTGTTCAACAGTATGTGAGTGTTGTTCATATACGTCAGCAGAAGAGTTAGGAGGTAGATAAACAGCACCGATTAAGAATTTAGTTTTTAAAAATGTTAGAGCTATAAATACTTGTTCTACGTTATAGCAATTGTTGAGGATTAAGGAAGCATTAAGGTTAGATTTTACTGCAATGAGGACACCACCACCACCACGGATGGATGACTTTGTATATGAGTACCTGTCAAATCTGAAAATATGGAACCCAACGAAACCTAGTTCAGAATTACCTATGTCTGGCGTTTTTGTCAATATAATTATATCATAAGAATCAAATAAAATAAAGTTGCACCTGAGAGTGTTAAGTTTAATTCTAAGGCCACGTACATTCTGGTAGTAGTTTTTTAGAGAATTACAAACAATATTAGAATCAGAGGACACACATTTTATTTGAGTACCAACATTAGTATCAGTATTGATTAAGGGTTCATGTGTAGAAAACTTATTAACAAAACTTTTAAATTCAGTTAAAAAATTATCAGAAGATGATAAAGTTTTTTTTCAGATAGTACAGTTTAAGTGGTAAGAGGCATGCCGGAAGAAAATATTACATTTTCTAACAAACACAAATTTCAAACAGATAAATTCATAGAGTGATGAGTGTCTGCTAGACAGCGAACGCCATTTGCCACCATCTCCCGCGAATCCGATACGGTATTATCAATATAAAATTGATTACATTCTCAGTTTGCCACCACCAGTATCCCATAAACCAAGTGATTTTCTTCAATTATTGTATACAATTTTTTTTTTGAAGTCTCCATAGTCACTTGGGTCTTTTTTAGAACAAATCTTGCATTTAAATACTTAACAGTTAAAATACTCTACAATTCACCTATCCCACCGGGCAGCTAGTAAAAGTAAACGATGAAACGATGAATGAAAATTTTTATTTTTGACTTTCGGCACTTTTAATCAATCACAATTATTTTATAAAAACCACACTGAAAAACAGTCTAATATATTATTATGATGATGCACGGACAGCTGAACGGTTTTTAGTGTTTGTACTACGTACTGATAAAATTAGGATTGTGTGATATCTTTATCTACCGCATCTTTCCACCTAGTTCGTGGTCTATCTATCGGTAATTTTTTTTTGTATGGTCTCCGTTAGTACTTTTTTATTACGTCACTATCAGCTCTCCATACATGTCCAAACCATTGCATTCTCTTAATTTTTATATGCGACGAAACATTGGGTTTAAAAAATAGTTGGTATAGATCTTCATTCTTTCTTCTCTCAAAAATACCTAACTCTGTATTATATATTGGGCCAAAAATGTTTCTAAGTACCTTTCATTCGAATATTGCCAATCTTTTGGCATCACGTTTCGTTGAGGACCATGTCTCACATGCATATGTGATTACTGGTCTCAAATATTGATACCTACATATTTTTATTAATTGTGCTCATCTTTCCTCGTGAAACTATTCAATGTTATGAGCATATGGAATCATAGGATTATATTTGTAAATATAAAATGTATGTTTGACAAAAAAACCAAGTTTTTTGCTTTGACCAGTTAAATTATTATGGGCTCAAGTACAATAAATACGATCATACAAAATATTTAAAAATATGCATAAAGCTCAATAAAAAAGCATGCAAAATAAAAATAGTACCATTTTTATCAGAATAATATTAACTGTGGAAATTTCTCACTAAAACTCCATTTGGGCTTAGCAAAAAAAAAAAAAGGTTTTCACAAATTCTGACCCTGATCATCGCATTCTTCACCATATTTGTTTGAAATATACAAATCCCATGCCATAAAAGTACCAAAGGTATAATCATTGTACATAGTTTTGTTTAAAAACAGGAACATATTATCTTAAATTCGGATGAAAAGTTACATCATAACGTATGAACAGTTCAGTATAATATTGGTACACCATTAATAAAAAAACATTTGTGCCCTATACATTTGAAGACCTTAGTGAATGGTTTTAATTCAATGTGTTATGATTTCGAGTTGAAAAATGTGTGATCTTTACTTTGAAAAAGCTCAGCAAGTATTTTTATAGTCAAACTTTATCATACATTTTACACAATTTATTATTCAGTGTTTTTCAATATCATATATGTACCCCATATAAGCATATAATTATGTAACATATTATATTTCAATATCTAAACCAAGTATGATAGGAAGAAAGGTGTGTTCTCTGTTTTTGATGAGCATAGTATCATGCATTCATATGAAAATGTTAAACCATAACGTGTAGCATAGAGAAACTCTGTAGAAAGGTAATGGCATAGAAATATTTACACAGAGATGTGAAAATAAATCACATAGGTGTAGGTTGATTCGTTTGAAATTTGATTCATATGAATATGTAATATTTTATGAAGATGTTAATAATAATAAGTTCTTTTAAATATAAAAAGCTCATCACAATCTTAATTAAATTTGCATGAAATAAACAAATATCAAGTTAAAAAGTACAAAAGATATACACGTATACATAATACGTGTAAACAGTTTAATAAATTTGTGCGATTATTCGTCCTCTACATTTGAAGACTATAGTAAATAGTTTAATCGCTATTCTCAAACATACATGTATAAAACTTTATTACCTACTCAGTTTCATTCGTTAACATGAAATTTAATCGAATAAAACGGTGATTTGCGAGATAATGTATGTAATCAACTTAGTACTACAAATACAGATTCAATCTAAGAACGGTCTTACCAAAAGCATAAAAAAACAAACATTTTTTTAGATCAGAATTGTGAATCACATACTGTTTACATGTTATAAAAATAATATAGTTTGATTGATTGACCCAAGGAGGCAGGAACATGGATTGATTAGTTACCAAGAAATACTGACAAAATATAAGTAAATCCTAGAATGGAGAATTCGAAAAATATTAACGATTTTTTTTATCCCGTCAGCGTTATCACGGGAGACGATAAACGAAAGAAAATAGCAAAAAAAAAAAGCAGGAATTTAGTAACCACCGCCCGGTATCGAAACCGGCGTGCACCGTAATGCATTAATTACTATTAATTCCTACCTAACGCCTAAACCTACCTATATAGCCAGGTACTCGAGTTGAAAACTTAAGCTGGTTAACGGTTCGTGATACGACGACGCGTACTATTATGACTACGAGCAAACAAATCGAGAGAGCGGTCGGTGGGACAGATAAGAAAGGCGGTAGGCGATGGTAGGGGGAACGGGGGAGGGAATTTGGACGAACGCGATTGGAGCCATTATTCTTTAACCTAAAAAGAGAGTTCATCCGGATGAATTGGGAAATCGGACCGGAGAAAAATCGAGAAAAAAAGCGAATTGAAAATAAAACAATGTAGTGAAGGGGGGGGATTATAAAAAAAGCGTAAAAGGAAAAGGGGAATAAGAAAAAATTGCGTAAATGGATATGTATGGAGAGCTGATAGTGACGTAATAAAAAAAGTACTAACGGAGACCATACAAAAAAAAAATACCGATAGGTAGACCACTAACGAGGTGGAAAGATGCGGTAGAGAAAGATATCACACAATCCTAATTTGTTCAGTACGTAGTACAAACACTAAAACCGTTCAGCTGTCCGTGCATCATCATACTAATATAATAGACTGTTTTTCAGTGTGATTTGTATAAAATAATTGTGATTGATTAAAAATGCCGAAAGTCAAAAATAAAAATTTTCATTCATCGTTTACTTTTACTAGCTGCCCGTTGGGATACAGGTGAATTCCTTCAAAAAGCTACATCTTTATCAATCGTAGAAAAAGTGAGTTTAAGATAAAACAACTTATTAATTTTTGGGTAGATATTAAAAACGAATATGAGCGACTCTCTGACAAGGCAATTGAGTTTCTATTGCCATTTACTAGTACAGAGTTGATCGAAAGAGCGTTTTCTTCATATATCTTTATTAAAAATAAGTATATAGAAATAAACTAAACGCAGTTCCAGATTTAAGATTATATCTCGCATCATTTGAACCTAATATTAAAAAACTATTTAAATTGAAACAAGGTCAAGGATCTCACTAATAATTTACATTTCAATTTTTTGTTCATTAAATTTAACTATTAAATAAGTAAAATAATTAATTTTGGTATGTGTCTTATTACTCAATATAAAAATACATACATTATTACATTATATTATATTATTGTTATTTTTAATTAAATGTTTTAAGAGTGGTTATGTGAAAAATTTTCAAAAATATACAGAGGGGTACAATCTAGAAAAATATTAAGCTTAGGCATACAGCAGGAAAAAAATGTTTGGAACCGCTGAACTAAAGTGTGGGTAGTGGTACCTGCATATAAATTTCCTTTATGCATTATAAATAAAAAAGAGGTTTGAAATGCCAATACCATTGGCTGCTTGAATTTAATTGGCTTGCTTATTCAGAGAAAGACCTTGGTGTTTACTGCAAACATTGTGTTGTATTTGCAAAAACTGGTGGCGTGTGGAGCAGTGCCGTATCTAAGACATTTGGCGCCCGGGGCTAATAAAAATGTAGCGCCCTTACATAGTATTAGCTATAGGGGTCAGGGTTTGCGGGTTATCAACACAATTAAAAAAATTTTAAAACAGGTACAAATCAAAAGCATATTTTTATATAACAAATATTTTTTATTGAAATCGTTGTCTTAACATATATTATTATATTATAGATCATAATCAATATTATAGTTAAAAACCATTAAAAAATATAAAAACAAAAACCTAAATAAAAAATCTAATGATTATTTTAATTAAGTAAAAAAATTATAATCTGAAAATTTAAAAATTAACTTTTCTAGCTTTTTTTGCAGCGAAATCATTAATTATGTCTTCATAATTGATTTGTCTTGCAATTTTATTTTCTATGGATAAAATTGAAAAGTTATTCAGTCTTGATTGCTCCGTAGTAGATCTTAAATATGTTTTTATTAATTTCAATTTGCTAAAGCTTCGTTCACACGAAGCTGAAGTAACTGGCATTGTAAGATATATTTGGTAAGCAACGGGTATATTTGGATATGCATCTTGAAGTTTATTTTTATAAATAAAATTCAACATTTCAAAAAATGTTGCCCTTTTTAAATCGTCATCTATGTTGTAAACATGCTCTTTAAAGCTCTCTAGTTCTGAAATAAATTCAATTTTGTTGAGGTCGTTTTCATATTTATTGCATAAATCGACTCCCGCTCTTTTCAAGTTTTCCATAGGCCAAGAATAAATTATTGTTGGATCTAAAAATAAAAAATCTTGAGCAATATTTTCCATTGATTTAAATCTTTGACGTAGTCCTATTATGATATTGTCAATAACATTTTTAATCGTTATTAAAAATTTATTTTCTTCACTTATGTTACAAAACTCATCTTCTGCAATTTTTCCGGGTAAAAGTTTCTTTTTTCGTAATCTGACTTTTGGAAATTCCGTTTCTATGCCTAATACTTCAGCTTTATTCTTTGAATCCAATAAAGCCTCATTTATACCTTGCTCTCGAAAGAGAGAGACTTTGCAGATGTTTGACAGCGACATCAATTGTTAATTTTGGTTTATGTAAAATTATATTAATCCTGTCAATTGCACTGAGAATTTTTTCCCAAACCGTAAGCATACAAATAAAAGAAAAACTTTTAAGTGATCTTATCAAATTATCTGCATCAAATTTTGTTTCTTCTAATATTTTTTCTTGTTTTAGAACGTCAAAGCTTTTATAAACCATATCCAGTTGAGTATTTAATGATTTTATTACACGATGTTTAGCCGACCACCTTGTACTATACACTTTCAATGACAATTTTAAATTATTCATTAGAATATCCCATCTTTGCGTTGAACTCGAAAAGAAATTAAATAATTTCTGTACGATACCGAAAAATGTTTCTACTTTAGGTATACTTTTTGCACAATTAACACCAATTAAATTTAAGGAGCGAGCTGAGCATGGGATGAATCTTGCAAGTTTATTCATTTCAATAATTCGTGCTTGGACTCCTTTAATTTTTCCACTCATATTTGACCCGTTATCAAACGATTGTCCTCTACAGTCAGATATTCTAAGATTATCTTTTGTCAAACAATCTAATATATCTTCTGTTAATGATTCACCAGTTTTGTTGTACACACGCACAAACTTAAAAAAACTTTCTATGATTTCGCATTCATTCTGGTTGTTTTGTATAACATAGCGAATAACTTGGGTCATTTGTTCTTGGTGTGCAATGTTCGGTGTACAATCGAATAGTATAGAATAATATTTCACCTCTATTATTTTTGAAAGAATTTCATCTTTAACTCTTTTTGCCATAATCTCTAGAAACTCGTCTTGAATACCATGAGAAAAATAAGAAAGACCACCTTTTTTATGTCTTTCAATATGTTTTGATAATGGTTCATGATAATGTGACACTAGATTAAATAAATTTAAAAACTTTCCACTTCGGTTTGATGTTCCCACACTAGAAATAATTTCATTAGATCCTCGAAATGCACTTCCGTCCATTGCTAGATGCATTATAATGTCTATAATTGCCAATAAAACGGATTTCCAGTGACCTTCTTCTTTACTTATAGAATTTTGCAATTCTGTATCTATACCCTCTCAGTGATTCAATGCCATTTCCAATGAAGTCCAAGAACACACATTTTTTTTATGTATTGGTGAATTTTCATGTAATGGAATTTTTTCGGTAACTTTTTTCCAGTTTGTTAAGCCAGTATATGCTAATTTTGATATGTTGGATGAATTTTCTATTTTAGTAAACAATTTACAAGGTACACAAAAAAGTGCATTTTTATATGAAGAATAGCTGAGCCATGTTCTTTTTAATTTTTTTCCATTCATAAGTATCTTATAAAACCAGTCAGACTTAACATTTCTACCGTCTCTTTACGAATTACTAAAATCATGAATTTCAGAATAATTGTACCTCATTTTCACTAATTATGTTCTTTGTGTATCTGTAATATTTAAAGGCCATGTACCAAGATCAGTAAAATGTATGTTTATGGTGTCTACTTTATCGCAATTAGTTCTGATCCTGTCTATAGCTGAATAATAGTCCTCATCACTAGTCGATACCGTTTTTGTTTCAAATAATTTACTATGTGTAATCTCTGTAGAAATAACTTGATGTTTATTTTTTTCTTTGGGTATAATAATTGTATTTGATATTGATGAACTTGTATCAGAATTTGAAGGAACCACTTTTATAAATTAAAGGTAAATTAAAAAAGGTATTTTTGTGATGGCCTTTGGTTAGTTTATACGATTTAATCTTATATTAGTTGTTATAACTTAAGGGGACGTTACACACACAATTTTCCAGCACGAATACATGACCACGCAAAAAGGTAATAACTTGTGTTTAAAGTGGTTTTAGAGAAAAAACACCTATTATAAAATCGAAAGAAGACAATATTTTGGAGACATTGACTTATCCGTTTTTTAAAATAACGTTTTAAAAAAAAGTTATTACATTTTCAAAATGTGAAAATTGTTATGTTTTAAACGTTGAAGTGTTAGCTCAATAGTCCATGAATTTTAAAATAGATATGTCATTGTCTCCAAAATATTGTCCTCTTTCGATTTTATAATAGGAGTTTTTTCTCTAAAACCACTTTAAACACAAGTTATTACCATTTTCCGTAGACATGTTTTAGTGTCTTACGTTCGAATTTAGGTACCGTCATGTGCTGCTTCGATGGCTATAGCGGGAGTGTTCAACATATAGATCATTTGGTTTTAGGTTATGTTGTAATCTGATATCATTCTTATCACTAACTGGTGGTCCAAACTTCGATCCAATTGTGTGTGTTTGCCGTTTGACTTTTTAGTTTTGATCAAAAACCTTTGATTTATTTAGATTTTTTATTAAGTTAACTATTAATTAATAAATTGTACCTATATATTATAATTATTTAGTTTTCACATTTTTAAAAATTCTACGAGTATTATGTCAAACAATTTGAGTAATCATGCCAGAAGTTTAACGGGAGATGTAAAACGCAGATATTTGGACAAAATTGAGACTTTAGATTCAAAAGACCCCTATTTTTTGTTAATGGACCCAAGTGTCATCTGGACAACCGACTTGGACATTTTGCCTTCAATCACTTACCCCGACGTTTTTAATTATTTAGTTTTAACCAAAAGTGTTTACACATTAGAACAGTTTAAAGCTTATAAAAGTTTAGACGCCTACAATTTCTTTGTATCTGGATGGGTTTCCAACACTAAATGGCTTGCTTTTAATAATAATGTGCTTGTAGTTGCAGAGGTAAGATAGTTTAGTAATTTAAAGCAATGTTGAACACTTACATACAGGCCCCTATATGTATGTTGTGTAAATAAGTTAAACTACTACAAATTTGGAATTTAATACATTTTTTATTGCTCAATATAAAGTTTAGATTTACACATTACAAACTTTACATTTACATTAAATAATAAAAAATTATATATTTACTATATTTATGATATTAATTTTAAAATTATCACAATCTGTCACAGACAGGATGTTTTTTTGTATGTGTTTGTTACCTATTGACTTTTTTGCTTGCTTAGTGTTTACTACATTATACACTAAAAAAAAAATATATACTTATGTGGTTCATTGTAAAACAACTTGCAGGCATATAATATATATTTTTTTTGTATGTGTTTTTACCCATTGATTTTATTGCTTGCTTAGGGCTTAAACTTAATTTTTTCTTTTGCTATATTTAGGTGGCTCATTCTAAAAGGATGAATGATGCACAACTTTTGCCTTGGCTTGTGCTTAAGAGTAGTGGAGACGTTTGGGCTGCACACTGCACCTGTGTGGCTGGTTTAGGTGAATGTTGTTCGCATGTGGAAGCACTACTTTTTTACTTACAATTTGTTAACCTAAAGAAAACTGAGAATGCAAAGTCAGTCACAGGGTCACAGTCAGTTACTGGGTAATACCTTCCAATCAACACGCTGATCCCAAAAAGATAAATTAAATTAACTTTAACCATCCCAAATCTATGATGCCCCAAAATAAACATCAAAAGAGCAAGTCCAAGTCAGATTTTACAAAAAAATTGAAATCAACTTTAACTAATCCACAAGAATTTCATAAGTTTCTATCAAATCTTCAAAATGTAAATAACAAGGCTGCTATACTAAGAGTTGTAGAACCATTCAACTTGAAGTTTGTCATTAATCAATTTCCAAAAAGTCTTGCAAATATTTATAAAGACGAAAATTCTTTACTTAACTTAAAAGAATTAGTATATTTAGGTTCTAAATTGGACTTTTCATTGACTCTAGAAGACTGTTCTATAGAAAGTTCAACGAAAATGCAGTCTAAATCTAAAGATTGGTTTTATACAAAACTGGTCGTATAACTGCATCAAAAGTAAAAGGAGTGTGTTCAGTGAAATCAATTAGTTCAAATGTATCCCTTCTTAAATCAATATGTTATCCATTAAAGAATAGGTTTAAAAATATTGCTACTGAATGGGGGATCAACCATGAAAAGGAAGCGATAACTTCTTACATGGAAAAAAATAAAAATGAACATCTTCATTTTTCTATAAAGAACACTGGTTTAGTTATAAATCCAATTTTTCCATACCTTGGAGCTAGTCCAGATGGGATAATCAATTGTGATTGTTGTGGAAAAGGCTGCCTGGAGATAAAATGTCCATTTACCCTGAGTCAAGCTGGTGATATAAAGAACACATCTTACTTAATTAATGGGCATTTGAGTAGGAATCATCAATATTATTATCAACTTCAAGCTCAAATACTATTGTGTGGCTTTAAATATGGTGATTTTGTAGTTTGGTCACCCAATGAAGAATGTTACATAGAACGCATTAACATTGACTCTGTTGTGCAAGAAGAAATAATGAGTAAATCTAAATGGTTTTTTTATGAATCCATTCTTCCAGAATTGTTAGGAAGACATTTTTCAAACATTCAAGTTAATCCTATTGAGACACACAATACAACTAATAAATATGAATTCTGTACCTGTAAAAATAATATAGAGGGTAAAATGTTAATGTGTACAAAAGAAGGATGCCCAAATCTTTGGTATCACTACAGTTGTTTAGGAATAAAACGTAAGCCTTCAACAAAAACATGGAAGTGTGCAGTTTGCCAGTAAACATTATTTACTAATTATTTTTTATATATTGTCTTATTAATTTATTGTTATAACTAATTATTAATATTTTTAAAGAATCAAGTACACTTTAATGCCCAATACAAAAATGTAAATATAGTAGGTACTGAGTTGTCTTTGAATTTTATTCTATACATGTCCATATCTCAATTAAATTATTACCACATGCTTAATTATTAAGGTAAACAAATACATGAATACAGAATATTTATAGTGCAGGGCGATCCAGTTATGGTGATAGTGCAGTTGGCTATGTGCAGTTAAAACGAGATGGTGTTCTCTGCCATATTAAAGCAAAAATGTGTCCTGAACACAAAGTCCGTTCTAAATCTTATAGGGTGTCATTGTTAGTTGATGAGCATGAAGATACGATTAGAGAAGCTAAATGTTATGATTGCGTTGCATCAGAAGGTTAATTATTACTCATTACAAACGTAGTGATTATGTATTTGATTAAATTATTATGTATACTTAATATTAATTATTAATGACATTTAAAAAAAGTGCAAAAAAAAATAATAAATAAATTAGCTATTGAAAAAAATGACTGTAGAATATACAAATTAAGTTTTTACAGTAGTTTATTATTATTATAGAAAATTTAAAAACTATTTTTTGATGTAAATTTGTATGTTCATATTCATGAGTACTATGTTCTTTTTATGATTTTTTTTTTATAGTATTGTTATTTCTGCTTGTTAAAAAATAAATGTATAAACTTGTTTTGTATTCAGTTTAAGATTTATAATAATAAATAAAAAAACAATGTCTTTTTAGGTGGCTGCAAACATATTGTAGCCTTCATTATGTGGTTGCATAGAAGAAGCGAAGAACCGTCAAAAACTGATGTCCTCTGTTACTGGAAAAAATCCGTACTATCATCTGTTGGCACTTCCTTAAAATTTATTACAGCATCTGAACTTAAAACTGCCCAAAGAACGTCTGTAAAAGAGGATGTTGTAATAAAACCAGATTTTTTGCAAGATTTTATATTAGAGGCTGCTAAAAATAAAGTATCTAGTGAAATATTTAAATATTTTTCACCAACTGAACCAATAATGCGATTAGGGCTACATCAAATGGTTATTCAGTTCAAAAAAGAAAATCCATTACAAGAAAATGTTGATGTATTTTTACAATTTGCCTCACAATTAATGACTGAAAATTTATGTGAAGAGGTCTGTAGGCAAACCATAGGTCAGAATTCAAAAAAATTATGGTATGAAATAAGATATGGACGCATAACTGCATCAGTTATTAATGAAGCAGCACATTGTAATACTTCAGAAGGTTCTTTAGTTAATAAGTTATTGGGAGTTTCAAAAGTAAAACCAACCGAAGTTATGGAAAGAGGCATAGTACTAGAAAAGTCAGTTCTTAACACCATTAAAACAAAATTAAATTTAAATATTATTAATGAAAATGGTATTTTTCTTAATAAAAATAATCCCATCATTGGAGCTTCTCCAGATGGTTTGACTGAAGATGCTGTGATAGAAATTAAGTGTCCAAGGCATGCAAAATCAATTAATAATTACAATAAAGACAATAAAATAACACCAAAATGTGATGCTCAAATACAAATTCAAATATACTTGTGTAATAAAAAAAAAGCAATTTTTGTGGTTGCTGATGTAAATTTTGAAAACAACAATATAGTTAATTATATCACTGTTGACTATGATGCAACATTAACTTTGAATCTGATTGAAAAATCAGAACAATTTTGGAAAAAATATGTTTATCCATTGCTACTTAAATCTGTAAATGCAAAATAATGTATTAACTATTTTTTTTTCAATGTTTTTTCTTAAACTTTTAAATTTAATAAAATGTATTAAGTATTTTTTTTATTTAAATCTGTAATGCAGAATAAAATTTTGACAATTTTTTTTCATTAAATATTCCCATCACATTATATTTTATAATATGAACATTTATTATGTAATACAGTCATACATGTAATAATATATTGAATACTTAAAATATTATTATTTGTAAAATTAATATAATTTTAAATATGGCATAAACATAATGTTAATTAATTATTTAATTAAAGGCCCTTGCATATTTACTAAGCCACAAGCAACAATTATCACTGAATCAGTTTGATCAATTAAGTCTGAATGTATACATGAATGAGGTTTTAAGAATTTAAATTCTCTTAAACGCCGAATTACTCTCTCAATATGAATTCTTAAACTTGCAATTTGTTTTGTTTCTTTAACTTGGGTTTTGTTCATTTTAACACCAGTTTCAACACTTGGAGGACGCAATCGTCTACAATTTTGTTTCATTAATACATTTTCAATGTGTTTAAAACCTCTATCTGCCATAACTACTGTACCCGGTTTAAGTTTATTAAGAATACCACATTGTTCTACGATTAAGACATCTGATGCACGGCCACCATAGCCTTTTGATATAAAACTGATTATACCACTTGGTGTAGATGAAATTAAATATTTTAGAGTATTGGTATTTTTGTGTGATGACCATGTTAACGATTGGTGAATAGAATTTGAGTGTTTTTCAATTTCAATTTCAAGACAATCTATTATACATTCTACTGAACTATATCGAGCTCGAAAAGGTATTGGTAGAAGCTCCATAATTTTTTCAGAAGAAGGCCAAACGACCATTTGTTCAAATACATTTGCCATTAATGCCAAAGATTTGGAAAAAATGCGACTAGCAGTACTTAATGATATACCAAAATCATTACCAAGTTCGATAAATGGTTGTCCAAGTCTTATTTTTTTAAATGTTAACATAATATCCCTGTGGTCAAGATTGGTATATTTATGAATCATGTCAATTACAAATAAACAGTCTTCTGGTATACCTAAATAATGGCGAGGATTTTTTTGTATTACAACTAGAGTATTGTCATATGCACTTTTTTTATATTTTTCTTCATTAATCATTGCATCAAAATTATTATTCATGGAGAATGACGAACATGGAGATGAAACAGATAGTGTACAAAAAGATTCAGGTAAAGAAAGATCATGATTCCTAGGCTGTTTTTCTGGAATGTAATAATTTAGAAAATGATCAGATGGGCTAGTTGGATAGGGTCTTTTCATAGGTGAACAAGCACTGTCCAATGTGCTTGCAACATCTGTTTGAGTAGATTTACTTTTACAAGAAATTTTTATACTTTGTACACCAATATGCTTAAGACCTGGACAAACTTGAATTATTTTATTTTTTGTACTATTTACATATTGAGTAGATACATTAGTATATGATTTTTCTTCATTATCATTTTGAATAGATGTTGTTTTATTTAGGTTTACTATTGTTATTTCATTAGATGTCTCATTTTCATTAACGTGATGTTTTTTTGTGTTATGTTATTTTTATTAGAAATGGAAAACTCATTGTTTGTTTCCATATTATTTATACATTTATTTTGACAGTCAAATATGTGAGGTAAGACACCTTTCTTAATTTGTTTCTTCCCACCATTCAAATATTGTTCAAAATTAATAATATCGTTTTCCAACTACAAAAAATTAGAAGAAATATAAAATAAGAAAATAAATTATACTTAGGGCTTAAAATATGTTTTTAAAATGTATTAAATTTTTAAAATAACATTTTTGTACTATGTGAAGAGGTTATAAAACAAATTTCTATATTAACTAATTAATTTAGATTCTGAGCAAAGCAAAGATTTTAAAAGTTTTACAATGTCGTTTTTATCTTCTTAAACAAAGTTGTCATTGGAAACTGAATTTGATATGTAAGTATTATATTTAATATTTCACTCAATATAATATACTATTTATTTATTTGTATTTATATTACCTAGTGGCTAGCATATTTTATAAGAGCAATGATAGACTATTAGAATATAATAAATAAAAAGAATATAAATTAATAAAATGAAATAAAAAAACTTCAAACTCCACTCAGAATCGTTTTTCATTAGTAATTATTTACTGTTGGGTAAAGATAATTTTAATTTTCATCTGTATCCTGCTATCTTTCTAACTTTCTCCTGAAAAATTCCCCCCTTTGGTGCGAAATATAACCGCTTTTTTTTATACACACATTGAAATGATCTTCACAAACAAACAATTTTGTATTAATTGATACATTTTTTTCACCTCCAACATTTTTGAAGCAGGCCTCTAACCACAGACTTCTCAAAACAATGTTGCGTGGAACATTTAAAAATATTTTTTTAGGTGTTCTTAATGTTTTATTTTTACACATAGGCACAACGCATGCGGCATGACGCGTAAAAAGCCATATTTTTATTATAACAAAATTTACCAACATTAATATATTTATATGTCTATAATAAATATTATAGAAGTATAAACTATTAGACAGCAGAAAATAGAATATATTATGATTGTCTAATATCTATTATCTATGAGAGGTTTGTAATATGTATTATTATAGTGATAACATTGTTTATACCCAACCAGGCCGCCGCTCTTATCATAAAAAAAAACATTGAAAAATCGTTTTTAACAATCGATAGTATTTTGTTACTTTAAAGTCAAATAACTCAAAAAATAGCAACTTTTCAAAAAAAATGTTCATGAAATATCTATTTATTTTACTAAATTACATATGTTTCCGTTGGAAAAAAAAGGTGTTAAGTCCTTATTACTCGTTCCACATGTATACGTACAGAAGCAATCTTTCTGGTTTCCTCAATTGTACAAGGATGTAATTGGGGAAGACCTCTTGTAAATCCTGGAATTTTCAATGTTGCGCAGTGAAATCCTACACTTTCACTTATTGTGAATCCCCTGTCGGCCAGCACAACATCTCCAGGAATTAATTTTTTTAGAAAATTAGTATTTTCAGTAATGTATTTATCACTGACCCGACCGCCCCAACCTTCAGATATATAAGAAATACTTCCTTGAGGTGTTATTGCAATTAAGTATTTGACCGTGTTTTTATTTTTATATGAGGACCAGGTTTGAGCTCTAGCTTTTAAGTTTGACGGTTTTTCTATGGCGATTTCAAAGCAATCTATAATTACTGCAACAGAATTTCCAAATACATTGAAAAATGATTGGGGCATAGTGCTTCTTAAAGCTTCCCGGTCTGGCCAGTATATTAATGGTTTGAACATGTGTTCTAATAGTATGATGACTTTTCGGAAAATCATGGATGCAGTTGTACATGTCAAATTAAACCTAAAACCCAAATCTTTAAAAGGCATATTCAATCTGAGTTTCATGAGACATAATAATGATTTTTGAAACTCAGTTATTCTTTGATTTTTTGCCATAAGTCCAGGTCTAATTGACTCCAAAATTAATTTAAAAACATCTAATGTTATCCCGGAATAATATGTAAACATTTCAGGTCTGTCCAAAAAAGTGTTTTCGGAAAAATTTAAAAAATTTACTTCTTTTTCTAATTTTTCACACTTAGTCTTCAAAAGCTCTAATTCAGTAATGTCTGACATTTTGAGTTCAGTATTACATGGCGTTCCAGTTGCATTTATAACTGCATCAATTCTTTCTTCTTTATGCTGCTCATTAAGGTTGATTATAGTATTTGGTGGTTCTTGGAATAATGTTGTTGGCTTCAATAACATTCTTTTTTCAGCCCGTTTACACCTCTGTACATTTGGAGTAGTTGCTCTACCTAGTGGAAAGTAATATTAGTTCATAAATTACAAAGTTATAAAGCAAATGAATTTATTTGATAGGAATTGAAATGGAACATATTACAACAGTATTTCAATGTACAAGCTCACTTACAAGAATTAAAGTCCCACAGCTTACTTAAAACATATTTTTAACCATAATATAGAAGATAAAATTATCTGTACTCTCAGAATTTATTTTTAAAAAAACAATATGTATTTAAGTTTAAATATATTATATGAATTGTTTTTTTGTAATACAGTAATTAATAGAAAATTATTAGAATTAATAATTAATATTTTACAATATTTAGGTGATAAATAAAATAAATGATAATGATAGATTTGTTTTTAAATTATAGCTATAATGTGAATGATGAAGTTTAAAATAATTTTTGTTTAAAATCAATTACTTATAGTTAACATTTCAGTAGTACAATAATGCCTACATGTTATGTCATCATTGTTTAAAACAAAAAAAGTGTCTTAGCCCTTACTTGAATATATTTCTTTCAAAACTTGAAAATAAAACAAATGATTTATCTCGAAAAGTTAAAAAGAAGCAAATGGAGGAGAAGAATAGGAAAGATAATGTTTTACAGTTAACTTTGTTGTCTTCTAAGTTCTATTATGTTGCTGCTTATAGACCCTCATCTAAAATGGTTGGCTAACCATACAATATTAATGCTAGAGACATTTACGCTTGAATGTACCATTGAAGATTTTAAACAAAAAATGTAAAATACTCACCACAGTTTTTGGTGTATCCCATATTTAAAGTAGGAGTCCAATCAGGATTTGTTGTATCATGGTAGTTAGCTGGTTTACCTACTCAACAAAATATTTCATGTAGGTACCTCATAATTTGATGTTATTAAATGTATATTTTAATTTTATTCCACATACCCATTTTAAAATGAAGTGAACAAATTCTCATGTGTTCCAGTTGTTTGTCTATTATGTCAGATCTGTGTAGTGCATTAAACCATGACTTGCGTTGTGCCAACAATAGAGCATTCATATCAGATGCAGTATTTTTCCGAATTTTGGGAAATCGATAAAATAATAGATGTTTGTTAGTTGTCTTATTAACACACTCAAACACCGCACATAACGTAGGCATTTTTAAAATTTGAGTTTGAAAAATAGATTATTAAAATGTAACTAACAGTAGTACAGTCTATTTTGTACACAGTACTGTATGTATATTTTGAATTTGGACCACCAAGTTGTGATAAGGACTAATTGATAAGAATTCACTTAACTATAGTCATAGAAAAAAGATATAATAGAATACGCACTCCAATTCCTAACTTTGATATCATTCATCAGGACACTAGCGCTCCCAGAAGGCGCTTATTACACTAGATATTAATAGTATCGATTATATTGTGTTATCATTTATCGATAGTAAAATAACGATTTTGTTTAATATTTAAAAATAATAAATATATGCATTTTATAAATGAATGCCGATTACATGATTTGTAGTTTGTAAAATTTATCATTCAACATCACAGGAGTTAAGACTTAGGATTAAGGATAGGGATTCAAAAAATTCTAAAATAGTTATGCATAAGAATCCATACTAAGTTTTGTATTTATTATAACATTTAAATAAATTAAAAAATATTATTTTACAACTAAATTAAATATGTAAAATCTATTTTAACAATAAATTATTCAAAATGTGTACTAAAATATTAAATAATATAACAATATAATACTTATGAATTAATTTAAGGTTTCATAGGTTATGATATGTTAATAGCACGCACATAATAAATAATAATAATTACAAATAATTTTTAATTATATGAAAAACATGAATTTGTATGAATTAATATTAAGTTATTGTAATTAGGTATTTACCTAAATAATAATAAAAAAAGCCGATAAGATAATGGTGGTGAAAGTTCGTCCTTCGTCGCTTCGCTCCTCGGACAAGATAATGGTGAGGAGTGTATAGCACTTTCTATCATGGGATCACCTGGTTTACGATAGTTTAGTTGTATGGTACTTTACATTTGAATGCAATGATAAATCATTGTAAGTTAAGTACAGGATACAGTAGTTGGGTGGGATACACGAGATGCATTGCTAGATTAGGCATTATTGGATAGATTTTGGAATTATTTTATATTATAAAAAAAAAAACGATTCTGAACGAAGATGAAGATGTCAGCCTTAAATTGTAATATATATTTTATTTTAATATCCTAGATTGGGTTAAATTTACATTTGTCTATTCCTGTGACTTCTGCTCGTGAGCATTGGACAAACCAGGATGTGCATAGATAGGGCGAAGGTAAATACCATATTATTTGCCTAAATGCACTATCGTGACGGTACCACCCGACCCCGCCGTCCATATATGCTGAATGCTCCGTGGCTACGTCTATTTAAATATTAATAAATAATAATATATAAAATCCGCATGTTTATGGAACTGATACACACATTAAAATAACTGGAAATTGGAAGTTAGTAACGTTCTATTCAACCATGTAAAGGTACGTTATACACCTTGTGTTTACAATCTACCAATATTTTGTATAGAACAGCTGTCAGCTACTGATTATATTATAATAAACTTAATCTATTTAATTATCTTTATCAGCTGTGATATTACATAATATTTTCATTTCTTATCTTTGAATACAACAATTTTTATACATTTTCAACTACAAAATAATTTTGCAAATATTCGTGATTTTGACAAATTTTGTCGATTTTTGAACTTCAACTGCTTATAAAAAAAAATTGTGCCTATGTATTTGAATAATTTTTGAATCACTCTTAGATCAACTTATTCAAAACCTTCTATTAAATTTTCAAGCGATTTGGTAGGGCCAAAAAATTGTTATCGACTTTTATAAAAAAAAATCTAAGAAAAATCGAATTATTCAAATGCCTATAAATAGCTAAAAAATAAACGAAATATTTTGAAAATACAACTATGTAAAGAAAATGCCTATTTAAACATTTTGTAAAAGTTTTAAGTTTCTACGACCTATACTTTTTGAATAAGAACAAATATCAAAAATCAATGATGCCTAAATTGTTATTTTACGCGATTATGTGAAAAAATTGTAATTTCAAACACTCATAAAAATTTTTGATTTTATTCCAGTGCAAATTTTTTTACAGATAATTGAAGGAAAACGTATGTCAAACTTTGTACCGAATTTACAATTCTTAGTTTTGAATACTTAAAATTTTATGAATTTTCAACTGCAAAATAACTTCAAATTTTCGCGATTTTCTACACATTTCGTAAAAATATGAACTTTTTATACCGATAAGTTCGACATATTAGGTACTTTGTATTAAATTTTCAAGAATTTTTGTCCAGTCAAATTTTTTTTATCCACATTTCAGAAAAAAAAACAAAGAAAAGTTGAAAATTTCAATTGTCTATTAAAAGCTCAAAAAAAGTCTAAAGTTTACAAAAATTGTACTACGTATAGATGATTCCAATATAAACATTTGGTGAAAGTTTCAAGTTTTTTCGACTTATACTTTTTGAATAAGAACAAATATCAAAAATCGTTTAAGGCTAAATTATTATTTTACGCAATCATGTAATTATTTCGTAAACGTTTGAACTTTAGATGCTTATAAAAAAAAATTGTGACTCACGATTTTTGATTTTTTTTAATAGCAATAAGTACTTCTAATGAGGAACCTTGTACTAAATTTTCAAAGTTTTATGGCCAACCAAATTTTTTTTATCCACATTTCAGAAAAAAATAAGTTCAAATTTTCGCGATTTTTCAATATTTCATAAAAATTTAAACTTTATGCTTATAAAAAAAAAGGTGTGCATTTCGCTTTGAATTTTTTTTTTATACCGATAAGTACTTCTTATGAGGAACTTTATATTAAATTTTCAAGATTTTTTGTCCAGCCAAATTTTTTTTATCCACTTTTCAGAAAAAAAAACTAAGAAAAGTCAAAAATTGAAATTGTCTATAAAAAGCTCAAAAAAAGTCAAGTGTTCAAAAATTTTACCACGTATAGATGATTTCAATTTAAACATTTGGTGAAAATTTCAAGTATCTACAATTTTTGGTTTTTGAGTAACGGCTAAATAAAAAAATCGATTTCGTCGAAAACGGGTTTTGCACAAAAAGTACCGTTTTTTCCTCATTTTTTGTTTGTTTTTCCCGTGGCATTTGAAAACTTTTGAGAATTTTCACTTGTGACCTCTCTAAGGTACATCCGATATTCGTTTTGCCACCGAAAACATACCCTGAAGTTCAAAATTGAAGCATTATTTCGAGTAGTTATGGTGTACACAGACACAAAAACAAAAAAAAAAAAAAAAAAAAAAAAAAACACACATCATAGTAAAATCAATACATTCTTCACTTCGTTCAGAATCTAAAAAAGTATATTAATAAATTTTATAAATTGATTAAGTGTTGCCCATTTACAGTAAGAATGACATTTATTTACTTTTTGGTTTTTTACTGTGTTTTTTATAAAAGTTTGAAGCAGTACACATTAAAGTATCAGGTTTGTTTGGCAATTTCCCAGTAGATAAAATTTTATTTATTATTAATATATGCAAAAATTAAAAAACGAATTGATATTTGAATGAAATTTTTTTTTAGATTGTGTTTGGGACATGAAAAATAATTTGTGTTGATCAAATTTTTTTCAACTAGGCAATTTAAATATTGAAATAATTTTGGATTGTGAATTATATTCTGTAAACAAGAACTTAATATTTCTATTATAATATAATACAAACCAGAAATTTCATTAGCCGGGAAAATTAATTTGCTGGATGATGAATATTTTCTAGCTTCAATTAAACAGTGGTTATCTAATTTTTTTTTTGTAGTTATTAAAGTATTACATATCCTGCAGTTATTAGTTAACATTTTTACCTTTTTCACCACCCACCCAGCCACAAATGTTCGACTTGCACAGTTTAAATACGACTTAGGTAAACATATAAGATTTGAGGGAGTTGAAACTGAAATATTTAAATTTTGAAAAGTCTTATCTGAATTAACATTAGGTATATTAGATGTAAGAAAGTCTTTTAAGTTTGATAATACACCATAACAATCATCTTTTTCACAATTTGTGCCAATAGACTGACTTGACATAAAGTTATTAATGACTAGGGATTTAAAAGATGAAATGAAATTTGCACATGTTGGATTTATATTTCTACACCCATGGCTTCTTATGCACCCAAAAAAATTTTCTATGGGATCTTGGTTAAAGTGTTTTAAGCTTACATATGAAAATCCATTATTTAAAAGTTTTTGACACAAATACATAAAACCTTTAATTGTTTTTATCCAGTTTTTAACTGATGGAACATTCCTTTTACAGGGAGTAAACTCCATGGAATGTAAAACATCAAGAACTTCGTTCCAAAATTCCCAATGAACAGATTCTTTTTTAACTGAACCACGTAACTCCTTTCCATATGGTGGATTAATGCAAATACCATTGACAGAATCAAAAAGTCTGTCCATAAATAAACAGAGAATAGCGGTATCTTCAGATTCTGGACATAAGCTTTCAGTTTTTTTCGAATCATCTATAAATTAAATATTAATTTATATTAACATAATAAGATTAACAACATATATTTGTTTACTTACATGACCATTGAGCTAACATTTTCATAATAGATCCTACTCTTTGGCTAAAAATTTGAGTTGCATGGGACACTTTCATTTTTTAATTTTTTCCACGTAAATATGGCTGTCAGTTAGTTTTGGTGCTAACCTATCTCCAATTGTCGACTGTTGTAAATCCAATTCATAAAACTGACGTAAATGTGACCATCTTGCTTCTCTTATTTTCAAATCTTTTTTAAATTTTAAATTTTTAGTTAATAAATTATTTCGTATTCCTTTCAAGAGATGTGGTGCATCAAATAAAGGAATTATTTCATCATCCCCCACCTCAAATCCAAAATTCTTTTTTTGTATATTAAGTCTTAGATAACTATCTTCAGTTTCTTTCATAAGTATATTAATAGCGGATTCATTTGTTTGTGCTTGGTCACAAATAATAGCAACTACTTTTAGACCTGTACTTTGAACTGCTATAATTACATCTCTAATCGCAATGGAAAGATTGACTGATTTCACAGAATTATTAGCAAGCATGTATGACACTGGTTGTTTAAACGATTTACGAACTCCACGTACCATAAATACTAATGCTTTATCGGCAAACAAAGGACTTCGGTTGCCATTTCCCAAATCTTGAACACCGATTACTTGATCAGTACAAGGCATGTACTGTAATCCAGAAGACAACGATATTTCATCAAATATTACTGTACAGTAACGGTCCAATTTATTTTTCAATTTATTTACATGCCTTTTTAGATTTTCAAAAATATGCCGATTAATACCTGGTTCGAAAGGGATTTTTTTTAAAAGATCTAGAATTGATTTTTTTGATGGTAAAGCAAAAACTTTTGATAGCATCTTGTATGCTTTACCACTTTGTTTAAAAAGAGATAATGCAAATATTTTGTCATCAATTGTATATCTACGTCCTCTAGGTTTAAGTGGCTGTGTACGAATTTGTGACGCAATAAAATTTTGTGTAAAATTATTTAATTTTGCCAAATTATTAGCATATGATGTATAAAACTTTTCAGCTTTGGATATTCTGACCTTTGCAGATTTATAGCGGGTTTTTAAAACTGCATTTCTTTTTTTAATTTGATTTAAAGTAGTGTATATATGTTTACATTTTGGTGTAAGATCAATCTTTCTTTTAACATTAATATTTGACAGCACACCCTTAGATACTTTCATGCCTGTAAAAAGATAAAAATGAGTCTTATATTTTTTATATTCTTCAAAAGTATATGGTATAAATTACCAATAAGAGTACTTGAAGGATTATGATGAATCATTGTTCTATTATGTTTAACTACACTATTCTCCTCATTCAATAAACCAATTCCAGGTAAATTTAAAAAATCTGAAATACAACAAGAAAACTTTAGGCAATGAAATTATGAACCTAAAATATATTTTGTTAAAAATTATGTATATATTATTAGTTAAGTACCAGTAACAGACACGTTTTCAGAAACTGACTCTTGTGAATGTATGTTAGATGGACTCACTGTGACATGTTCTACAATATTATTGTCATCAGTTAATAATTCAATTCCTGATAAATTAAAACAATCTGAAATATAACAAGAATATCCCTGGTCAATAAAAATATAAACCTAAATTATATGTATACATTAATTACCTATCATAGTAATATCTTCAGATACTGACTCGGATGAATGTAAATTATTTGGACTTACTGTGACATGTTCTACAACATTATTGTCATCACTCAATAATTCAATTCCAGATAAATTAAAACAATCTGAAATATAACAAGAATACCCTGGTCAATAAAAATATAAACCTAAATGATATGTATACATTAATTACCAATTACAGTAACACCTTCAGACATTAATTCAGGTGAATTTAAATTGGTTGGACTCAGTGTGACATGTTCTACAACATTATTGTCATCACTCAATAAATCACTTCCAGATAAATTAAAACAATCTGAAATATAACAAGAATACCCTGGTCAATAAAAATATAAACCTAAATTAGATTTATACATTAATTACCAATCACAGTAACACCTTCAGACATTAATTCGGGTGAATGTAAATTGGTTGGACTCAGTGTGACATGTTCTACAACATTATTGTCATCACTTAATAAATCACTTCCAGATAAATTAAAACAATCTGAAATATAACAGAATACCCTGGTCAATAAAAATATAAACCTAAATTATATGTATATAGGTATAATTATGTAATTATGTAATTACCAATCACAGTAACACCTTCAGACACTGACTCAGGTGAGTGTATAATGGTTGGATACACTGTGATATAATTCGCATCACTATTGTCAGCACTTAACAAATCAAAATACTCTAAAATATGACAAGGAAATATTTGCAAAAGAAAAAAAAATAGTAAGTAATAAGTAATAAGCAAGGCTCCAATGCATCTTAAATTATAGGAGATTTATAAATCTATTTCAAAGAATGAATTAAATACAGAAAATTTAAAAGGGATATTTGATCAATTAAAAAAAAAATTGCATACTCTTTAATTTATATATATATATATATATATATATATATATATATATATATATATATATATATATAGCATATAATGTAGGGTAGACTTATTTGATTAGGTACTTTAAAAAAAAAAACATTTTTTTTACATAGGTATTTACATTAGTTCAAAAAATATATTATGCCAACCAATTTTCATTAAATTTAATTCAAATATATATTGTATATAATCTTGTACCAAATTCCAAATCAAGTAAGTTATTAATACACATGTAATTGTATCTCAGTACATGTACTGTATACCTAGTATTAAAAAATATAAACCTACTTAAACAGTAAAATTCTATATAAAGATCAGAAATATTATGTAGTCAACTCCTTACCTGTAGGTAACTTTAATGTAGGCACTGAATTTCTGATTGTGCTTAATTTACTTCTGTAGAAGTAATTAAGTGTTGATTCTGCACTTGACATTTAAGTAACGTGTAGGTATTGTATCAACACCAAACTCGTCTAAGCTGGAAAATAACGTGCAATGTTTATAATATCAACACCATTTAATATTGAATCGACAGCAGTTTTCTATGTGTGTGAAGTAAAACCAATCTTGTTAGATGATGAGCCTTTAAGCTGTTTAAGCCTTAATTTAGGTACAAAAATTATAGTTAAAACAAACTTATTTTAGTTGCATGTACTTAGTACCTACCGTAAAAAATCATAGGTAGCCGTCAATTTTTTTTTTTTAATTATATTTAATTTTATTCATAATTATTAGATTATTATTAGGGATCGGGACTTCTAGGAGTCTGAATGTTTTTAAATAATCAATAAAAATATAGCTAAGTGATATTCGACCATTTTTCATTTTATAAGTGCATATTTCACAGTTACCCACTAAAAATTTCATGTTGCCTAACATCTCTGCAATGTATCTTTTTGATTTTTTACGGAACATCACATTTCAATGTTAATGAGACCTTTCTAAGCTGTTTAATTTGAATTGACACTTGATTGTGAATTTATAACATACCTACAACGCTAAAAATTTAACTTATATGGAACATCGCTTTGCAACGTTAATAGATTGTTTTGGGTATGTTGCCATAATGCCATGTTGCTATTCTGTTCTCAGGAAATATCTATAAATAAAATTGTTCCGGTATTTTCAGTTTTTTTTACGTCCTTATCTAGCCGCTGCCCGACCGACGGGCGACGACCGACCGTTGATGTGTATAGTGTATTCTGTGTATTGTGTAATAATTATTATTGTGTTAGCTTAGCTTAGCATGACGACGTTGTCTGTCGTTCATTTTTATTTTTATTTCTATACGCGATACTTCATTTAATTTTGAGTAAAATTGTGTTGTCATGTCGAACATTGCAACTGCTAACCAACCAGGTCGTAAGGTACTTACTCATTTAAAGCAACTATGATAGAAAAATAAAATGAATACATGCATTCACTGTAGCACACAAACCAAAAACACTAGGCGCAACTATAACTTAACTTCACAAAATGGCAAATGACAAATTGAACAGAATTGATTTTTACAAAACTGATAATTGATGACCTATGGGCTATGAGTATGACTCACCGATTTTTACATGTGTAGGCACGTGTCTGGACTTAGGGTACCGGTTAGCCATACAGACATATTATTCAGCTATTATAAAGCACACCTGGCCTAGTCCCCAACGTGTACGGTACCTACTACCTACCTATATTAAAGGTATACTTACCGAATAACTTACTGTTTTCTAGGAACCTTTCATTTTTACCGAGGCAGTAGGCACAGTCACCGATAAAATAGAAAGTGTATTAAGAAGAACAAACTACAAAATGTAAATAATAACTTATAGGTCTGACAAAGATTATGCAGACTAAAATTTAAAAATAAATTATTAGTAAAATATAATTTTTAGGTACAATTTATACACACGATGAGCTGCAATACTGTATAATACGTTAAAAAAATAAGTCTTCTATAATATATTGGATTTGTTAGGAAAAATAATAAGGAGCTTATACAACGCCACAAACCTGTGATGCCTGGCATAGTTTTTTGAATACATACATAAAATAAAAATAGGTACCAACAATGAAATATTACACATATTACGCTACATCTGGTAACAGATATACAGCTCCTCATCGACCAGGATTTATAAAATTTCAGAGGTAGGTATCTATAACAGTGCATAAATGTTTAGTGGTACAGGCTCTAGGCCTTTGCCAAGGTTATAATTAAAATTATTCCAGAAATAAAGGAGCACAAACAATCTGACAAAACACAATTTATCACAAAAAAATACTAAATTGTTGAATGTTGGGTTCTATGTAAAAAAATCACATACATTTTTTCGAATAACGTTATTTGAAATATTTTACGTGACGTAGGTATAGGTATACTGTATTCTTAAAATTTAAAATGTACAAATTTTTTGTAATTACAAAATTTCTGTAAACTATATAAATGTATAGAATATTTAATTTTTATAGCTTATAGTTGAAAATTAAAAAAAAAAAAAGGTTCCATATAATAGTAGCGCATTCCGCAACCAAACAAACGAATATATAATAATGGTTTTTAATATAATAAATTGTTTAAATTCGGACGAAATTACATATTAAAATTTAAAACCAAGAATTCGATTTTGTGTCATCTTGTTGTAATTCAAAATATTATTTGTTCCTTGTGGGTATGTACTTCAAATTTTTATAGTAGTTATATTATGATAATCGGTCAACATATCCACGGACTAAATATACTGCACACACATCAGTTAAATAATATAAAATAAAATGTAAAATAATTGTTTTTATGTACACAGTACACACAAATAATAACTACAAATTTAGTACATGTTTTTAAAAATAGAAAATTGTATATTCTCGTCAAAGAAAATTAAGAAAAATTTGGAATGTCCCTAGTGCCATCATTGTATTCTTCACAAATATGGTTTAATAAATCTTTTCTTTTCTTTTTCGATAGTGGTCAAATGGTACCCAGTTGACGCTGTGCAACTATAGTTTCGTCTGCAGCATTTTCATGCCGCATTCCACCATAACACATTTATAAATACGCCTCTGATATATACTATATAAATATCAACAAGTAACAACTAACAACAATTAAAAGCTCAATTCAGGGGTGGATTGGGATATGGAATTATATAGAAACCGGATCAGTTCCTAGATCCTTTCTAGGTATATTAAACATTTTTTTATTTATAGAATTTTATTTTTCTTGTCAAAAGGCTTATACCTATTATTTGAACATTTGAACTAATTTTATTTGCAAGTAAAGTTTAATGCACTTATGTTTTCCTAGATTCTTATATTCTTATATTATTTTAATTTTACATCGTTACACTAATGACAATTTCACGTATCTACAATTTGGAAACTTTTCAGGAGAAGCAAAAAACTGTTTTATTTTGATTTAAAAACTTTTTTTTATACTTCTATTATATTTTTACATTAATTATTTGGTTCAAAATAGTTTTTGATCAAATTCCAAATTATAACTATCAATGCGAGTTTTTTAAGGTAGATACGTGATGTTTACAAATATTTAGTTACGTGTTATTACATGTGTAGTTACAAGCTATTGCATATTTTAATTTCTTGATGCAATCAAAATAATTGTATGAAATACCACATGACTAAATGAACAAATTGTAATAACTTTACAATCAATTACCAATAAGAAGTTTTAAGAATAAATTAAATGCAAAATAAATAGGTGAATACTATTAAAACTGTTGGGTATACTGTACCCAATTACTTTACAAAATGTAAATATGTAGCTAAATAATTGCTAAGTTATATTAAAATAATAGTATAGCAATTAAAAGTGAAATTATTAAAACTTTAACAGTAGAATATTTAGTGTGACTTAAAATAAATATTGTTTATCACACTTTATTTCATTTGAATAATATTAATTACTGTAAATACAAAATGTGAAATTATAAAAAACATATTAATCAGTATAAGTGTAACATAAAGTAAATTGTTTATTATACTTGATTTCATTTTAATAAAATTAAAAACTTAATACTTAAAATACTACTAACCAAATTTAAAACTATAAAAAAATTAACATTATATTTAGTATCACATAAAATAAATTGTTTATCAGACTTTATTAAATTTTAATAATATTAAAAACTTAAAATACTAATCATAAAATTATAAAAAATTATCAGACTTGATTTCATTTTAATAAATTTTGATTTGTTAATTTAAATATTTCCTTTCCGAGGTTTTAAATTGTTACAATGAGTCATGGCATCTAGTGGCGCCCAACCCTATTACTAGGTGTAGCATTCGCTACACCTTGAAAATAAGGGGTGGGTGGGTATAATAACATAAAATAATGAACTTTAAATATGTTTATTATTAATTATTATAAAATAATGATTAAATATAATATCATGTATTTAGTTTAGTTCATCTTCATAGTTCATACCTAGTTCGTAAACCGATTGCAATGAACTGAATGAACATTGAACACTGAACAGTAAACCATCTATACTTTATAGTCAATAGTGTATACTATTTATATCATACTCGAAAATCATTTATCCAAAGATAATATTTTGGGACTGGGGATAACCACTATAGTAATTATTGGTAAATGTGACAAAGAAATAAACGTATGTTCGATGCCTGACAGAAATCTATTATTAATTATTATAAATATTTATTGCATATTAGAAAACAGCGTATGAGACACTCACTGACACACAGACGCACGGGCGGGAGGAGGTCGACCAAATACAGCCTATCTAGTGTAGTAGGGATGGGAAAAATGAATTTTTTTAAATGATTCGAATCATTTGAATCAACTCACTCAAGTGAATCGTTCAAAAGATTCGTTCACTGATTCATTTGATTCATTTCGTTCAAATGACACTCTGTTACCTTATTTATTATGAATCAATGTTACGTTCATTGAATCATTTGATTCACTTCGTTCAAATGACTTAGAAGTCACTACTCACTATAAAAACTAGTTAAATTTTTTTTTATAGTCACTCTGTTGTCTTTTATCAAATTTATTATGAATCAATAGCTGCGTTTAAGCACTGTTCTATGGTTTAAGCCTTAAGGCACGTTTAAAAGATGACAGAAAATGGTGACTGTCACACCATCTAGCTGTGTTAGATAGTTGAAAGTTACTGCCATGACATTAACTATTACCATTTACTGTCGTCATGTAAACGGGCCTTTAGAGTTTAGACCAAGAGGATCAAGCATGTAAATACAAGTGACAGATTGTGTATCTAAATGAATTCAATGATTCGTTTTCGATTCAATTAACTCTACGCCATAGGCGAGCGCACGGGTGCAGCGTATAGTGCTTTCGCTGCACCTGACATTTTTTCACAGATTTAGTTGGCCGGTGAATATTTATTAAATAAGCTTATCCAAGGATAATGAACTTTTTTTAAATATTGAACTTTATGTGAAATATGGATGTTAAGGGGATTGCAAGCACATCAAAATTTCGTCAAAATGACCTAAATGCCCGACAATAATTTAGGCACTTCCCGTTGTCCGATTTTTAAAATGTAAAGATATTCGAAATTCTTAACTTTACATTGCATCAGTCGGGACATATTTTTCATACTGAAAATTGTTATTAAATTAATTGCAATTGCAAATTAAAGAATTAAAGTTTTTTTTTTCATAAATATATTAATAAAATTAAAAAAGTACTCCGGCCGATGCAAAGTAAACTTGTTAATAAAACTAAATGCTATAATATATTTCTTTTCCAAGTGCTTAGTAAGTATTGTGGCAAAAATAGAAGCCTCTAAATTTCCTTCAGATTCTTGCCACCAATAGTTTGAGCAATCACCGGTAGCCAAATTGTAAATTGTATAGTTATGAACTTTAAGTTTCTTTCCATAGTATAAAACACTAGCTTGTATGGAAGGACAAAAAATGAAAATACACATTTTCGTTATGACATTTTCAAAACACGATCAATTTTTACGAGAAAAATTAATTTAACCTACTGTAGTACTAATGTCTAATGCCTAATATAGTAATATAAATTAGTGTAATTACAATAGTATCATAAAATATATCTAATTACTTGTAAATATTATATAATACATATGCTGACGACTGTCTTCATATATCGCTTAGAATCTTTTTTCGTATATAATAATTTTATATTGTTGACTTCAAATTTTACCAATCCATTACATTCACTCTCTATTATAGCCAGCCAATGTATAGAGAGCGTCACCTCTTTACTCGTTTTTTCTTAGAAATTTCTTATTAAATGTAATATTTTATTTTCTCATTACTTTTTATATGTCAGAGTGTAAGACAAATATACAAACAATATATTTCACATACCCACCTAAATATATTATTTAATATTATTATATAGGACCTATATTATAGGTGTATGCATGACAAATCTATCACAATGAAATTGTACGTATTTTATTACATTATATTTCCACCTATTTATTAAATAATTTTATTACAGTATACTTAAAGGCAGTGACCTAAAGGATATATGACTAATTAGTTCATTAGTTATTAATTGGCATAAAATATAATTAATAATAATAAATATTATATGAAGAACCTATAACTGCCGTGATCAGTTCGTATAGGTAGGTATGCTAGAATTTACCTAGGTACATATTTATGTAAGGACGCATACGTATACAAGTACGCAAAAAAAAAAATATGATTCTTCTACGATTTGTTAGATATCATCATAATCATAGTAGGAGTTTCTACACCCCACGAACCTATGGTAACTGGAATGGTTTATTTACAATAATATATATATATATATATATATATATATATATATATATATATATATATATATATATATATATATATATTCCAAAAACTAACAAGGTAGGTAATTACCATTATAATTATTATTGAACGATACGCTTACTGGTACCAGCTTAAAGGCTCATCACCCAACAAGATTGGTTTTACTTCAGAATTAAATTTAGCGCAATCAGATATTTAAAATTGTAAAATGGGAAGCGCTGTTTCTACGCCCCCCACCCTAACATCAGAATATGTATTATTATGTGCTCGACTTCGAGCACATTCGTGCACAAACGCTGCTCAAACGATTCGCGAAAACAGAATTAAAAAATTCCAAATCGAAGAAGAGGCTGCCGTTTTTATGGCCCCAACTACCCGCCAGATTTGGTTTTTTCGATATCTCGGGAAATAATTGTGCACAAACGACGGGGTTTCGTGCACAAACGATGCACAAACGATTCGCGAAAACAGAATTCAAAAATTCCAAATCGGGGGGGCCGTAGAAATGGACCCCCGAATTTGATTTAAGGATAACCCCGCCTGTTTTTGTGCACAAACGACGGGGTTTCGTGCACATTCGTGCACAAACGATGCACAAACGATTCGCGAAAACAGAATTCAAAAATTCCAAATCGAAGAGGAGGCCGCCGTTTTTACGGCCCCAACTACCCGCCAGAATTTGTTTTTTCGATATCTCGGGAAATAATTGTGCACAAACGACGGGGTTTCGTGCACAAACGATGCACAAACGATTCGCGAAAACAGAATTCAAAAATTCCAAATCGAAGAGGAGGCTGCCGTTTTTACGGCCCCAACTACCCGCCAGAATTTGTTTTTTCGATATCTCGGGAAATAATTGTGCACAAACGACGGGGTTCCGTGCACATTCGTGCACAAACGATTCGCGAAAACAGAATTCAAAAATTCCAAATCGGGGGGCCGGAGAAATGGACCCCCGAATTTGATTTAAGGATAACCCCGCCTGTTTTTGTGCACAAACGACGGGGTTTCGTGCACAAACGAAGCACAAACGATTCGCGAAAACAGAATTCAAAAATTCCAAATCGGGGGGGCTGCCGTTTCTACGGCCCCCCCAATTTGATTTAGGGATAATCCCCTCAGTTTTTGTGCACAAACGACGGGGTTTCGTGCACAAACGATGCACAAACGATCTGTCCAAACAGAATTCAAAAATTCCAAATCGGGGGGGCCGGAGAAATGGACCCATTAATTTAGTCTCAGCTCGTGTTTGCGTCATTGCTTACATATTATGAAGTACGGTTAGTGGTTACGAACATTCGTACCTTTGTTTTTTTATTATTTTTAAACACTTTAAGTTGCTTAAATTATAAAGATGGCAAACAAATTAAAAAAGATGAAACACGTGAGTCGGAGAAAACTAACTCGTTCTCTTATTTTAAAGCGATATAATCAAACCAAAAGGTAAGTCATTACTAAATTATTGTTAGGTACCTACATATTTTATATTATGTACACAATTTTGAAATTATAAAAATTTATGCGTGTAAAATAACTAACATGTTTTGTTTTATTTTTGTTTATAATAATTAAATAAAGTATAGTATTTTAGATTCTGAGTGGAAAGATGAATGTATTGATTTTACAATGATGTGTGTTTTTTTTTTATTTTTGTGTCTGTGTACACGATAAGTAGTCGAAATAATGAAATTTTCACTGGTTGCTTATATTTGCATTTTCTATACACGATAACATTTTCAAAATATTTTGATTTATTTTGAACTGTTTAGGGAGATTTTCACAGTTTTTTTATAAGAATTTAAAAATCAAAGTTTGACAAAATTTATAAAATTTAAAATTGAATAAGTTTTTTGTAGTTAAAAATTTATAAAATGTTCAACTTTTATATCTAAGGATTCAAAATTTAAAAAAAGATTCCATGTAAGTAATTAATTCTGTTACCGAAAAATCTAAAAAAACATCTTAAAAACCTAAACACAATTTTTTTTTTTTTTTTGTAGTTATTTTAAGTTAACATTTAGACGAAATTTCATATTAAATAACGAATAATATATAGGTAACGAATATTTTAGTTATTTTTTTTGTAATTTTTTATATTAATTCAACTAACCGGCTACCCTATTATGAATAAATTAATAATACCAATATAAATTATATATAATATAAAACATACTAGACCTATACCATTTATTATAGAATAGATAGATAGTCCATGGTATAGAGATATTAGGCTACTAAAATTATGTTTGTTCTAGCTGCCGATAGAATGCGTTGTATAATTGAAAAAATAATTATTTTACAATCTGTATAGACGCTGTGCATCTAGGTTAAAGCGCTCCCAGCGGACATTGTATAGTACTAGTGAGGGGATATAATAATATTTTGATTATTCTGTGACTGCACTATAAGTATGTAGTACGTTACACTTTAAATTTTTTTTGTAGTAAACTACCTATGTATCTAACATTATTTTGTCGGTAGTCGGTGCTCGGTATTATTATTTTTGTTATTTCACATAAGGCATTTTGTACTTCTCTAAAAATAAGATGAATAAGAGTAAGTCAAACAAAATATGTTGTGTTGTCGGATGTGTAAATACTTTCAAAATACAGACCAAATACAGTTTTATAATTTTCCAAATCGATTATAAATGAGCAAGATGTTAAAAATAAATGGATTAAAGCAATCAATCGACTTGAGTAATTCCTACATTACTCTCTATAAAGTATAAACCTTGCTATCTACATTTATATTGAATTCATTACATATTCGTTTTACAATTTCATTTACTATTAATTAATTTATTAAGTTTATTAATTTCTTTTTGTATTAAGTAATTTATTTCTTGTAAGTTATCATTTTAATGGCAATAATAAGTTACATAATACCTAATACCTAGTCCTCATATTATATATTATTTTAAGAAAATTTATGGTACAAAAATGTTAGTGTTAGGTACAATATTTATATAACAATAATGTAATTAATACTACAAATGCTAAGTTTCTTCTTTGTGATTAATACATAATTATTAATTTTTTTTTAAATAGTGACAATAGGAAATTATGGTGTCCCAATAAATATAGTGTTATATGCAGTGCCCATTTCATTGGTAATGCACGGTCAAGAGATCCACAAAGTCCTTCATACATTCCTACAATATTTCCAGAAGTCTACAAAAAAAGAAATGTTAATATGGACCAACAAAATTCCAGACATTCTCGTGTTTTAAAAAGACAAAAAACCAATAAGCAGTCTACTAATAATCCTAATGATAATTTAGAAACTAGTGAAGGGGACAATAATTGTAAATCAATGTGTGATTCTAGTTCTCAAGTTAATTTTGAATGTAGGTATTCCAAATAATTCATTTGTATTTGCATGTTCTTTTGAAGGTGATTCGGTTTGTACTCAAATAACTTCATCTACTGGGTTTTATGATAATAATTTGAAATTTTCATTGGACAAGTCTTGTGGACCTGATTCAAATACTAATAATTTTTGCCCTTCAGATTTGGACTGTGACAAATTTCATGGTTTTGATTCTGTTAAAAACGAAACATCCCTTAAAGATTTAACTGAAACCTCTTTTAAAGTATTTGATTTTTTACTCTCTCTACTTCCTGAAACTCGTACCAATGTTATCATTAAAAAGAATAGACTACTAATATTTTTATTGAAAATTAAACCGGATTTTTTTTTTTTTTGCTTTATGTGCCTTATTTACGTTCATCGCACTACAGTTAGTAGAACTTTTTTTAACATTCTTGACATATTATGTTTCAAAACAAAAAATTTAATATTTTGGCCCAGCAAACACACAATAACCGAAACACTACCAGAAACATTTAAAAAACATTATCCTAATACCCGTTGTATAATTGATTGTACTGAAATAAAAGTGGAACAACCGCCAACTGTAGAACAGAGAGTTTATATGTACTCCCATTACAAAGGGTGTTACACAATTAAATTTAAAACCCCAAGTGGGGCTGTATCATTTATTTCCAAATGTTATGGTGGAAGATCGAGTGATTCATTCATTACAAATGATAGTGGATTTTTGTCAAAATTAGAACCAGGTGATCAAATTTTGGCAGATAAAGGGTTTCCTGGTATAAAAACTAATTGTGAAAATAATAATACTATCTTAGTGATGCCACCCATTTTACACAATGGTAGATTAACTGAACAGGAAGTTCTTGAAACATGTAGTATCGCCAACATACGAATACATATAGAAAGGTTTTTTGCAAGATTGAAAACTTATGGTATTTAAAAAAAAATACCAATTGAACTTTTACCTTTCATTGACAACATTGTACATATTTGTTGTGTGTTAACAAATTTACAACCTCCACTTATAAAAAACTAATTTTCTTTAGGCACTCTCTTAAAATATGTTTTATTTTATATTATACTTAAATATAATTAATATTTATTAATATTTTATTTTTTAATTTTATACATTATAATATAGTATTGTTACATTATGATTACAAAATAAATATTATAGAATATAAATGAAAGTCTTAAAATTATTTGTTTGAACTTAGAATGATATTTGGTAAGAAATAGTTGAAATAAAAATACTCTAATTTTAAAATCACCTTTTCCAAAAAACTATCGTCTTTTTCTAAGCATATTAGTAATGGTTTGATAGAATTATAAATAAATAAGTCACACTTATCAAGGCCTGTAACAAACATTAGAATCTGGCATTGAGTGTAGTACTGATGAGATGATTTCAGTACTATCTTATCATTTTCATATTTTAGATAATTTAAATTACATTTTTTACTATCTTCATCAAAAATTAGTTTATTTCTACAAGAAATAGGGCATTTAATTTCAAGAATTTTATTTATATTCCCATTCTGTGACAAGACTAATGCTTCTGGTGATGCACATAACCATGGATACTTAGAGTGTATAGTTAGTCCAGCTCTTACAGTTTTTACTTTAAACATTTTATTATATGCTTCAATCGCAACACCTCCAGTACATAGTCCATAAGCCGTATTTATCGCCGCTTTACCAATTAAGTTTGTATCAATAGACATTGTATTAGCAAGTTTGACAAGATTTTCGTCAGAAATACATTTACAAGTTTTTATTTTGTGAGCCTTGGTTGCAGAAATTCGTATTGATCTTTCTTTCATCCAATTAACACTATTTGACTGATCTATAGTAGCATTAACAATTTTTTTCATGACATCATTTGTTACTTTCACTTAGCTAAAAAAATATGCATGTTCATTTTTATTTAATGGTAAACATATATTAAAAATATTGTTTTCTTTTTGCAACTGATTTTGAAAGATATTATTCACAATAACGTTATTTTCAGTTTCAGTTTCCTCGAGTTCAAGCATTGTTACAATATATTCCAAACATTTTTTACATTCTCTATCTGCTTCAGAACTAATTTCTATTTTAATTAGTTTACTTATACCACAAGGAATAGCCAATATTTCATATTGATCTACGAAAGCACTGTGGCTAATAAGTGGTTCTTGAAATTGTATATTTTTTTTACTGGGAAAAAGATCTGATATTTTTTTGCCTTTCTTGTACATTTCTTCGCCAGCTTTAGAAGGTTTGCCCCATTGTTGAGGCAAATCTTTCTTTGATGAAGCTTCTTCATTATTTATATAATATACAAGAGCAACTATATGCTTACATTTTTCACTTATACCAGCTGGGCAATCACATAGACATGTCTTCACTGTTCTGAAGTTATCCAACTACACAAATACAAAATAATAATTAAAGTTTGGAATAAATAATAACCTAGTACACTTTGGTAATACAATAATAGTTAACTTATAATCAAACATACTTCTAGTTTGACTTTTCATGGTTGCATTGATACAGAAGTCTGTCTAATTACATTTGCTGTTACCATTGAGTAACCATTATGTGAAGCGATGACTTCTGTTACATTAATAACATGACCACTTTTAACTAAATTGTCACCTTTATTATTTGAAAATATTGTTTTACAATTTACTGATTGAAAACCACATTTAAGTATAATATCAGCACCACATTCATTCATTTTATAGTTTTATACTATAATACATGAGAAAATAAATATTTAAATAATAAAAAAATATATATATTAACATGGTATTGTACACATAAGCAAGATAATTAATTTGTGATAATATGACTACATGAGTTATTTTTCTATGTTGGTAATGAACATTTGAACGTATTACTGCATTAGGGTATAATGGTGCATTAGGTATAATGCATATAAAATATTTTATAATCATATAATATATCATATCATATAATATATTTTACAAGTACCAAAATAATTATAACTTTGTATTATAGTCAGTGTCGGATCTAGGTATGAGGAGGCCGGGGTGCAACTACTAACAGTTTGTCATTGATTCGTTTAGCCATTTTTTAATTGTATAATTATTTTTTACAAGTTCAGTTAATTGTTGTTTAATTTTCTTTTTATGAAAATAGTTTTTATAATTATTTTCAAAAACATTTAAAATTTTATTTATAACATTATTAAAATTATTTGATGGCGCTTTAAGCCCACTTGCATCATTTATTGGAGTGTAGTTTTTATTCAGAAGAAGTAATTGTTTTTTATCACATAAATTTTTATTTGTAAACACTTCATGTTGACAAAAGTTACAATTAGATTTTTTTATACATTTATAACCCAAATATCCAGCAAAGTATGCAACAGAACAGTCTTCTAAAGTAACATCATTATCATTATTTACATTTTTAATAGAGTCCTCATCAGATGATATAGAAGAAAAACGGGATAAATTAGAAATACACACTGTGTCAGAATCAGAATTTAATGATGAATCATTTGAATTTACTTGATATTGAGGTCTTATTGGATCAATTACTATAGGATTGTCATCTTCTAAGGTTGCCTCACAATTTGTTCTAGTAGATGTGCATAAAGAAAAAATACAATTACTTCTTACCGAAGTCCTAATCGTTCTGGCTGTTGGATTTTTGTTATAACCACCCTTTTGTTGAAAAATACTAAAAAGATTTTCTAATACATCCTGATTCAAACGGTTGGTCATTAAAAATACTACCTACATCATTAGAATTTTCTTCTTCAAAAAATTGCAATACACCATTAATGGTCTGCTTAAAACCTTTAAAACAGGGTGGTTGTGTTAATTTTCCTTTTTTTTATTTATGTAAATCTGTGAAGTGTTGCGAAGCTTCTAATAAAAAATGTTTTACAGTACCTGAATCAGTTAATGCACAGAGATATGGATTATGGCTATATAAAGACCGGCTATTTAAACAATTAAATAAATTAATAATGAACTCAATAAAATCTGCAGTGTTTGAAGCAGTGCTACTTAGAAGTTGTCCTGTTTGTATGCAAGTTCAGATTGTTGCTGACATTGAATTGCTTAGTAATTGTGTAGATAATTTAACACGCATTTTTTGAAAAGAATTTGGATAAATATGAGCATCTGTTATTTTAATGAGAGACCTACCTTTTATGATTTTTTATGTCTAACTCATAAGTTTTTTTATGTAATCAAATGAGATTATATTATCACCTTTAATAAAACAGGCTTCAATTAAATTATTTCTTACACTTTTAATTAAATGAGGAACGTCAAATATAGAAAATATTTTATTATTATCAACATAAAAATATGGGCTATCTTCTGAAATATTTAATGATTTTAAAGTACTTTGATTGTTTGTGCCTTGATCACAAACAACAACTTTTGGACACAATCCTACTTAAAATAATTTTTTAAGAACGTCAATTATTAAATTTTTTAAATTGATTTTGTCAACACCGGAATGAGAAAGAAAATAGGCGACTGGAAATTTCCACGGTGAATAAATACCTCGAGCCATAAACACTAGAACACAGTTAGCACTTTTCCTTGTCCTGCCATATTGACCTAAGTCTTCAAAACCTTCAATGAAATCAAATTCTTTGGAATATTCTATAAATTCTTTTATATACATCTCATCGAAACAAACAGTGCATACTTTTTCTTTATAATCAGTTGATTCAAATTTTTTTTTAAGATGACTAAAAAATATTTGATTAAAACCTGGTAAAAATTTTTATTGATCTATCCAATGACGAATTGTTGAAAGTCCTGGTAAATTTACTTTTTGGGAACGTAAAAATTTATATGCACTGGGTGATTATTATATAAATTTAAAACTAAATTTTTTCATTTAATGTCCATGGACGTTGCATATCTTTTAATTGCATAGTCACAATTGCTTTGGAGTTAATTGATGAAAATGTATGTGAATTTATTGAATTTTTTAAATTATTATAGCGATTAAAACATATACCTCTTTTTTTAATTTTGAAATATGTGTTATTTTATTATGAATAATTTTATTTTTAGATTCTGAACGAAGTGAAGAATGTATTTTACTATGATGTGTGTTTTTTTTTTTTTTTTGTTTTTTTTTTTTTTTTTTTTTTGTTTTTTTTTTTGTTTTTGTGTCTGTGTACACCATAACTACTCGAAATAATGCTTCAATTTTGAACTTCAGGGTATGTTTTCGGTGGCAAAACGAATATCGGAGGTACCTTAGAGAGGTCACAAGTGAAAATTCCCAAAAGTTTTCAAATGCCACGGGAAAAACAAACAAAAAATGAGGAAAAAAACGGTACTTTTTGTGCAAAATCCGTTTTCGACGAAATCGATTTTTTTATTTAGCTGTTACTCAAAAACCAAAAATTGTAGATACTTGAAATTTTTACCAAATGTTTATATTGAAATCATCTATACGTGGTAAAATTTTTGAACACTTTTGACTTTTATTGAGCTAATTATAGACAATTGAAATTTTCAATTTTTTTAAGTATTTTTTTTTAAAATAACGATAAAATTTTTTTTTTTTGCCAGAAAATCTTGAAAATTTAATACAAGGTTTCTTATAAGTTGTTCCATAACTGATAAAAAAAAATCCAAAATCGTAAGTCACAATTTTTTTTTTATAAGTGCTCAAAGTTCCAATTTATACGAAATATGTAAAAATTGCGAAAATTTGCAAATAATTTTGTTGTTGAAAAATCGTAAAATTTTTTTCTTTTATAACTAAGTTTTGAAAATTTGGTACAAGGTTTTTCATTAGTTTTTCTTCAATTATCTGCAAAAAAAACTCTACCGGATTCAGACAAAAAAATTTTATGAGTGTTTGAAATTTAAATTTTTACAAAAACACGTTAAACAACGGTTTAGCCTCAAACGATTTTTGCTAATTGTTTTTTTTTTCAAAAAGTATAAGTTGTAGAAACTTGAAAATTTTATCAGTTGTTTATATTGGCATTTTCTTTATATAATTTTATTTTCAAAAGATTTCACTCATTTTTAATCAATTTATAGGCATTTGAAATATTCGATTTTTTTTATTTTTTTTTTTATAAATGTTGATAAAAAAAATGTAGCTCGGACGAAATACTTGAAAATTTAATAGAAGGGTCCACATAAGTTGTTCTAACTCCCATTCAAAAATTATAAAAATACATAGGCACAAAATTTTTTTATAAGCGTTTATAAGTGCTAATATTGACAAAATTCGTCAAAATCATGTATATTTGCTATGTATTTTGCAGTTGAAAATTCATAAAATTTTAAGTATTCAAAACTAAGAATTGTAAATTCGGTACAAAGTTTGACATACGTTTTCCTTCAATTATCTGTAAAAAAATTTGCACTGGAATAAAATCAAAAATTTTTATGAGTGTTTGAAATTACAATTTTTTCACATAATCGCGTAAAATAACAATTTAGGCATCATTGATTTTTGATATTTGTTCTTATTCAAAAAGTATAGGTCGTAGAAACTTAAAACTTTTACAAAATGTTTAAATAGGCATTTTCTTTACATAGTTGTATTTTCAAAATATTTCGTTTATTTTTTAGCTATTTATAGGCATTTGAATAATTCGATTTTTCTTAGATTTTTTTTTATAAAAGTCGATAACAATTTTTTGGCCCTACCAAATCGCTTGAAAAGTTAATAGAAGGTTTTGAATAAGTTGATCTAAGAGTGATTCAAAAATTATTCAAATACATAGGCACAATTTTTTTTTATAAGCAGTTGAAGTTCAAAAATCGACAAAATTTGTCAAAATCACGAATATTTGCAAAATTATTTTGTAGTTGAAAATGTATAAAAATTGTTGTATTCAAAGATAAGAAATGAAAATATTATGTAATATCACAGCTGATAAAGATAATTAAATAGATTAAGTTTATTATAATATAATCAGTAGCTGACAGCTGTTCTATACAAAATATTGGTAGATTGTAAACACAAGGTGTATAACGTACCTTTACATGGTTGAATAGAACGTTACTAACTTCCAATTTCCAGTTATTTTAATGTGTGTATCAGTTCCATAAACATGCGGATTTTATATATTATTATTAATTATTAATATTTAAATAGACGTAGCCACGGAGCATTCAGCATATATGGACGGCGGGGTCGGGTGGTACCGTCACGATAGTGCATTTAGGCAAATAATATGGTATTTACCTACGCCCTATCTATGCACATCCTGGTTTGTCCAATGCTCACGAGCAGAAGTCACATGAATAGACAAATGTAAATTTAACCCAATCTAGGATATTAAAATAAAATATATATTACAATTTAAGGCTGACATCTTCATCTTCGTTCAGAATCGTTTTTTTTTTTTTATAATATAAAATAATTCCAAAATCTATCCAATAATGCCTAATCTAGCAATGCATCTCGTGTATCCCACCCAACTACTGTATCCTGTACTTAACTTACAATGATTTATCATTGCATTCAAATGTAAAGTACCATACAACTAAACTATCGTAAACCAGGTGATCCCATGATAGAAAGTGCTATACACTCCTCACCATTATCTTGTCCGAGGAGCGAAGCGACGAAGGACGAACTTCCACCACCATTATCTTATCGGCTTTTTTTTGTTTTAATTTTTGTTTTAAAATTAATTTTCTAGGAGTATCTTTTTCTATCAAATCACATTTCCTTTTTAAATATGAGTCTGGCATTTGTATTATATCTGTAATTTTAGTTTATTAATTTAGTTATAAAAATATTTAAAACATATTTTAAATAGGTATTATTTGTTTTTTATAATTAAATAATTAGTACTTAATATGAACTTAGAGATATAGTTTTTTATATAGATTTACCTAAATTGTTCATTATAGTTACCTACACCAAAACTCCAAAACAAAAAAGCAGTTTATATGTGTTTGATAAATAATATACAAATTACAAAATAAGTTGCTATCCGAAATATTTTACAAAAAACGTATCACTTAATAAAAGGGATTTATAAATAACTTGGTGACAAATCTAATAAACCGAAAAAATAACACCAGAGCTCTTTTTATAAATTTAAAATATTTATTTACCCGAATTAATTATCCAAATTTCTCTTCTTTCATCATTGGGAAAACGGAAAAAACTCAAGTTTGGAAATGTTTTCTTCGACTTTCCACAATTTAAAAATCGGCACTTGTTACCAGACATTTTTAAAATTACTCACAAGACGTAAAAGTAATAAAAAATAAAGTAAGTAACAAATAACAATAAGGCAAAATACTTAGAATATAAAATAAGCAAGAACCTTTTTCATTGACAAGTGACAACTGCAGAGAAGAATACTTACGTGAAGACTAATCGTAATTCGTATATTGAGTAAACGGTAAATGTAAAATATAGACGAAATAATGATAATGAAATAATAATCGCTAATTTTATCGATTATAATGGAAATAAATATAATGGTAATATAATAATAATAATAATAATAATAATAATAATAATAATTTATTTGGCCACAAACAGTTTAAAACATGGTTTAAATTTAAACAGTAAAAATGTCTTAAAATTAATACATAATTACTAGAATAAAAATAAAAATATAGATTGTGTTACAGGTAGTTGGCCCAATTCACCACTGAGGAAAAACCTCGTATTGGTGAAATTGGAGTCTTATCAATTTATTTATTATTTATTGTATATAAATCAAAACCTAAAATGGTAATAAAAGGAAAGTAAACAGAGAGAAAATAAATTATAATAATAAAGAAAATAGTGAATATAAAATAATGAATATAAAATAAATATTATGAATAAGATAGTGCAAATTACAATACGAATAGTTGACGATTACTTTTGCTTAAAGCTACAGTTATGACATAAATAAAGGTATCATTATGCTATATGCGTATAGAAAAAAATATAAGATTAGTCACTAATTAGTCTTGCAAATTTGATAACCATATTTTAATTAAATGTTTGTATTTTCTATATGAATTACAATTTAAAATGTTGAATGGAATATTATTATTCAGAATTTCTAAACCTACTTTTGCAAAGTATCGACTAGATTTTAAAGTTTTTAATGTGGGGATGATTAACTTATTATTGTTTCGGCGCGTAGTGTGTGAGGTATGTTTAAAGTTTATCAAATTTAGTTAGTAAGTAAAATATGAGGCATTTCGGTAGAATAATTATTTTATATTGAAAACATTCATTTCTTAAGAAAATGTATCGAGTTCGTGTTGAAGCTGAATTGAGTCATTCATAGAGTTTATAGGTAAATACATTTTTAAATCATCAGCGAATAACAGATACTTGCAAGATTTAAATATTAGACCAACATCATTTATAAATAGCAGAAATAAAATGGGAGACAAATGGCCACCCTGGGGTACGCCAGAAATAGCCACCTTATTATTGGACAAAACCCCATCGACCATGACTCTAAAAGATCTACTGGATAAATACGAAGAGAACCATGACAATAATGGATCGCTAATACCAAGTTTTTTTAGTTTTAACATCAATATACCATGGTCTACTGAATCAAAGGCCTTTCTGAGATCAGCGTAAATAGCATCTACCCGACCACCTGATTTTACAACATCAATTAAATGTGAGTAAAAGACAGTTAAATTAGTCTCTGTTGATTTCGTTTTTCGGAAGCCATGTTGTTCATCAGCTAAAATGTTTTAAAATAACACAGATATCTTTAGTTCAACAAGTTTATCTAACAATTTTGGTAAAGCACTTAGTTTAGATATGGGTCTATAATTATTAACCTCAGATTTGTTGCCGGATTTCCAGAGAGGAAATACATAACTTAGTTTCCATTTACAAGGAAAAATCCCGGAATTCAATGACAGGGAAAACAAATAATGAATTGGAATAGATAGAGGTTAACGACACTTGTATAAAAATAGGGGAGGGATTGAATCTGGACTGGGCGAAGGGTTTTACCCTATATTTGAGAGGGCTTCAAATATTTCAGCAACTGAAAAATTACAATTAGAGAGCTCAATGATTTCAATTAAATTGTTGAAACAACTGTTATCAACAACATTGGGTGAGCAAAAAGATGACGAAAAGTGGTCTGCGAAAAATTTTGCTATATCACCTTTATTATTAGAGCTCCTACTCCCTAAATTCATTTCCATAGGTAGAATATTATTATTTTTTAGCTCTTTAACAAATTTCCAAAATGAACGTGGGTTAGAAAGTAATTGGTTTTGTGTACGCAGCAAATAATCAGAATAACATTGTTTAGATAATTTTTTACATTCTAATCTGATATTAGAAAAAATAGCATAGTCATTTTTATCATTGGATTGTTTAAAAACTCTATGTGCAATACGTTTTCTATGTAGAAGTGACTTTAGTTCAGGACTAAACCATATGGGAAACTTGGAATACAGTGGTCTTTTTTTAGGTACATAATCGTTTATTAAATCTAAAACTATTTTATAAAACACATCGATGGCTATTTCAATATTACTACATTCATAAAGAACATTCCAATTAATTTTATTAAGTTTACAAATAATTTCTGTGTAATTAGCTTTTCTAAAATCTAATGATGATACATCAATAGGGTTAGAAATAAGATTATCACTACCAAATTCAAAATTAATACATAAAGGGGGATGGTAAGTGTCAGCTAGAACAAGTTAATCATTTTTACAAAGCGAAACAAAGGTATTTGTCATATTGGAAAAAACCAGATCTAAAAGGGAACCGGAGGTATTAAAAAACGAATTGCACTGGTTAAACTCATTTAACGTAAAGCAGTCAAAAACTATATCGGCACTTTCGGAGTGTTTCCCGAGAAACTGCAGACCAGTACTACTAGAAAACATATGAACATCAGGAAGATTAAAGTCACCCATTACTAGCATTTTAACATTATTATTAAATTTATATAATACATGATCAATAGATTGGACAAAAATTGAATACATAGAACTAGGACTATTTGGAGGAATGTAACAAGCAGCTAGAACAATGCTATAAGAACGACTCAATTTAACCTCAACAAACAGCTGCTCAACACTATTAAAAGGAATACCAATTTCCGATGCTAAGAAGGTATTATTTACACTAATTGCCACACCACCACCTCTAGAACACGAGCTAGTGTTCAAACTTCTGTCAGTTCTAAATATATTATAGTTATTAAAACCTAATTCTTTACTAAAAATTGAGTCATTTAACCAAGTTTCAGTCAAGGCAATAAAGTCAAATTTGAGCAAAGGTATGTTACACCTAAGTTCAGTAAGCTTAGTCCGGAGACCACGAATATTTTGATAATAACCTTTAAATAATTTAATCTTAGATAATACTTTACAATTATTTTTAAACTTAATATTAGAAAACACATTATTAACATTTACTCCCTTTTGGTGATGAATTAGTTTTTTTGTGCAAGATAGGGAATACTCCTGTTATATTTGATGAACCAGTTATTTTCACCTTGATTTCTTTTCTCCGACAAATCCGATCTTAATTTGTTTATATGGGCTCTTTGCGATGCTGTCCTATCTTCCGAAATTGAAACATTTCGCCAACGTTCGATCAAACGCAGTTTAGATTTAGTCTTTAGAATTTTAAGCACGTTGGAAGGAGAATCTAGTTCAAACAAAATGGGGCGGTTTTTTGTGGAGAATTTACCAAAGCGTTTACTGCGAATAATCTTAATGGATGGTAGAGATAAATCTTTGAACAGATCAACACCAATATTTAAAGGAACATCTAAGTCTTCATCTTCAGAGTCGGGAACGTTGAATACTAGAATATTTTTCTCCCTTGACATTCTATCCCTGACTTCTGTATAAACATCGGAGCTATAAGGTGGAGACTGTGTACTAGGAGAGTTTTCAAACTTATCAAATTTATTGCGAAGTAGAGCAAGTTCAGATTCCAGAGCTATTTTATCAGATTTTAACTGAGATATTTCGTTTCGTAGGTCATTCAATGAAGACTGCATAGAATTGAAATTACTTTTTAAACTTTGTAGGTTGGAATTAATATTCGTAAAATGTGTATTGTGAGATGATACGGTTGAATTCACCGAAGCTAATAAATTCCAAACATCAGAAATAGTAGGTTCTTTTTTTGAAGTCAAGTTTGAATTTGCCAGTTTTTTAATTGGGGTATCTTTCTTGATATTTTGTGCATTCATAGTTAAAAACGTAAAGTAAAACGAATAATAAAATAGCTTGATTTTATTATATCATAAGACGCATGTATATTATATATATTAATATATATAAAAGAAGTTACCTTGAACGGAGTACTAATGTACTAGACACTGGACAGAATAGGAAATAACAGACGATAACGTTCTTCAAATAATAAATATGTAATTATTACTATAGTTGTGTGCCGCGTAATGTAAAATAAGAAGGTAGATAAGACTTAATGTCGGTAATAACGATACAGAAAAGATAAGCGAGCAAACACGGACCGCACGTCTATCACGGGCAGATGCCGAAACTGAACTTTTATTTATAGATTGTATGATACCAGGCGTGATCCAATTTTTGATTTGTTTTTTATTGTGTCGTATACAAGTAGGTACACTTTTTTAGATTATTTTGGATTATTGTCGTGAGTAGTGCTATTTTATCTTCTGTTGTTTGAGATAATTTAATTTCATTCCAATTAGTTTTATCAGACAGAAATGTAAGTTTGTTATAGTCAACGAACCTATAAGAAGTTTGTTTTATATTTTTTTTTACCTAGTTCTATTTTGTTATTTAATATTAAGATTATTGGGTAATGGTCTGTAATGAGAGAGTCTATAACTGCCGATTGTATATTATAGTGTTTAAGATTATCTCTAACAAAAATGTGATTAATGCAGCTATTGGACTGTGGTCTGGTGGGTCGATTGATAAACTGAATAAAGTTTAATGAGTTAAGTAAATCTAAATAATTGGCTGTTGAGTTAGTGGTGTCTAATATGTCTATATTAAAGTCTCCAATTAAAATATATGTTGTGTTTTTGTGAGAATTTATTACATTGTTAATTACAATATCTAGGTCTTCGATAAATTTAATTTTATTGCCGCTAGGAGATCTGTATATAGATATAAATTCATAATTTACTTTATCATATGTTACTAGAGTAACAATACAATTAGCATTTGTTATATTAATTTCCGTACTTATTTGGTTTATTTCGTTTCTAATGAGGATTATTATTCCATCGCTTCTACGAATGTTGTTATTTGTGGATTCTATTTGGTAATTTTTGAATGGAAGAAAATTATCATTGAAGTTATCGTTTAGCCATGATTCGGTTGTTATTATTACGTGATTGTCGTTACTTAGGGAAGTATTGAGACATTCAAGTTCAGATATGTGTTTATTGATGCTTCTAATATTAATATGTAAAATATTTAGACTTTTATGTGAAAGTAGAATTGAGTTCGTTTCCTCAATAGTTAATAAAGGTACAGTTTCTTTTTTAGTTATATTATTTATAGTTTTAAACTGACTCATTTGAAGAAAAAAAATTTAGTAAAATTGAAAAAAGTTGAGATATAGATTATGAACTTACATTTTTTCTAGATCACTGTTGGTTCTAATACGGATGATCCTTGCGTTCTCGTCTTTTCTAGTTAGAATTTCTGCGTTGGATATCCATGTAAATTTGTAATTCTTCTCTTTGGCGGTTGATCTTGTCTTAGCGAAGAGTATTCTTTTATCTCTTGTGAGATGTTCGTTGATGAATATTTTGTTTTCGGTTGGCCAGTTTTTGACTAGCATATTGGCGTTTAGTTTAGTATTTTTTGAATTGCGGATTAATTGATTTTTTTATTTCTTTCGTTTCTAGTTTCGCAATAATTATATTAAATTTAGACTTTTCTGCGGTTATTCTTTTAGCTTCTACGACAGGAATGTCAATATTCAGTTTTTTTCCTATTTCTTTTACTATATTTATACAGTTTTCGTTTTCAGTTTTAGTTCAAGATTTTGTTGTTCAAGAATATCAATTTTTAGCTTAATTTCACTTATTTCTTTGGATAGTTTGATATTTTCTGTCTTGATTTGCTCATTTTCTATTTTAATTAATTTTATATCTTTTAACATTGTTTGGAGCTTGCTCTCAAAATCATGAAACTGTTGACTCATAAAACTTATTGAATTAATTAATTCTTCTATCTTAGCTTCTAATTTATTGATCGGTTCTGTAGTGGTTTTGGCGTTTCTGTTAGTTTGGCAGTTCATACATGTAAAGCGTGATTTGTTGGTTTTCGACATTTTTTTAAAATTTGGTTCGGAGATTCCATTGCAATAAAAGTGAATCTGACCGTTGCATATACTGCATAGAAGTACGTCTTCTAGGTGAGTTAAATGCTCATGGCATTTAGCACACTCCGAAGACATATTAAAAAAAAAAAAAAAAAAAGAAAAAGAAAAAATGGAAAAAAAAATGATATAAAATGTGAGGTAACGGTTATTTGTGTAATTTTAATAATACTTATAGATAAAGAGCGTATAGGCGATGAGTTAGTTACCGGACGGTACGGCTACCTGATGATGATAATGGTACTTCAATTTTTCATTTTACCGTACTTTCCCTTCCCGTACTTTATGACTATCTATGATAGAGGTATCACCACCTTGCATCCTAGCTCCCACCGCGTTCGTCGTTCATCTACCTATGATAGAGGTACAACCACCTTGCATCTTAGCTCCCACCGCGTTCGCCGTTCATCTACCTATGAGAGAGGTACCACCTCCTTGCATCCCAGCAACGCCAGCGCTCCATAGTGGTTGCATCCTACGAGTAGTCGCCAAATTTTAACATTGCGTTGACTATCTATCTATTCTATAATCAATGGTTGAGCTAATATTTATCCAAATTTATACCTTAATTTATAGTCCACCTGTAGTTTTTGTTTGTAATTTAGAAAGAAATCTGTCTAATTTATAAAATTACGGCTCATTGCCTGAATATGTAGGTATATCATAAATCATAATTCATAAATCGACAAGAAAATTGAATCAAATTATGCCCAGGGCCGTCCTTAAGGGGGGTCTTGGGGGGGTGTCTCACCCCCCCAACGAAAACACCAGTCGGCACTCGGACTTGTTTCATACGGAAAATAAATATTACGTATTTCGTAAATATAGTGTGTATACACGGATAAAATTTATATAACTAGTTATTTATTAAACAGTATAATGTAATAATATAAAATACAGTTATATAATTAAATTGTTAATTCAAAGAATGTGCGAAACTGACACGTTTGGAGTCGGCACACGCCACACTGATTATTAAATATTAATAGTTCAATAGTTGATTGTTGACAATCAGCTACGATCCTGGTATCTTTAATCTGTTATTGGGTTTATTTTTCACCGTACATTATCTAAAAATAAACTAGAATTATTAAATTTTCCGTGAATGTTAATAGTCGCTAATCAGTAAATCATCATTACAGCCAACCAAAGATAAAATATATCCAATATGTGATTCGTGACTAACTATTTACCATTATTACAGTCAATCTGATTTTTATTTGTTTTCATTTTATTATATGAGTGAATATTGACGACTTTGTAGACGTGTGGTGTACTGGTGTCCTATTTGTTTTATATTTTTAAAAACGTGCGTAGTGCGTACCTATTCATTTTGTGTGCCGATCAATTTTTCGTGAACTAGATATTAAATAAATTCACTATAAACATTAAGATGTCTAGTACAGAAAAGTCAGAAAAACGCAAACGTAATCGAGTTAAAATTGAATGCCTCGAATGTGGTTCGACATTCGATAAAGATTACAGAGGTAAACACGAACGTACTCAACACGGTGGAGAAAAAGTTAGAATAAAGCATGTTGGTGCTCCTAAAAATCCGTTTGAAGCCGCTATTAAAAGATCAAAGGTAAATAAAAAAATATTTTTCCATGCATTAAATTTATACACATCATAATATTATACTTGTCAATTATAAGTGTATTGTATAGTAGCTATACTAAATACAATAATAAGCTATACATTTAAGGAGAGGTACCTACTAACTTACTATTTTTTTTAGATATTATTTATTTTTTTTGTAATTTATAAATATCTTAGTGTCCTTAATAATGTTGATAAGTATGTTTAATATTACTTATTTTCTATATCCATACAGTAAGAAATATATACTCAATCAACAAAATATGTATTGCTTAAATAAAACATGTCATTTTTTATTTATTACAAATAAAACAGGTGCAATTATCTATAGAAACTCAAACTAGTAATGATCATCAAACTGATTTTGATGAGGATATTGATGATCCTCCATTTAAGGTACATAAATATATTTACAATTGTTACTATTTAAATATTATAAATATAATATATACTTTTTACTTTTTTAGGTTTTTTTTTCAGCTAGTAATAAACGATACAGTATTTTGTGTAAAGAAATGAGCGACTTGGATAATGTATTGCAGCTGAGAAACCTGTCCAAAACTAGATGGACAGCTAGGGCAGAGTCTATAAAAGCTGTTTGGTGTTCATTTGAAGCGATTTGTGATAGTTTGCATTATATTAGTTCACATCAAGACGCATATGATAGAATGACAAGAACAAAAGCTCACGGTCTTAACAAAAAGCTACACTCCTTCGATTTTATAGTTTCACTAATATTTATGAAAAACATTATGTATAAATTAAAAGCACTTACAGAAACTCTTGAAACAAAACATTTATCTTTAGTTGATGCTGCTAATTTAATAGATACAACTATTAAAATTTTAGAAGAAATTAATTTTGATACTAATTCAATGAATAATTTAATTGATAGTGCTATATCCTTTTCAACAACTTTAGGAATAAGTCCAGAAAACGATTTTAAAATACACCATCGTCATAAAAAGCCACCTACTTGGTTGGACGAAAATTCAAAATCTCAGGTAGAATTCAACATGCACACATTTTATAGAAAAGAATTCAAGTGTGTTCTATCTACTTTCATCAATTTATCTAAAGATAATTTAAAAAAATGTATTGATGTAATTTTGCCATTGTATAAATTATTTTCAGTCCCTTTCAAAAAGGAAGATATTTCTATTGAAAATGTTAAAAATGCATTGTTATTGTTTCCACCTAATAGTTCTTTGGCATTTTGCAAAGATGCAGAGGCAGTTCAAGCCGAATTGGAAATTTTGAGAAGTCTTGAAATCAAGCCTGATTTGACAACTGCTAATATATTTGAGAAATGTGAAGAGATGAAACATATTTTGCCATTAGCAAAAACAGTTTGTGATTTAGCTCTTACCGCTCCAGTCAGTGTAGCAACAAATGAGAGAACTTTTAGTAAACTTAAACTTATAAAAACCCATATAAGGTCTACAATTAGTGACTCCAGACTAAATTCATTGATGATCCTCAGTATAGAGAAAGATGTAGTGGATAAACTTAATTTGAGCAATATTGTCAATAAATGGGCATCTTTAAAAAATCGAAGAATACAATTATTGTAATATTTATATATTGATAATTATTAATATTTATTTACCATTCATAATTGTGACTAAACAAATTAGAACATTTTAATTTTTAATGTTCTTTTATTTATAAAAATATTACCCTAGTATAATGATATACAGCAATTAAGATTCTTAAATTGTATGAGTTGTGAGCACCTATTTACATTTTATATGTTAATACTTGTTCATGTGTTTATTAGAAAGCATTTTTATTTATTTTTATTGAAAAAGAAAAAAAACATATATTTGTCATTTCTTATAGTTATTTTGTTGATCCCTATAATAATATTATGCATTTCATTATTCAAGGAGCATCATTTAATTTTTAATCTCAATATAGGCCTGGATCTGTGTTGGTCGCAAATAATTATTAGAAGGGAGTGTGTAAATACAACTTTCTCGTCAACGGTTGCCACACGTATGCATATATCTATGTTAAAAAGTAAAAACATGACTACATATTATAGACTAAAGTTAATTATACTACATACATTGAGTAAAAAATTGCAGTCGGCATTTTTCATATTATTCACCCCCCCTTGATTTTCATCTTCGGGACGGCCCTGAATTTATGCCACAAATAACAAGTCAGTACTATACTGAATGCTTGTCAAACATTGCAAATGTGTGAAGGGATTGATTAAATAATATACTTACAATACATATTTTATCAATGGTAAAGATGGTAAAGGTATATTAAGGTGGACTGGCCAAGTGTGATACAAACCCGGGCTCCGAACTTCAAATAGGAACATAAAAAAGAAAATGTATTTATTTAAAATTATTTATTTTATCATAATTTGTTATTTACTATTTTATTTTTATTATTAATTATAATTTATCTTTTAAACACAATTAAATTGAAAAATCAAAAGATTAAATAAAAAATAGGCACAACTAACTACTGAATTTGTATACTATTTTGAGATATTATAATGTTTCTATTATTATCATCTGATATTCCCTCGTGGAATTAAAACAGATAACCGATGAGTATCTACAACTATTATTGACTGATATCGTCTTATTCATCTATTTGTGATTTGATGTAAACTCAAATTCTAAGAAGTTTAAAATGACTACAAAGTTCAACGTGTGAATGTGTGATTACTGTAGTTCCGTCACTTGAGGACTGCCAAATAAAAATACCGATGTATATTATAATTTTAGATTTTTAAATAGTAATAGTTTACGTTATAGTATTTGAAGGGATATTTGATAATAATTTTCGTGATTAATTAGATAATAACAATTTTGACAAATTAAATATTGATTAAAATTTTGATAACAATAAAAATAATTATTCATGCCCTAGATATGATACCCTAACTTAGATTTTAATTTTTATTGTTAATACGTATATCGTACATAAATATAAGAGCAATTTTATTAAAATTATTATAGGTAAATTCTTAAATTATTCTTTTATTATATAACATGTTGATTGAAAAATATTTCTATAACCCGGGCCTTTTTATTTAAGTCAATCTCAGAAAAAATAGAACTTAACCTTGCTTCCGTTACTTGTCTCAAATCGAGTTGACATCGATGCTGAACATGTTTACAGCTATGTATTAACTCCTGTATAAACTATGTAATAATATTATCTGAGATCTACTACTGAGTAAATAATTGTTTAAAACTTACCAATAATGTTAACTTCTGTATACCATTGATCAGTCAACGAAAAAAATACCGAAGTAACAAACACGAGTTAAAAATTATTTAATAATACAACGCAATTAGGTATGTTTACGCAACTATATCTTTATTAAATTTATTATTATTATTATTATTATAATAGATCGCGGCGACAACCATTCCTTGTCTGGTTCCTATCTCCTATCGTCCCGATTATCGTTTTTGTGAATTTTAATTACCGTTTTTAATTAATATTGTCGTTGTGTAATACGTGTGCGGCCAACGTCCGTATCACGTTATTATTAAAATTATTACGTATACTTTATTATAATTTATATTTTTGTTTTTCGTTCTGTGTCGTTCACTGAGAACACACCTTTTTTCTTGTCGTTGTCCGTCCGTCGTGTGTGTATTGTATCCGCCCGTAGGCCGTATGTGATTTATATTTTTTATTTTAATGTTTTGTTGAAATTGTATCGTGTGAATTTTATTTTATATTCTGTGTGTTGTTTGCGACTATTTTTGTAGTATAGCATTGGGTATAGCAGCTGGCCAGCCGAGCTCCACACAAATTGTGAGTTTTTATTTTATTTATTATTATTATTATTATTGGGCTAAACAGACCTCGTTAATTTATATTATATATCTATTATTTAATTTATTATTATTTGTCATTTATTTGAGCCAAGTGGCTAATTGGTATTATTTTTATTCTATTTATGTTGCTGTGAATTTTTTTCTTATTTATACAGGGTGTTTCTGAAATGAATAAGCAGACTAGTATAAACATGTTCATTGTGACGGCCTGATGAAGAATTTCTTCAATCTTCAAAATCTCGGTTTATTCAATGTAATCCTTGTATGTTATCTTAAACGTAAAAATAAACATTCGAGTGCTTTTTTCTGCAAAATTCTCTTATGAATTGAGGTGTAACATCGTTTTTGCGATTTTCGAGCGTTTTTCACGCTTGAGTCGCCGACCAAAAAAAAAAAAATCGTGTGACTTATCAATTTGTATGAGAATTCTGCAATATAAGCGGTGGTGACATTTATTTATCGTCAGATAACATACGTGATTAATAAATACTCAGTATTGGACTGAGCTATAATCTTAACTAATGTTGTTGATGTATGTTTGCATGAGATACAGTCGATTGCGTATTTAATAAATAACGATAAAAATAGGTAATATTACATCAATAATAAGTACAAAATCAAAGATTTATCTTATCGAGTCATAATAATTAAGTTACTCGTTATTAGGTTATAATATCCAAAAACTAGAATTTCATTATTAAATACACAATTAGTTTCTTTTATCTTCAACTTAAAATATCACGGATAAAATATGTTACCATATTTTATTAAACATCTAAAAGACATAATTTCAATTTATAACAATAAATCTGATCATTTAAAAATAATGTGAACACTAGTTATGTTATTATTTCATAATTTGTATTGGTAGGCAATATGAAACTCCGTATTTATTAATCACGTATGTTAAATGACGATAAATAAATGTCACCACCGCTTATATTGCAGAATTCTCATACAAATTGCTAGGTCACACGAGTTTTTTTTGGTCGGCGACTCGAGCGTGAAAAACGCTCGAAAATCGCAAAAACGATGTTACACCTCAATTCATAAGAGCATTATGCAGAAAAAAGCACTCGAATGTTTATTTTTACGTTTAAGATAACATTCAAGGAGTACATTGAATAAACCGAGATTTTGAAGATAGAAAAACAATTTAAAAAAATTCTTCATCAGGCCGTCACAATGAACATGTTTATACTAGTCTGCTTATTCATTTCAGAAACACCCTGTATATTTTAATTTATTATTGTAACAATACAGCAACTTAGTTACCATTTATACCGTTTACCGTCTTATTTATTTTGTTACTCCTTTTTCCCGTATTAATTTTAAGTTTTTAATATCCCGTCCTGGTCGTCCTCGTTAAACACGGCGAATTAGAGACACATAAACCTCGTCGTCTCATTGTGAGTGGTCCCTCGAGTATACATATATATATTATCTGAGCAGTGCGCTTAAACATTTTTGGTCCCTCGAACCGGATTTGCAGAGAAGCTAGACTAGTGGCCATCTACGAGATGATACCATCTTCGGATACTCCCGAAACTCTTTATCATAGTGAATTAAAAACAAAACATGTTCTCTTAATTCAAACTTTAAACACAATAATGGACTTGGTCGATCGTATCTCCTCATTGGACAAAATTATTCGGATAATCACGTACTGCCTCAGACTAAAATCACCAAAATCTACCGTAGCATTCACACAAGCGGTTACTGCGGACGAAGTGTCCAAGGCTCTCTTTGCCTTAATTCTCGCCGTTCATAAATTACTTTCCACATGAAATATCCGCGTTGGCGAAAGGATTACTCTGCTCGAAATCTCTTCGGCCACTCGATCCGTTTATCGATCCGTTTAACCACGGTAGGGATGGCAACGGTATATCGATATATCGCAAATATCGATATTTAGAAACGATATATCGATAATTTTTCATCGATATAGTGCTACGATATTTATCACTTATCGATAAATGCATTCGATATATCAGGGTTATCGTGAACATAGACCTTATACTTGGTATAATGTCTATTATAATGGTGAATGGCATTTTGTTTCAAATTCCTAATCAGAAAACCGTTAACCACTTATCATTTTTCGGACTAGTAGTAGTGCATAATATCATTCTTTTCAATTTTTTGGGTTTTTCACATTCTGACTATTCTGAGTTTCTGACTTTTATTTTATTATATTCAATTTATTTTGCAATATTGTAAAAATATGGCCAAAATAAGTAAAGTTTGGATGCATTTTGATAAAATCAATAAATTGACTGCAAAATGTAAAATATGTGGCAAAATATGTCCAACAGCAGGAAATACTTCGAATTTGCACTCTCATCTGAATAATGTCCATAAAACTAAAACAGTAACGTCAGTAACATAAGGTTGAAAACTGATGTTTTGGAAAAATGCGTCGATGAAAATAATGTTGATGATCCTGGTTCTGTAAGTATATCTCAATTATGAATAATAAATAATAATGTACCTATTTTTTGCTTAAAAGCCTGTTTATTATCTACATAATTATCTTTTTTAAGATTTCAAGTACAGCATCAACTTTAATTTTTAATGAAAGCATTTCTGTCTCTAGTAGTAGTAAAAAAACTAATACTAATAATTTCCCTACAAAAATAACAACTCAACCATCAATTGACAAGGCAATGAACTATGTGTCATCCATGAAAGGTAACTTATTTAAAATGTACCTATTAATGAATCTTTTATGCCAATACAATAATTAATTGCTTATAAATATATTAATAAATTCAGAAACCATATTGTGTTTTTCAAATAAGATTAGGTACTTAATAGTTACCTTTTTTTAATTATCATTTTTAACTGAGACAGAATTTAAAGTTTTCAAATTTTTGTTTCACTATATAAAATAAAGTTATTTATTTTGTGCTGACACTTTTACAGTAGGTGGAGTAAAAAATGCTGAAATAACTGAGGCACTGATATATTACATATGTAAAGACAGTGTGCCTTTTTCAACAGTTGACGGCACTGGTTTTAAATACTTTTTAAAAGTGGCATGTCCTCTTTATGTTATTCCTTCCAGAAACACAATAAAGAATAATTTGGATAAAAAATACAAGTATTTATCCACCAAGTTTAAACATCAAAAACAAAAAAATGTAGTCTAACTTCAGATATTTGAACTGATATCCAAATGAAGAGTTATCTCGGTGTTACCATACATTTTTTAGAAAACAATACATTTGTATATGGTAATATTTAAAAACATTTTAAAGACCCATGTAAAAATATTTATTATAAAAATATATAAATGTTATTTATTTAGGAACATTAGGTGTGTACGAACTCAACAATTCTCATACATCTGACTACATAAGTCAGATTTTTGAAGAAGTGTTAATTGAATGGGGATTAAATAAATCACAAATAATTGCAATTGTCACTGATAGCGGTAAGTAATAATACTTAACTTTTTATATATTCAACTATATCTTTTTTAATGCATGTTTGTAGGTGCAAATATAAAGAAAGCTGCAAAAACCACATTCGGTGTACGTAATTTATTTCATATTTTGCTCATACTATTAATTTAATTGCTAACCATTCTATTGATAACTGTGAAAATTTAAATGAGTTGATTGAAAAAGTAAGAAGTATCGTCAAATATGTAAAAAACAGTGTAAATGTTAGTGATGAATTAAGGCAATACCAAGCAAATGATGGTTTGTACCTACTACTTTATTAGAAATAGTAATAGAACTAAGACCTATGATTCGTTTATACTCCTAATTTGATTAACATAATATTATTAAATTTAGGAATACCGGAAGGAAATATATTTTAAGCATATTTCCTTCCGGTATTCCTAAATGTAGACGTTAAAACACGTTGGAACAGTTTGTACTATATGGTGAACAGATTTTTAAATTTGTTTAAAATTATTTCTAATATTTTGTTGGAGAAACAAAAAGCACCAGATTGTCTAAATACCAGAGAGGTAAATACACTTAAAGAAGTTAAAAATTTATTACAGCCTTTAGAAGATTTTACTAGAAAAATATCTGGTGATAAATATCCTACTATAAGTTGTATGCTACCATTAATAAAATTTGTTAACTCTGCGATCAATCAAATGACACCTACTACAACGGTGGGAAAATCACTACGTTCAAACATCCTTGGTCACACATACACACATTTTAATGAAATTGAGCTATTTAATGATGTTCCAATCAGCACAATATTGGACCCCAGGTAACAATAATTGTGTCAATAAGCAAACAATCACAATGTATACATAATATTTTTTTTTTGATTCAGATTCAAAAATCTTCACTTCCAAGACCCTGTTAATTGCCAAAGAGCTATTGGAAAGATAAAAACATTGTTAATCGCTACACAAAATGAACAGTCTGTTGAAATTGAACCAACTACAAGTTCTGAATTGAGTACATCAAACAATCAATCATTTGACTTATGGTCGTATCATACAACAGTAGTATCTTCACAAATTGAATACAGAACTATGCCGGTTGATCAAGAGGTAAAACTACCCATGCTATAATTTTTCAGAATTTTAATATTGACTTTATTATTTGAATTAATAGTTAAATGATTATTTAACCAAGCCAGTGGTGCCAATAAATACCAATCCACTTGAAGCTTGGGATATTATTAGATCAATGCATCCTAATTTATTTGAAATTGCAAGAGAAAAGTTGTCAATTATAGCTACATCGGTTCCATCGGAACGACTCTTTTCTAAAACTGGCCAAATTCTAAACAAAAAGAGAAATAGATTGACAGGTTAAAGACTAAACAAGCTAGTTTTTATGAGTTCCTTAAAAGAAGAAAATTGGTTTTCCATCACATAAATTAGTATAATATATTAAAATATATTAATATTCATATTTTAATTGTTATTTATTAAAAAGTTGTATCATATTTTTTTTTTTTTTTAAGTTTTCAATGATATTGTTACAGTGATAACTAATTTAGATTCTCACTGAAAGTTTTAAATTTATTTTCTACCAAAGTATATTTTGTTTTTATTTGCTTGTTGAAAGATTAAATCCATGCCTAAAAAGAATATTTGTCTCTTCAATTATGGTTTATTTATGTTTTAGCTATGTGTTTCAGGTTGCGGTCACACTACTTACACTTCAATAAACAAAAATTAATTATTGGCACAGTAATCTACTTATTATATAGGACGAATCAAACCTGATCTTGATCATGGTGTAAGTTACACAATTCGATGTATACCAAAATAACTAATGAATAATGATATATTTTTAATAATAAAATGAAAGTAAATTGTAACAATTTTGAAACCTACTTATTTTATTAAATTATCGGCTTACCTAACTTCCTATCATCATACTTAAGAGTTAAGACTAGTTGACTGTATAACTGTACTCTGTAATGTATTATATTATTGTTATAGTTATACATATTTAATGTGAAATCTGTAACACCAATTTCATATTATCAATTTTGATATGTCAGTAACTTACTGTAATCTGTAATAATATAATTAAAAGTAGATATTGTTTTATCGATAATATCGGAAATATCGATATTATCATCACGATATACATCAACATCGATACTATTCGACGATATATCGGCTTTTCGATATATCGTTGTTAAGACAAAATTTGCCATCCCTAGACCACGGTATGCGTCTGCACTCTGCAGTCGTACATTTCGTAGTTCGTTATCGTTATCGAGATATCATATCAACTTTGGCCGTGACCACGGACTAAGATAGTATGGACTGGAAACGAAAGCCTAATCACCGGGCCGGTTAAGGTTTGGAGTAGGCCAGTGCGGGGTGGAAATCCCGGAGATGACAGCAAGAGCGAATCGCACTCTATCTAGGTTTACATATAGGAATCATTAATATCTACTTCATGACTTTCCCTCCAATTACAAATCAAATTATTAATATTTAAAGTTAGGTTTACTTTACTTATTTTACATTATAATATTTACTTAATACACATCGTGTTTAATTTGTTTTTTAAGTGTCCCATATTTGTATATATTTTCATTTTTTTTACAAAGTTCCAAAATGCCACCAAAACTTAAATTTATACGTAAATGTTCCATAAATGGATGTGAAAGTGCTGAAGGCCATAAAAATGTTACACTGTTTAAAGTTTACGAATATAATAAAGTAGCTTGGGAAATAGCAGTTCATGCAAACATAAACAATCAATTAAAATCCCTAAAGTACATTTATTTTGTTCTAAACACTTTTCGCCTAATGATGTTATTACTAATAATAATAGTTTATAAAATATCGTGGTTATACTTTACAGTTTACAGTAATCGAAAATACTTATATTATATAATAATATATAATAATAATATGATGTATGATATCATTATTCATTAATCATTATAGTAAATACTAAATACTAAATAGCATGAACATTTTAAATTTTAATAATAAATATTAATCATATCGTGATATTAAATTATAGTAATAGTTCAATTTTAGTCCGTGTTACTGAGGTAGCGCTAAATTCGCAGTTAAAACCGCACCTTTTCCTACTCTAAATCTTAAGCGGCCCGGCTTCGCATCACCCGCCCGCCCATTCGTTTCCAGTCCATACTATCTTAGTCCGTGGCCGTGACCAAGACAAAACTCATTATCTACAAACCTTGGACAAAATTAATTACAATTGACTTTGTTTTTAATATTTATATTGATAATAAAATTACTATAAGATTAATTTGTATATTGATAATAAAATAATTATAAGATTGAATTATTTAAATCGCAATGGGACAAAAATAAAAATAGTTGAAATAGCAAAATCGTTCAATAAATAAAGCTATGTTTATAGCCACCTGCAAAATGACATTTTTGGAAGCTAGATGACACTTGAAAAATGCTAGAACAAGCTATAAAATAGCTAGAATGGCAACACTAACTAGATTTCTCAAAGGCTGGTTTATTATTAAGGCTATTATTATTAAGGCTGGTAAATTATTTTTTAGGGATTTTTGTTTAATAATTTAAAAATTAATAAGAGAATATAATAAGAATTTTTGTACGGTTTTTTGAGAATATTATCATCATATTTTAGATGTTTTAATGGAATATAAATCGAGGCTCTACACATAAATAATTTCGAAGTTTTTATTATTATATTTTTATTTTTATTAAATCGGTATTCAGTTAAGTTGACAATTTTGATATGGATATTTTATAACTGTTATATGATACATATTACAATTATTTATATTACCTATAGGCTATAGCAGTTGCGTGGTGAAGGGGGTCTAGAGGAGCGGCCGCTCCTTCAAATTTTGGGTGGGTGGGTGGGTATTACAATTGATCATATACGTATATTATACTAGAAGTAATGATGTACCTATACTATAATATGAATAAGCAACAAGATAATCAAGCTAATTAGGTATGTTGTTAAATGTTAACACGTTTAAAATCAGTTATCAGTATATTATTTCAATGAAACCTCGGTTACGCTTAAGAGGGTGTCAGCGCACTATTTGTTTACTCTCTCTCTGGCCCACGCGCAGTGCCGCAAAAATCAGGTGTGCAGAGCGTGCAGCGCACACGGGCCCCGGGGCTTACATACATTTGGGGGCCCACTCTAGAAGCTTAAAGCAAATGCACCACACGTCAACACAATAATAATTATTGTATTTTTATTTCATAAAATATGTTGAACATAATACAGGAATTTGGAATACATAATATTATACTGACAAAAGTGTTCCGAGGTAGGTAGTATAAAGTATTTACTATTTAGTATGAATGTACTATATCTATATGGTATTTATATTGGGTTGTTAGGAACAAATTTTCCATTAGATCTATTATTATCGCGAAGACGCATCGTCGTCGGTTGTCGGAGAAACAATGGGCCGATAACGACGACACACTATCAAAATAATATTAATGACTTAATGTTACTCTATGTTATACGAGTAGAATAATATTCATATTTGAAACCTTATGTCCACTGACCATTACCAGTGTGCCTATAGTCTGTAATCTGTTAACCGTCATTTTTTTTTTTTACATAAATTTTGAATATCACATGACAAAGTAAGTACTAAGTAGTAACAATGTGAGAATCTACCTTTACGTATAATTGTATTTGTATGAACATTAAACATTAATCTAAAAAATTTAGAAAATTTAAAATTGAGTTAATATGTTTAAAAAGAAACATTTGAGTGGTTGTGAAAAACGAAAACGTAAGGATAAACAAAATCAATCAATATCAAAACTAACCAAAATTGATGGATTTTTTAAAAATTCGACTTCTTGTGAGTACTAAATGATCAATATAATTTATTTAACATACTAAAATATATTATGTACAACATTTATATTGCATTTAGTGTATTTAGTTATTACATATTAGGTAATATGCATGGGCGTAGGTAAGAAATATTTTCAGAGGGGTTTTTCGTCTAGTCTGGTCTAGATCTATAATATTAATATTATAAATCATAAAAATTAAATATGAATTATCTACGAGTATTTAATAAAATTGAATACCTACTCATACAATATTTTGTCCATATAAATTACAAATTTATAAATAGCGATCTACTACTCCCAAACATTCTAGAACATCAATGTTAATTATTATGTATGACGAATAATTCTATATAATATATTAAGTTTAATTTATAACATTTATTTTAAAATTGTTTCATCTTTAATTTCGGGGGGGTGTTTGAACACCCACCCCCCCTTACCTACGTCCATGGTAATATGTATGTTATATCTTATTAGTTATATTATATTTCTTCATAGATATACCTAGTAAACTATTTTATGAATAAATAATTAAATAAAAAATATTTAAAACTACCTACCTATATATATAAAATATATATATATAAAAAATTATCTACGTAATACTATGTCACAGGATAGATTATCAAACTTGGCTTTATTAAATATTGAAAGGCTCCGAACTGCTGAAATAGATATAGAAAATATTATAAATACTTTTACAAATGCAAAAGCTAGAAAAATGAATTTTTTACATTAAAACTTATTTTGTTAAATTTTTTTAATTAACGTAAGTATATTATTTTACGGTTATTTTGTATTGTTATTGTTAGTTCTTTGCATAAAATTGTGTAATTAAAAGTATTTATAAAGTATTATTCTTAGGACTAGTTTTATTTTATTTTGTTAATATTAATTGATTTTATTTAAAAACATATATATTTTAAATAATCATTATAAAATATAATGTCTTATAGTGAAAAAAACTTATTTCAATATTCGAATAAGAAAATATTATTATAATATAATTCAGTAATAAAACATAAATTTAAATAATGAGTATTAAATTAAATTATAATATACATTGTTTAGTGAAATTATTATATACAAATACATAATACATATTATTTTGCACAATTACTGAAACTGAATAAATTAAAACAAATACATTTTACAATAAAATATAAATCCATATTTATGAATATTTAAAATGAAAAAAATGAATTAAATATTTCTAAAAAAATCATGATAATGTTGAAATTAAAACATCGATGTTTTTTGACGTCAACATAGATTTTTCAAAAACATCAATAAGTATATTGTTGACATCTTACGTACAGCAACAGCAAGATAGGTAGTTTTATGGCGTAAGCGTAAAACGTGTTTGAAAACTTTAAAATGTTGGAGTTAGGTACAGATGTAAGAGTAAGACTTACATCAAAATAAATCTTGGAAGGGGCCCAATATAATTATCGCACACGGGCCCCTTATTCAGTAGTTGCGGCACTGCCCACGCGCAACATAGACAAAACACATTAAAGCAGAATAATTTTTTCTATATTTTTAAGTATTCTTAGTGTAAAATCACCCACTACAAAAAAGGTTGACAATAACATTTTTGAGGGAATGAAATATCGATTCGTCTAAATATTGTCTCAAAACAATATAAATATTATTTAAATTTACAACATGTTTTGTTTATTTTGAAAGTCGAATACAAAGTCAAATAACAATAAAATATAAAATCGATATGTCATTCCCTCAAAAATATTATTCTCTATCTATTTTGTAATGGGTGATTACTGATAACTGATTTTACTCTAAGATTATTTACTGATTTTACCGGCCGAATTTGGCGGTTTGATCTTGATTTAACTATTGTAATACCATAGAACAATGTAATACGGGCCCTGTACCACGAATTATTGTATGTTCTATATTCGTGGTAATCATGGATCATGGGATACACTAAAAGGCGTACGGCGTAAAATAATGTAGGTATCTACCTAACAATATAAAATTAATGCGTCTAAATTAAGAATACTGATTACCTACTGAATAAGATACAGAGCCAATAATATCCAATATGACAAAATAATAAATATATATATACATAATATATGATACCTATATATAATCTTTAACGATTAATGATAATAATCTATTTTTATAAATAGAAATCAAATCATGAAATTGTTTTTCCACTGACCCCACCAACTACCTACCAAATACCAATATTATTTAATCGCCACAACGCGTCAGCTACTCGCTACTATCGTATACTTTTTGCAAATCGGTAAATGTGTTCTTAGTTTCTTTGTTAAACTGTGTGTTGTGTTTAATTAATATTAAATTAAAATAATGTCCACCAATATTTGTTTATGTGGTAAAAACAAATAAGACTAAATGACACCAATTGGAAGAGACATTTAACTGCATATAATGTTGCAAAATTGAAAAAATCCAACCTAGTCAACGATGTCTCTAGTTTTTTTTCTAAAAAAACGTGTAAATAATGTAGAACATACGCAGCGGCAGCAAATTAATTTGGTACCTTCTTGTTCTAATTCTGGTAAGTAAATATTTTTCTAAATTGAACAGATTATTAATTCAATATAATAATATATAGGTATTGGTGTAAATGTGTAATAAGTAATAATTAATAACTAATATTTAATAATAATACAAAACTAAATAAGTTAGAATGTTTTTGTGTTTTCCAATTGAAGGGTAACTTTTCAAAACGTGTTATTTCCAAAATTGTGGAAAATTGAGATATACATTGATTATTATTGTAAAGACCACGAGGAATTCATTTATGGCATTTATTTTTGTATACGACTGATATAAAACGTACAAAAGTAACATTTAAAAATCAACTTTAATTCAAAACGTTTTATTTCCATTCTTAAATTTTTTTCATAACGTATTATTTCCAATTCAAGCCAAAACGTAATAAATCCCATGTTCATAATATGAAAAATATATTGTCTAATGCAAAACGTTATAATTCCATTAATTTGAGAAAAAAATGATATACCTATTTTTAGATCAAAACGTGTTAATTCCTTTATAATAGTATAGGTTGATAAATATTTGTTTTTACAAAACGTATCATTTCCATAGTGTCATTTTCTGTAATATTGAAATTAAATTTAAAAATACATCGATTAATAGATTAAACTATCAAAGAAACTATATAATTTGATAATCATATCTATTTTTCATAGAAAAAAACCGCAATAATATTGGTTAAGTTTCGATTAAGATAACAACGTTTTATCTTCAATAGTTCGATTGTATATTTTAATAGCGTCTGCTGGAATAAAAGCGCGAGTTCTGAGCTGTGAGCACATGTGTTATAATAAATAATGACTTATTTCTTTTTAATATTATCATTCATTTTGTATAACCTAACCTAACGAAGTACTTTAATTAACTACTTTAAATTTATACTCTGATTCATGCTCTGCCAAAACAAAAATCAATTTGTCATAGCCCTGTTGTTGTATTATATAAACTGTACTGAAACTATGTTTACCAAAATTAACCACATTTTTCCAGTAAGGGGTCATAGTTATATGCCCCCTGATCAAGTTTTTGGTAGGATTGAGAAATGTTTGAGGAAAAAGGAAAATATTATTTCTCCAACTGAATATTATAATGTTTTTAAAAATGTTGCTCAAGTCTATGTAGTAAATCGTGACTTCTATATTTATGATTTTAAAACATTAGTAAAAAATATAATTAAACCAAATCAATTCAAAACAACTGAACAGAAAGTTTTTTCTTATACTAAAGGGAGCAAAAAATTAGGAATTTCACAAACATATGATGGAACTCCAATACAAATATCAATTCTTAAAAGGAATGCTAACCTAACAATTTTGAGTAATAAAGAAAAATTGCCCAAGTTGAACCATGTCAAACCTGCAAAACAGAAAGACGTTGAAAATTTAATGAGATTTTTCAATGTGCCTGATGATGCCAAAAATTTTTATCATGATACATTTCAACCAAATGAATTAATCACAAATGAAAATGAAGAAACTAATGAAGAAGGAGTTTCTTTATACGATGAAAATGCAGTTTATTAATTTAATTATTTAATTCTTTTTTTATGTACTAACCTAAAGGAATAGGTTAACAAAGACTTAACACAAAGGTTTGTGATATTTTATAACAAGACTGTTATTTTAATCTTAAATTTTTATTTTCATATTGTTACTAGTTATAATATGTATTATAATATTAGTTTAAATAAAATAAAATAAAAGTAAATTGGTTCATTTTATAAAAAATGTAAAAGTTTTTTCAGAAATAATACATTTTGAGTAGAATTTATAAAGTCCATGTCAAGTAAATTATTTTCAACTATATTACAAAAAGTATTATTTCCGGAAATAATACGTTTTGAGTAGAATTTCTAAAATTTACGTCAATACGTTTCATTTCCCATTTTTTTTACAAAAAGTACTATTTGCGGAAATAAAACATTTTGCACTAACCACTTAAGGAAAAACACAAAAAAAAAGGTTAAATACAAATTAAAAAATGATTTTGAGTTCAAAAATGAATTTATTTTATATTTTTACATATTTTAGAATTAGTTTAACATTTAAAATGTTTGATTTGATGGTTCAATTAAAAAAACATCATTCCTGAAAATGTAGGTCTTAGGAAATAACACGTTTTGAAAAGTTACCCTTCAATTTCAAAGCCATACACAATCTTATTTTTATACTTCAACGATGATGATTGTAATAAAACAATGATTGAAATACAAAATATGAATAGCATTTAGGTATTAGTTATTATGTATATTGTATTATAATTATTATACGTGCATGCATGATTTAATAATTAATTAATTATATATTATAATAATTATATATAATATTGAAATTTTTTAAAGGGGAGGATTTTTAACCACTGTCTTACTCACCAACTTATTTAATTTAAGACAAATCATAAAAAAAAATTATAGAAATCATTGCTTACAATGTCATCGTTAATGAATTGTTGTGTATTCAGTCCCAGGTCCTGTTCGTGGAGTTATAGTAGAACAATCAGTTGAAATTATGAAAGAATCTGAAGTTGTTGCAATCAATTCGTCAAGTACCGGTATATTTAAAAATTTTAGTAGGTACCTGTGTTATTTTTATCACGTTTTCTTGTATTATTAATCAAGATCAATATTGCAAGGGAACTAGCATGTGCTATTAAAATATAATTTTAACTAATAATTAATAATATATAACAATAAATTGTTTTAGGTGCTGATACTTATACAGATTGTAATATTGAACTTTATGATAATTCAACTGCAGCTCAATATGATAAAGTTATTAATACAGAAACAGCAGTTATTGATTCAGTTTCAAGTAGTTTCCAACGTTTTCCCAATGATTCAGCATTAATATTGCAAACAAATTCAAACGAATATTTCGCTTATTTAGCCAGTTTACATCCATGCCATCCGTTACCAGCCGAACTAAAAAATCAAGTTTCCTAAACGAAAACATGGTGAATGGATAAGATCATTCCACGAACAACATTATAATAAAAAATTGGCTTCTGGAGATTTTGTAGTAAGAAATTGGGTTTCTTATTCTCCTTCTGAAGACAGAGAATATTGTATTGTTTGTAAACTTTTTGGAACAACTCATTCCAAGTGTAACCAACTTGCAAAATGTGGATCGAATGATTGGAGACATATTGCCTACAAACTTAAAGTGCACGAATGTTCAACAGATCACTTGCAGTCTGAAATTAGAAGAGCTATGTATATCAGTAATCAGAGAGTGAATATTACAACATTAGGACTCCCCAACTCTATTGTTGCAGAAAATAGGGAAATAGTAAAAATCATTTTTGATGTTTTAATTTACTTAGCTCGACAAAATTCTACATTTCGAGGACACAAAGAAAGCTGGAGCTCTAAAAACCAAGGTAATTTCTTAGAATTGTTAAAATTAATGTCAAAACATAATGCTTTACTTAAATCTCATTTAAGTAAAATTACAAATGCTTCAAAAAAAAAATCGTATAACATTTCTCTCCAGCGACACTCAAAATACAATGTTAAATGTACTTGGTGAAATAGTTCGATTAGAAATTTTAAAAAAAGTTAAAAAAGCTCGGGTGTTTTCTATTATTATAGACACAACTACCGATGTGGCTAAACTTGAACAGTTTTCACTTGTATTGCGTTTTGTTAATGGTGATCATCAGCCTGAAGAACGCCTTATCGCAGTTAAAGTAGCAAGTGATGCATCTGGAAAAGGTTTGTTTGATTTATTTTGTAAGATTTGTAATCTTTACGAATTAGATTAGGAAAATAATTTATGGGCTCAGTCATATGATGGAGCTGCCTGTATGCAAGGGCAATATTCTGGAGTGCGTTCATACATACAGGACAAAAATCCTCAAGCCATATATATTTGGTGCTTTTCTCACATACCAAATCTTGTAATTGTTGATACATGTGATAAAAGCACAAGTATGAGAAATTTCTTTGGTGAATTGCAATCAGTAATAAGTTTTATGAGAGCAAGGAAACGTACTGCTATATTTAAAGAACAACAAATAAAAGTTTATCCTGATCAAAGAGTCTGTCGCATTAAAAATTTTTCTACAACTCGATGGACTCCCATGATCGAGCAATTTCTATTATTCATGATAAGTATGAAGCACTATTGATGACTTTAGAAGAATTAACTAATTCACCAGATCGAGATTGCTCTTCAACAGCTAAAACCTTACTTATCATCATATCATCATTCACGTTTGTCCTAAATCTAAAGTTAATGAAAAAAATATTTTGTTACACCACTCCATTATCAGTCTACATACAATCGCCAGCAATTGATTTTATCCAGGCTTTAACTATGGTAGATAATGTAAGTAAATAAATTAAAAAGTTAAGGACAAATCATGAGGCAGAAAATTTATTAAATGAAGCCAAAACATTTGCAAGTGACAAGGGTCTGACTGAAAGCTGTTTGCCAGATGTACGTGTCCGACGTAGAAAAATAATGCCTGGTGAAGTACCAACAGAACATTTAATTGTAAATCCATTAGATAAATTCAGATCAGAAGTTTATTTTGTTATTTTAGATCAAATTACAAATTCTATCTTAATGAGATTTGACGGAGCTCGAAATATATTAAAAGACTTTTCGATTCTTTCTTATGACCGTATTATGGCTACAAGTAATGGAGAACCTATTCCCAATGACTATTTGAAACACTAGTCCAATGGATTCCAAATTTACAAGTTAAAGAATTGAAAAATGAATATTTAATATTTGCTTCAAGTTTTAAAAATCTGCAATCCGGTTTGAATCTTACATTATTATCTAATTCTGAAAATGAAATAAGTATTACTGAAGAAAATACAGATGCATGTGATTCTGATGGTAGTTCTAATAGCAATACATTAACAACAATTGCTGAAAAGAATCTTACATCAATACAAATTTTAAAAATAATTAACTCATATGGGTTATGTGCAGCATTCCCTAATTTGTTTGTTGCTTACAAGTATTTATGTACCATTCCGGCCACATCTGTTTCAAGTGAACGATCATTCTCAAAGCTTAAGCTCATCAAAACTCGTTTACGCTCCACTATGCAGCAACATCGTTTGGAAAGCTTACTTTTACTTTCATGTGAGAGGGACATTGATATAGATCTGGAAGAGGCTATAAACAAATATGCATTCACTTCAAATGTTTTGAAAAAATTATTGTTATTTAAATGACTGTTGTGTAAATAATAAACATAGTGTATGTTTAAGTGTTAAATGTTGTTTTTATTTTATATAATTTATACACATATTTTTTGTATGTTTGATAAAATATTGGGTGGGTACTGGGTCTGGGTGGATGGGTACCTAGACTAAAATCTTTGCTCCTTGTGTTAGAACAACTCGCCTCGCCACTGGGCTATCGTTAAAGTACCTAATGATAAGATATAATTAGATTATTTTTTTGTAAATAGTATTATGACATAAAGTATGTTTTGGACGTCACTGGTTAAGTTAATATTTTATTTTAAAAAAATGTTCAACTAAATATTTTTTATATTTCAGATATATTATAATAGTTATATACATTTTTAAGATACCAATGAGTTCCTATGCATTTACCTAATATCACTGACCTCATACAACTTACATCGTTATGTCTAATGTAGTAAATATATTACATACCTTAAGATTAGTTATTGAAGAAAGCGCTGGTCGATGTTAAATTTTAGACACACAAACACAAGTCACAACAGTTAACAGTAAACATACTCCAGGTTAACAATGATACGCTTTTGACAAGCTATTGAAATATTTATCTGATATTATTTTTGGTGTTCAATAATTTATGGTTACCGTTTCCCGACTGCTAGTATTATCTAAGTTATTACTGATTTACACTGGGAAAAATAATTTTATAAATAGAATACGGTGACACGGTGTTGACTCTTATCTAACAATATAGATTATTCACTGTGATATACAATTTTATTTTTTCTTACATTTGATATTTATTTACTATTCTTCAAATTTTATCCGGGGGGGCTATGCCCTCCCGGAAAAGTGTCTGAAAGAAACACTGTTTACAAACCTATCTACACAGATCGCTTCAATAACTGATGGTTGTTTTTTTGTAAAAATATCAAGAAATTGATCTGATTTAACAACAGAAGTAACATGATAATCACAAGTAGAGTGTTTCCAAAATACCTAGATGATAATTAAGAAATGGATTTAATAATTATACATATTGACATTGATTATAAATACAATAGATCGCTCACTGCCTGTATAAATATACCGCGCGGAAATTGGACGTTGCCGTTGTAGAGCGCTACAGTCAGGAAAGTGGTTCTAGACGTCGACGTTAAGATCGCTGGAGTCGCGTCGTGCGGCAGCGACGCGACGCGGCGTGGCGGCAGATTAACATTTCTTCGACGTCTTAGAATATTATTAATAATAATTAATATTATATTATTATTATAAGTCTTATATTACATAATATTCTGTCAACGCTTGTATATTTGTATTATAATATTAATATTATTAATAAACTAATATAATATACTTCTGCCTTAGACCTAAGTCCTAACTACCTAAGTGTAATGAGAAATGACTAGAGCGCGGGCCGTGGGTTTCTAATGTTTCTATGCAATTTCATATTATTTTCCTATTCATATTTGATGAATTATGATACACATAATTAAATAAATCTGTTTCATGCAGTAAATCGTATACCGGCGATTATAAAACAACATCAATATTCAGTATGTTATAAATAAACAATAGTAAACTAAATTTGGACATTACACTGTGTTTATTTTGATCAGTTATATTTTTATTTTAGAAATATAAAAATAAAAATTATTATTCAGATGAAATCCCAATATAATAGTTGTACGCATTCGTCGGGCAAGCTTTGAACAGTTTGAACCACGCGCGAGTATTGTCATTTATCATAGTCCCAATATTATAAATCTATGCGAGTTATATTTAACAGTTATCAGTTGGCACTCGTAGCGGTCAGACGTGTCCCGAGTTCCGTGCGATAAATTTTAAATTTTAAATTACATATTTACAGTTTTTACTAAGACTTAAGATGTCTGATGATACAAAGTGCATAGTGTGTGTTCATCGATTCGCTGAATTAGACGTACCGATAAAATGTGACGGATGTGCTAGTCTCGTTCATGATAAATGTTCAGGTCTTACTACATCGGAAATCAAATGTGTGTCTTTGAAAAAAAGAACTTTTAAGTATTTCTGCGCTGGTTGTGAAAATGGTCTTAAAGATTTGCCTCAATTAAAATTATTGATTAAAAAATTACTTGTTGAAGTTGAAGGTTTGAAAAATTCTCACTCGTTTAGTTCTAATAATTCACTTGATAATGAGTTTATTATTAATGAAATTAATGATCGAAATAGTCGAGCAACAAATCTCATTTTTTATAATATTGAAGAATGTGACTCTAATAAAACAGATGAACGTATAACTCATGATTTTAATCAGATTCAAAATATTATTAAATCTATTGGTGTGGACAATGAAATCGTACCGTTGAAAGTTATTCGTTTGGGCCGTTATCAAAGTGGCAAATTGCGCCCAATTAAAGCAGTTTTTTCGACGTCATCAAACACTTTCGATATTTTAAAAAATAAACGAAAACTCTCTCTTCATGTTCCCCCTTCTCGGATAAACATAAGCTCGGATCGTACTCTGTATCAAAGAGATTCTATGAGAAAGCTGCGTGAAGAGTTGGCTGCCCGTTCATCCAATGGCGAAACCGGATTAATAATCAAATTTATTAAAGGAGTTCCACGAATTGTAAAAAATGCAGAAGTTTCAAATTCTAAATCCCAGGATTTTTTAATTTCCACGTAATGTACCAAAATGTTAGAGGTCTTAGAACTAAACTTCCTTTTTTTCGTGATTCTGTTAGTAATTTATGTTGTGATTTATTATATTTATCTGAAACATGGCTTAAAGATTCTATTAGTAATATGGAATTAGGACTTTGCGATTACAATGTGTTTAGAGATAATAGAGATATTATGTTAAATAGTAGAGGTGGTGGGGTTTTATTGGCAGTTAGGAATAATTTTGATTGCTCTTTAATAAATGTTGAAAATGTTCCCGGCATTCAACACATGCTATTAAAGTACAACAAAATAAATATACTTTTAGGCTGTGTGTACATACCTCCATCTTCACATAAGGATTTATATATGAAGCACTGTGAGATTGTTGAAAATATTATTCATAATTACTCTATTATAAATGTCCTAATTATCGGTGATTCCCGTGGTCGGATTATAATGTATAATGATCCAGTTGCTAATGTGTTTATACAATCGTATTTATATTATTTAGGTCTAAAACAAGTTAATAATGTTTGTAATTTCCGTAATGACATTTTAGATTTAGTGTTGACTAATACAAATATTGGTAATATACGAGCGGGTTGTTCACTTACACCTCTTATTGATTCTTATCATCCGCCACTTGATTTTATATATTCTATTTTAGTCTCGAAAGTGGTCCCTGAGTCTTTCTGTCCTATTATTCATAATTTTAATAATACGAATTTTAATGATTTAATTACATTTTTATCCAATATTGATTTATACTTTAATATCTTAAACCTTGATTTAGAAAAATCCATTTTGAAATTTTATGATATTTTAAATCATTCTATTGATATTTTTGTTCCTAAAGTAAAATTAAACCTTAAACACCGGCATTCCATAACTTGGTCGAACCCATCCCTTAGAAATTTAATTAAATTAAAGAAGCAGGCTCATACAAAATTTCGAATTTCTAATTCTCAGTCTGATTATATAGCTTTTTCAGATTTACGTAAAAAATGCAAAGTTTTATCTATGAATGTTCATTCTAACTATATTTTTAAAATTGAAAATAACATTAATATAAATTTGAAATCGTTCTGGAAGTATATCAATACTATAAGGTCAAATCGTAATAATATCCCACTATCGGTCTGTTATGATAATATTACTGCGGATAACATGAACGATATTACTAATTTATTTGCCAGTTATTTCTCTTCAGTATATGATACTAATAACTTTATCGATACCGATTTAATTGATATGCCCAATACTCACTCTCAACATTTTTTCTTGAACAATTGTATTATATCTGAAAACGAAATTACAGATTTTCTTGGTTCACTAAGTGACAATGCTAGTGCAGGGCCTGACGGTATTCCACCGTTATTTTTGAAAATGTGTCGTTATATAGTTGCTAAGCCTCTTTGTTATCTATTTAATTTATCCTTCTCGAATAGGATTTTTCCCAAATACTGGAAAAAATCATTTATATCTCCTATTCTCAAATTAGGTAACAAAAATAATGTTAGAAATTATAGATCAATTTCGAAATTATCAATTATACCGAAAGTTTTCGAAGCTATTATTTCTAAAAAAAATTCTAATTTATTATCTAATAGTATTAGCTTGTCCCAGCATGGTTTTTTACCCAAGCACTCTATAAATACTAATTTATTAGTTTATCAAAATTTTCTTATAAACAGTCTTGATCAAGGTTATCAGGTAGATTCAATATATACTGATTTTGAAAAGGCGTTTGATAAAGTAAACCACTCTTTATTGTTTTTAAAGTTAAAACATTTTGGATTTGATGGAAACTTTCTAAGCTGGTTATCTCCTTATCTTTGTAATAGAACTCAAGTAGTAAAAATTTCTTTTCACTATTCCAATGAATATACAGTTACCTCGGGAGTTCCACAAGGATCACATTTGGGACCACTTCTTTTCCTTATTTTTATTATTGATCTTCCACTTATTTTAGATAGTTCAGTAAACATTTTGATGTTTGCTGATGATGTTAAAATTTACTGTAAAATCAAAACTGTTGTTGACCAATATTTGTTGCAATCCAATTTAAATAAACTTGTATTATGGAGTAAAAGAAACTATCTTTCCTTAAACTATGGTAAATGTAAAATTATAACTTTTTCACGCAGTAAAAGTCCTGTTTTTCAAAATTATTTTATTGATAACCATCCTCTTGAAAGATGTTTTTCTATTACAGATTTGGGTATTTGTTTTGAATCTGATCTGTCTTTCAAAATTAATCATAAAAAGATCATAAATAATGCGTCTAAAATGTTGGGTTTTATTAATAGAAACACTAAGGACTTTAAAAATCCTATGTGTTTAAAACATTTGTATACTTCTTTAGTTAGATCAAACCTAGAATTTGGCTCTTTAATTTGGTCTAATAATTATTCTACTTACTCAAACGAGCTTAATAATATTCAGTATAAATTTCTGAAAAGAGTCGCCTTTATTACTCATTGTAGGTACTATATCCAGGGACTCTTTCCTTTTGGTTCAAAACTCTATAGGTATTGACTCTCTTAATATCAGGCGTGATTTAATAGATATAATGTTTGTCTATGATATTTTAAATAATAATATAAACTGCCCAGATATTTTAAATTTAATTGGATTTAGAATCCCTAGTAGGTATACACGAAATTCGGATTTGTTCTATACACCTAATTTTAATACAAATAGTGGAAATAATTCATTTTTTTCAAGAGCCATTATTAACGCCAATAGAATCTCCACTGTCTTAGATTTTTTCGTTTTGTCTCGTCAAGTATTTAAATCTAAAACTTTGTTATTTTTAAATCATAGTGCATAAATATTTATTTTATAGTTATGTTTTATTTACTAAAATGTTGCCTTTGTATTTCTTACTATTGTTTTACTCTTATTATTATCATCACTTGTCTATTGTTTTCATATTGTGCCAATTCATATATAATGTTTTTCTTTCTGTGTTAAAGGGCTGTGGCCCGTTGATGTTATATAAATAAATAAATAAATAAATATTAAATTGTTAAGTTTTATTTTTTATAAATATGACTTCCAGCCGTAAGTGCTTTTATATTAATTGTGGTAAGAATAAACGTGATTATCCAAATTTAAACTTTCACTCATTTCTAAAAAATGAGCAAAATATGAAAACATGGATTATACATTCTGGTAAGTATATTAAATATTTGTTATTTACATACTTTATGTTATATTTTCTATTTTCTAAACAAGTAATAACTATTATTATAATTATTTATTAATATTATATTATATTATGAGTGGAAGTTGTGTTATAATTATTATTAAAATATTACACCTAAATATAATATATCTTTTGTTGAATTCAGGAAACATTGTTTTGGACTCGTTAAGTCCAAAACGTCTTCGACAGCGGTACATATGTGGTGATCATTTCGAAACAAACATGTACATGAACCCAAAAGCTAAAGTACTAACATTAGTTCCTAACGCTGTTCCTAAAAAATATGATAATGTCTCTTCTGAAAGTAATGTATTTTATAACATACCATTAATATTTTATAATTGATGATGTTGATAAACAATTTCAGAATCTCCAGATCATAGTTCATCGGTTTATAATTCAAACTTGGAGATAACTACACCTGTTAGTCGTAAAAAAATTGTAAGCCGTGTGTTGAATTTTGACGATGAAAATCTAACAGGTATTTTACTTATAAATAATTAATAAAAAAAAATCATATATTTATTTTTTATTTACAAATGACAATAAAGACAATTTAAAAAATTTAAAAAATACAACTCTCATAAATTGTTTTTATGCTCCCTTTAAAATATTTGAAATGCACATACACACATTTTCTTATAAGCATTTGTAGTTATTAGTTAAATATTGTTATGAAAAAAAATTTTATAGACATTTCCAATTTTTAACTAAAATTTAGACCAAATAATATTGAAGTCCTATTTATACCACGAACCTATTCCCACATAAGTTATTATATTGTAAACAATAATAATAATTCAAAATATATATAATCGTTATACTATATTATTATTGTATTATAAAATATTCTAGTCTGAAGAACCGTTTTTGCTTAGAATTGTTTTTCGTATAAAATGATATATTGAATTATCGAGATAATTTTTCAATTTAAAACTTCGGGGATGGATTCCAATGGCAAAGTGAACATCTTTGGTGCATTATAGTGGACGTCATAAGTAATTTTTTTTTAAAAAAATCGGGAAATACAAAAAAAAAAAGATAGCAAAACAACTTATCACTGTAAATATACTTGAAATTTTCACCAAATGATTGTGATAGTGTTAAAACTAGAAAATTTAATACAAAGTTTCTTATAAGTTGTTTTTATTGTAGTAGTTTAAAAAAAAATCAAAAATCACTAATCACCGTAAAAACATGAAATTTTCACAGAATGTTTATACAGGCATTTTCTATATATGATAAAATATTTCAACAATTTTTAAATTATTTATAGACGTTTGAAATTTTCCGTTTTTTTAGTTTTTTATTCTATAAATGTCAATAAAATTTTATTCGTTCGGTCAAAAAAATTAAAAATCTAATACAAGGTTCCTCATAATTTAATGTAATAGCAGATAGAAAATATTAAAAATACAGTCACGATTTTTTTTTATAGCTATTTATAGTTCAAATTTTAACAAAATTTGTTGAATTGAAAATTTATAATAATTTCTATAGTTGTTAAAAATTTATAAAATGTTTAACTTTTATAGCTAAGGATTTAAAATTTGAAACAAGGCTTCACGTAATATAATGAATCTAATGAATTATTTTAGAATTTATTTTATAGGTACCTACATTTTTTTTAAAAATAATATAATTAATATTGTATAAAATATCCAAGACTGAAAACTCATCTCCAATCAGAATAGTTTTTCGTATACAATGATATTATATTATTGAATTCAAATTTAATACCATCCATTACAGTAACCCACTTGTAAACTACTGTACAGCAAATCGACATCCACTTACTTAGTTACTTACCCGCTTTTTTTTATATTGGCAATTTCTTTACATGATTTAAAAATATTTTGCTTATTTTAATGCTATTTAAAGTCATTTACTCATTTGAAATATCCGTTTTTATTTAGTTTTTTTATAAATATCGATAAAAATGTCTTGGCCTAGTAAAAATACTGGAGAAATTAATACAAAGTTCTTCATAAGTTATTTTTATTATTATTAAAAAATAATAAAAATGCATAGTCACAATTTTTTTATTAGCTTTCAAAGTTCAAATATTGAGGTTATAAAGGTAACTGATAATATATGAAAATATTTATTTTTTTGTTTACCTAATAGACCAAAACCATGTCTTGAATTCAGAATCGCCAAATATTTTAAAAGTATTAACACCAGTACGTACATATGAAAGTAGGCAATATGGATCGTCGTCTTTAGTTATTCCGAAAAACAGCCCTTCATTATCAATAACACCAACAACCAGAAACTACGTATCATCTTTCATAGATATACCCAGTCCTCAAGAAGTCCCTACGGTTATATGAAAAAGTTAATAAATATGAGATCCTTCAAAAAAAACTTGAAAATCTTCGCAGAGTATTAAAAAAAAGCGTGCCGTCATTAGATCTTTAAAAAATAAAAAAAATGATAAGGTTGATAAGAACTATGTTCAACAATTTTTCAATAAAACGTTATTTTCATCGGTAAACTCAAAAGCTATTATGACAATGCAAGTTTTACACAAAAATCGTAGGCCCTGGACAAAAACAGAACAAATCTTGCACTTTCACTTTACTACAAGTCACCTTCTGCATACATTTATATGAGGAAAAATTGTATAATTTTACCTTCTGAAAGTACTGTGCGGCGTTGGTTAAGATCTATACTTTTCGTACCTGGTTTTGTCAAAGAGTATTTAAACCAAATTAAACTAAAAGTTTCTTCAATGAAAGAAAGTGATAAAAAATGTTCAGTTTTATTTGATGAAGTGGCAATTATGAAACACATTGAGTACAATAAATCACTTGATTTGATTGAAGGGTTTGAAGATATGGGTGTTTTAGGACGATTTCCAAAATATGCTAAACATGCTTTGGTAATTATGGTGAGAGGGTTATATAGTAACTGGAAATTTCCATTATGCTATTTTTTAACTAGCAATGGTGTCAAGGGTAACGATTTGTGTATTTTAATTAAATCAAGCATAAAAGAAATTGGAGATATTAGATTATTACCAACAGCGCTTGTATGTGACCAAGGAATTCAAAATCAAAAACTATTTTCTCTCCTGGGAGGAACTGACTCCAACCCAACAACAAAAATAGATAACCAAATACTTCATTTGATTTACGATGTACCACATTTGTTTAAGAGTGTCCGTAACAATTTATTGAATGGGGATATTCAAATAAATCAAAAAAAAATTGTATTTCAAGATATTGTTCAAACGTATGAAATTGATACTAAAAATTCAAAAGCTTGTAGTATGTGAAAGATATCACCTATTCATTTAAACCCTAATCCATTTCAAAAAATGTCATGCAAATTAGCTTAACAAATATTTAGCAACAGTGTATCTTCAGCTATAAAAACGTCAATACATACTGGTCAGTTAAAATCAAAATCTGCTAATGACACAGCTGACTTTTTACTTAAATTGAACAATACATTTGACGCATGCAATAGTCAAAATCTTTATGATAAAAATCCTAACAGACGTCCAATGAGCTCTCATAATAAACATATTTTTGAAAACATTAACAAGACTATTTCAACATTTCAAAACATAACCTAACAAAATTTCAGTGCCACCATGTTTTACGGGAATTGTGTGGTCATGGGACTAACCATTGAATAGATGATTCATTAACTTTTAGTTAATTTTTTTATTAGTATTATAATTATATTAATAATATATAATAGTTACAAGGTTATTTTGATTTTTGCCTGACAGTCACTATTTTTTGATTTTTTTTAAATATTTTTATTAATTTATTCCAAATTTCAGCTTTTTTTTACTTTTTTTTTAGATTCACTGGTTTATAATAAATTCAAATTTTGTACATCAATTTCTCACACAATTACACCTAAATTTATAATAACAATCTGTGCAAATACCTTGTACTTATCAAGATGAAAGTTTGTATTAAAAAATGTACAATAAATATAAAAAATGGCAAAGTCTAGCCAGATTTCTGTGTTAAAGTGTGATTATGGACTAAAGGTAAACTATCCTTAAAAATAAGCAGTTGAATAATACCTATACATAAAATGTAGACTATTATGATGCAATTTATAGAATATAATAATTTAAATTTCGCAATTTACTATTTTTAAGACAAACACTATTTTTTGATAAATATTTGATTTCATATCAAATTTTATAAAATTAGGAAATAAAATAGAATTAGTAAGATAAGTATATATTAAAAGTATATATAATTATTATATACTATACATTAATATATAATATATTATCTTATTGTTATATTTTATAAGTATTATAATATTACTATTTACAAATATCAATAGTAATGAACTAATAACTAAAAAAAAAATTATAAAATCAAAAATAAGATAATCTTAAACCTATAATATTACTATTTATAGGTAATAATAGATACCTATTTTTAAAGAAGGAATGTTTAAATGTTTAACTTAAAAATTTTAAAACTTAATATCATTATTATCATCAATATAAATGTAAATATTAAATTTGAATTGTAAATGTACTTGTAATAGCACCTAATGTGCTGAAACATTAAAAAAAAAAAAAAAAACTTAAGAACTTTAATATATTACACAAAGTTTAAGTATAAATTATTTATTTACTACAAAACAAAAACATTTCAATTCATTATAAGTTTTAAGTTACCTATTTTATGTTAATATTGTATTCTTATAAAATAATTATGATAACTTTATTCCAAAAACTTAACGAAAAGTGTATTACTATAATTGTTTATAGCGAGTAGAACCAATTAAAACCATTATATAAATAAATATAGGTAGGTATTTCTCCTTTTATCAATTTCTTCAAACATATTATAATAACGCAGTATTATTACTTTTAAACTATTGATTGAAATTAACAACTAAACAAAAAATATTTCAAGAAAAATCATTCTGCATTAGAATTTAAAATTAATAATACCAATTAAACAATTATAATTTAAAATAAGAATAAAATGATGAAAACTTGGATTTTTTTAAACCAAAATACCTAAATATTTTCATATTATATTTCTTATACAAAAATGACTAAGAAAATTAATAAATGATAGTAAATTATAGATATACCTTATTAACTCCAATTCCACTATGCGGAACAAGATTCAGTTTTTTCCACTAGTCATACCAATATCTTATAGTTCTATATTTAGGATAAATATGTGCATTTGCAACTTCAATTGAATTTATTCCATGTTTCAGTTCAATTTTTTCTTCATGAATTCTAATGGATTCACTTATGCCTAATAATAATTTTAATTAATTATTAACAGTAAAATTGTTAGCAGTATAATAATTTATTTTGAAAACAGTGCACCTTCCTATATAATATATAATACACTCATCACCAGTATCATTTTAATTATACCAGCTTTTTTTTATTTATATTTTTAACATAATTAGATACAGCCACAGATATATATTAATATGTAGATAAGAATATACTTATCTATCTCAGTGATTTTATATAATACATCATAATAATTCTTTGATAACAATATTATTATTGATTATATAAACTATTTGGCGGTATTTTCAAATAAACCAATCGTAAAGCTTGATTTTAATACAGGTGCCGAGCTCATGTATAGAATGCTTATATGCCTCCGGCGCGGTGTTGACATATTTTATATTTATAGTTACCTAGCCATTATCAGTCAGTTTCGGAGAAAACCCAAACTGGCAATCGACGATAAATGCTTAATGCATAGGTTTTATAATAGGTATTTACAATGTTGGAATGTACGATTATATTTTTATTGTTCATTTATTCATGTCGAATAGTTGACAGTAAAGTTGTTGACGTTGTTGTCACTGTTGTCAGATCCATTTCAACTCTACAGTTTTTTTTTATTTTAACATTTCTTAACCAACAAAAAGATAATGAATTAAAAAAAAAAGCTTAGAGGGGCTGAAAATAGAAAAAGAAAACTGGAACTTGAAAAAAATGTACAAAAACTACCTAAGATCGTCAATTTCTTTTCAAAAACAGAAACCAACGGTAAGCAATTTTTACAGCTGTCAAAATAAATTATATATTTATAGTTAAATACTTAAATGTAATGAGTTTAATCAAGGTTATTTAAAACATGTTTTAAACATCTAAATAAAATTAAAATAAACATAACGTTGTTTCTACAGAGATTGTACATAATAAATTAATTGAAACAAAAACGGTATCAACTAATGATGTGGACCATGATTCAGATATGGATAAGAATATTACAGAAACAGAAACCAAAGGTAAGCAATTTTTAAACCTGTTAAAATAAATTATATATTTACCTATAGTTAAATATAATGAATTTAATCAAGGTTGAGATATTTAAAACAACTTAATAAAATTGAATTTTTATTTTATTGCAACAATAAATAAATAAATTTGTATTGTTTAGTAAATAAATGTATACAATTTAGTATAGAATATTAAATAATTATTTGTTTTATTTTTAAATTTCTTATAAATCATTCACGTTTTAGATTTAAGTGGGTATTTTTGATTTTACTAATTTTAGTTATAAAATGTATTGATAAGGGGATGCTACACTGAAGTGAAACGTATACAATGACCGAGAGAACGCGCTGTTAAATGTTTTCGTGCGGCGCAAGCACGCGAGCACGTCGTTGACACGCCCATTACTCGTAGTCGGCGACCGCGAACCGGTCAGTCATAGTTTGATTTGGAAGAGCGTTTTATTATTACTAGTGATGGGCGGTAACGAATAATTTGTACTATCGATTATTGTACGATTATTCGTATGAACTATCGAATAATCATTCGAATAAAAAGTTCAGGACTGAATAACGTTATTTTTTTTAAAAATTATTTAAATAATCAGCACTACCGAATAATTTTTCAAATAATCTGTACTACCGAATAATTATTCGAATAATCTGCACTACCGAATAATTATTCGAATAACCTTTACTACCGAATAATTATTCGAATAACCTGTACTACCGAACAATTATTCGAATAATCTGTGCTACCGAATAATTATTCGAATAATCTGCACTACGAATAATTTTTCAAATAATCTGTACTACCGAATAATTTTGTTTTATTATTATCAACTACAAAACTTCTTATAATTTTAACTTTTAAGTTCATTGTATATTATTTAAAATGAACCAGACTTTTCTTTTATTTAATAATGTTAAAACTAATAGGTTGACATAATTATGTTTTTAGTGATACTACATATTTTTATTGAGAAAAACAAGTGTATCCAGATTTTCGGGCAATAATCTGTTGCGTCTAGCTGACATAATTTGACCGGTCTTGGAAAATATACGTTCCGAAGGTACTGATGTAGCAGGTATTGTTGCGTCAAGTAATGTTGCTCGACCAAAGTGAGGAACCAATGATTGTTTTTCTATTCCTTGAAAACGTGATCTAATATTTTCGTGGAGATTGGATTTTAGTAATATTCCAATTATTGTTGAGGGATCCTTATTAGTTAATGCAATCTGTAATCCTATAAAATAAATGTACTTCAATAACAAATTTACAAAAATATTTTATTTGTTAGAAATATTACCTCGTATAAGTGGTATAACTTTGGAAATCGTAGGATATTCTTCAGCTGACAGTTCCACAGTAATGCTGTGAAATGGTTTTAGCAATGGAATGCAATCCTCCACTACATCCCATTCATCAGATGATAGATTTGGTGGTGCTTCTTTTAATGTCATTATTACAATTGTAATAGGTTCTTTTAATTGTTAAAACCTTTCCATCATTACTAGTGTACTGTTCCACCTCGTACAAACATCTTGTTTGAGTTTCAAAATATTTTGTTGACCCATTTGTTGTTGCTTTTCAACTAGTTTTCTATTGCCTACTTCGCTGCGTTTAAAAAATCCAACTATATTACCAGGGGCGGATCTACTTCAAGGCTTTTTGGGCTGCAGCCCAGGGCCCCGTGAATAAAGAGGGCCCCCAACCGAACTGAAAACAATAGACGATATTGTCAATAATACAAATTATCTAGAATTTAAAAAAAAATCCGATCATAAGGTTGGCAACGCTGCGATCAATCAACCCGTGAGCACATCTATCAAACGGAACGGGAATTCCCTGTCGCTTGTTTTCGGTCGGTGTATTTCGTTTATTGTCTATTACTGGGGACTTCGCTCCGCTTATCGCCCGACGCAGTTTTGTTATTTTTCCGCACTTCTGCTATCGTCGATTATATTAACGAATTGACTTTGTTATTGTTAGAAATATGTTTAGTGCGTGTCCAGTTTACTAAGTGATATACCCGTTGCGCCGAGAGAGCGCAAGTCGGCGGCGACCAAAACTCGTCGTAGTTCGCGCAACCCCCACCAACGTGACTCCCACCGTCGGATCATCGGCTCACATCGACCGTCACGTCGTCTTAACTTATTGTATAAATAATAAAGTAATGATTGATAATTAACGTGAACTGGCAAAATACGATAACAGACGTAAAGCGTTCGACGGCATACGACCAGTCCACTTGGTGGGAGAAATTAGACCTCGAAACCGCGGAGCGACCTCATTTGGATGCGCGGCCGACTTGCGCTCTCTCGGCGCAACTATTATAAATAACTGAAAAGTTATAAGGACCGGACCTTTCTTTTAATTTACTAAAGTTGAAAGTATTCAGCATAACTAGACTTCCTGCTTTTAATAAGCAATAGGAAAGTACAAAGAATTATAAAACATGACTTTTTTACATGATGTTTTCCTAAACTGCTATACCATTTTAAAATTTTTTTTAACGATTCGGATCACTATAAAAAAAAAACCTAACCTAACCTAACCTATAGCTGTAAAGCGGAGCGCTCATTCTCCAGGATGTCGTATATAGAAAACAAATACAGAACAACAATGTCGAACTATCATTTATCAGTTCTTTCCATAAATTGCGATTTAACAAAGGACTTACAGTGCGATGGCCAAATAAAAAAATAAGCAGCACAAAAATGCAGAAAGGTTGCTTTATAATTTATGTAACATAACTAAAGACCGGAATTATATACACTAAAAATGTGGCAAATATAATGCAAATATGCAAAGCAAAAGTGTCAAAATATGCATTAATATGCAGAAATAATTGAAAAATATGCTCAAATATGCATCATAAATTTATATTACTTTTTACCTGTATATAATCAACAAAATATTTAAATATAAAAATGACATCATCATAATATGATTTTTTAAATAATTTGAAGAAATAAAACATAACAAAATTATATATTTATATAGATGGGTTAGCAGTGTAGCCAATAAATGAATCCTAAATTTTTTAAAACCTTAAGACATGTATGTTTAATGTAGATAATTTCATTTGTCAGATAATAGTTTATCGAACTATATACGAGATAATATTCTATATCAGGTTGAGTGTTGACAATCATTTTTTGTCACCACTATTTAAAAATTCCAGTTTCCAAAATAAAAACATGAAATAGTTTGATTATTTTACTATGACTGAATAAATATGCACATTATATGCATTTATGAACAAATATGCCCCAACCCTCCAAATATTCAAATATATGCAAACAGTGGCGCACACTCAATCTTACTAACATGGGTCGAACATTAACAGCGATGACCACCCACCCACCAACCATTGGCAAAGCAACTCCAATATAGACCCTCTGGACACTAAACTCGTCAAATCAAATTATATTCCTATACACTTAGATCAACATCCTAAACTAGTGTACACAAGACAAAACTATAGCATATTATATAATTACAATATGCTATAGTTTTGTATAATAATTATATATTATTATATAATTAAATACAATTTACTATAATTAAGTTGTATATAATTTTTAAAGAGGGGAAATATAATTACATATTTGAAATAACTATATTAATACAATAATGCTTTTTCTAACAATACACTTTTTCTAGCAAAATCGTTGATTATTTGATCAGTTTCAATTTTGATATCTGATTCACACGAAAGTATCATTAAGTTCTCAAATCTTCCTTCTGCCATAGAGCTGCGTAATTTGTTTTTCACAATATTTAACTTTGAGAATGATCTCTCTGGAGTAGTACTGGCCACTGGGAGAGTAACAGCAATTTTTAAGGCAGTAGTAAACATTGGGAATGTAGATGATAGGCCACTGATTAGCAAAACCTTTAAAACAATTGACAAACTGCATCCATTTTTATGAAGTTTTGGTATTTTTTTGACTTGCCTATTGTGATTATTCTCAAAGCTATCTTCTATTTCTGAATCTGATTCTTCATCAGTCAATGAACCACTGAAGTCATCATCAATTTCTATTTTAGAGTTATGTAATTGTAAGGGCAATAATTTCACTTGTTCAAAATTGAAATAACTTTTAGAGAACTGCAAATATTCCCTTTTTAAATCATCTTTCTGTATAAATTTACTGTAAACATCAGAAAACAAATCAAATGCATCTTTAGGTAATAAATCATTATTTTTTGAAATTTCTTCTAAACGTCTACGAGAAAATAAGGATAAATCTTTGTAAATACCCTTGGCGATTTCACTGAACCTTTCTTTAATCTGTATAATTGCAGTACCATATGCAACAAAAAAAGTTTGAATTTTAAAATTTTGAAGTGGATCAGTGATAACTTCATCTTGGGTTTCTTCAGCAGACTTATTTGGAACTCTCTTTGAACGATTTAATGGCAATAGTTTAAAATCTTCGTTATCCACAGATGTACACATTTTAAACCTATCAACTTTTTCCTGTAATTTTAAAAAGTTTTCATCGCTTCTGGCATTTTTTAGTTCACGTATTTTATCATCAACTACAGCTATAACTCCAACTAGGTCTATGTCTACAGTTTGCAACATTTTACTCAAAGGTGTCACAATTTCAAATAATTGTTTGTAAATAAATGCAGTTAACAAAAATTTGTCACAAATTAAATTTTCTTTTAAACATTTTACTTGGTGGGCTCCTTTTCGATCACTTAAACATTCACTTTTTTGAAGTTCTTCCAATGTGTCACATAATGCATCAAATGTATCCAAAACTGTGTTTAATGCCAAATCATGGGACCACCACCTTGTTGTCTGAACTCTTTTAAATCGACGTTTACGTTGTTTATTACCATAACATTTTTCTTGATGTAGTTCAAATAATGCAACCCTTTTCTTGCTTGAATTAATAAAATCATGTACAGTTTCTATAATTCCAAACATATCAACAGCATTCACAGAGGAGCTAACTGCATCGGTAAGGACCAAATTTAGTCGATGTGCATAACACCACACAAAAATAGCAGCTGTATTAGAACGCCTAATTATAGCTCGGAGACCATTATATGAACCACGCATATTACTAGCCCCATCATAGGACTGTCCCACTAAATAATCATTCCAATTTAAAGAATTGTCTTTACAAATTTTTTCAAAAATATTAAACAATTGTTCCGAAGAAGTATTATTGCATTCTTTTAAGTTAATTAACCTTTCATTGATTTCTCCACTATCTTCATTTAAATATCTTATCACAAATGCTAACTGTTCTTTTCTAGAGTTATCAAAGGTACTATCCATTGTAAGACTAAAAAATTTGGCAGTTTTTATTTGTTTTAAAACCACAACACGAGTATAACTAGCTAAAGATTCTATAATTTGATTTTGTCGTCTCCATGAAATAAAATCATACTTATTTTTATTTTTTTCTTGATGCCCAACAATGTAAGTTGCTAAAATAGGATGATATTTGCCCAGTAAGCAAACTAGATCTTTGAAATTTCCTCTTAAATTGTCTGACCAACGTTCTCGATGTCCTCGAAAAGCAAGAGAATGTCTAGCTAAATATAAAATTATTTCAATAATAGCTTCAACAATCGTACGATTTGTCGCAACAAACTCATTTCTTGCTTTTAACATACTAGGCAAAAGAGGCAAACATGTATCTTCTAATTTAATTTTAAGACAAGCTTCAATATGTTTTGATGATGTTTCGTGCATCACTATTCTCTCAGATGCTTTATTCCAATTGCTGAAGCCTGTCCTAGTCCATACAGTACTTTTTTCATTTCCGATTAATATGCAATAAATGCAAAATATTTTATCTTTACTACAAGAGTAAGAAATCCATTCTCTTCTAGTAGCTGAACCATCTGGCATGATTTTCATATACCACGAACATTGAAAACTTCTACTATTGTGTACTGGAAATCTTTTATTTGGCATATCAATTTTTTGAGGTTGACAAGGGCCATTATTTAGAATTAATTTTCTTTTTTCGTAAGAAAATGGAGCTAGCAATGTCAATTCAGCTGGATCATTTGAGAAGACATCAATATTTGCATCAACTAAAAATAAAAAATATAAAATTAACTAATATTTGATATTTAACTATAAAAATTACATTCATGAAAATAAAATAAAACAAATTAATAGATTTCATATCAATAGACTCTCAAATTTCTAGTATTTGCATAAATATGAACACTTTATAACTACAGATTACAATGGTCAAAAGACAATCAAAGTTTGATATTCTTTTATTTATTAAGATCTTTTGATCTTTGAAATGTATGTAAAGGGGCACATACTAACTTACCAGAACTGGAGGAATTATATGTCAAATTTATATTTTCTGTAGTAGTTGTAATTTCTGCTGTGGGAATTTGGAATAGATCTGTATACACACTATCATCATTTGGTTCAATATTTAAAAGGGTTTCAATACCTAAAAAAAATAAAAATATTATATAATATACATTTAATAATTTATTAATAATATAAATCAGTGGCGTGTTGAACTCATTTTTGTTAACTTATTATATTATATATTAGTTAATTACTTTTAAATAAATAATATAATTTACCAGATATATTATGATCACTATTTATACATTTAATGGTCGTTGTACTATTTGAATCTGTAACTGGAATAATTTTATCACGTTCCTTGTTTTCATTTTCCATTTCTATCGCATTCATATCTTCCAATGTTGTTAAATTTTGCCCTTCTGTAATCATAAATCATTTATTAATACTGAAAATAAAAATGTTATATGTCTGTGTTAAATTTATTTTGAAAAATTCAAAATAGCCAATTTGTAAATTTGGATTTTAGAAAACTTTTGATTGTAAAAACATTTATTTAAGTCAAAGTTTATTTTTTTGAAATTTTTGAAAACTCATTACCTTTGCTAAGTTGTGTTGACCCAGACGTAAAGAACATTAAAAAGAATAATAAATATAAAATATTATAGGTAGTTAATTAATTTATTTATTTACTATAAAAAATAAAAATAAAAAATATTAAATTACACGTGTAGCACAAGAATCAATGAACTATATTATGTAAAAAAAAAAATTGAAGAATATTGATTACAACTAAAGTATAGTTTTATAATTAATTACTTTTAAATAAATAATATAATTTACCAGATATATTATGATCACTATTTATACATTTAATGGTCGTTGAACTATTTGAATCTGTAACTGGAATAATTTTATCAGGTTCCTTGTTTTCATTTTCCATTTCCATCGCATTAATGTCTTCCAATGTTGTTAAATTTTGCCCTTCTGTAATCATAAATAATTTCTTAATACCAAAAAAGAAAGAAAAATTACATCTGACTTAAAATAAATTGTCACCCATAAATCATTTAAATTTAATCGATTATTGCAATAGTGTATGCTGTATTGATGTAGAACTTTATATATGGTGACCAGATATTTTAAAAAAAAAAGTACAAATCCTGTAGGTTTTACAATATAACATATTATTATGTTATATATAAATATAAAATACAATACAAATTAAACAACCTTTATTCATTTTGAATTATAACTGACATAACTTATCATAAATTTGTAATCTTACTATTAATTAAAAAAAATGCACCTGTTTATTATTTCACTTGAATTGTATGACTTTTGTATCACAAAAATTTAAATATTAATAAACTTTTAATAAAGAAAACATTCAAAAACTTTTTTACATATAATCTATTTACCCAAACATTTAACTTACCTAATTATTAAGAAATACAATTTAATATAATATTTAATATCTAACTAACTTATAAAAGGAACAAATATTAATATTTTAAATATTTTTGAGATCTATGCATTTATTTAAGTTTATTTGATCTGTTTTCAACTTTTTAAATACTTCATAACAGATTACGTCATTAAAAAAATTCAGAAACTTAAGTATTTTTGACATATTATCATTTTAACATAAATTTTTAACTTACCTACTAAATAAGAAATATAATTGAATATAGGTACCTATTTAAAAATAACTAACTTTTAAATGGAACAAATATCAATATTTTAAATATTTTTAAGAACCATGTTTTTCTATTTCTAATTTACATTTGCTATTTTTACATCATTTAAAATAATTACTTTTTGGTGTAGGTACTTTAGCAATTAGTCTAGGACAATAGGACATGTCTTCAAAAAAAAAGTACTATCCTTATAAAATAAGTACATCTGGTCACCGTATTAAAAATACTATTCATATAAAATACTGTAGCCTACAGTATTTTATATGAACAGATTATAAAATGATTAGAAATTGGCATGTTTTGCAGATTGAATAACAATAACATAGAAGTATAGAACATAGGTGGCTAAGGTATACCATTTATAAACTGAATTGTAAATAATATCTAACATCTAATATACCTGGATGAAATAGAAAGGAATTATACAATTTTAATTCTAAAAATAAATGATAGATCATAATAATATCATATTAGCATAATACTTAATACTTACCAGTTTTTTTGATTTTTTTTGTATCAGACTCGGTAGAACTAGAAGACGCCGAATTTCTTTTAAAATAAGTAGTAAGATATTTTGAAGTTGAATTTTTGTTTTTTATCGATTTGCACGTACTTAAATGTCTTCCCCAATTTGTTGAATTCAAATTATTTTTTTTTTTACCACATAAACATGCTTCGATGACAGACATGATTGATTAATAATTAATAAATCAAAATAAATACAACTATAAATCCAGAGTACTCACAAGAGTACAAGACACAAAGTCACAAGTCAAACTTAAAACTTCAAACTAATAAGTTATAAATTTATAATATTATAAGAAAAATCCGTAGTCGTACTGGCTAAACGGATGTGGACAGCAGTTGTAGCAATGTAGCAGTACATTATTATTACTTACTTTATCAGGATTTACCAATACGGGCAATACCAATACGATAACAATATAGCACGCAGTTTGCTATTAATAAACCACTAATAATAAAAACAACTCGCTGTAATAATGTTCACTGTTCACTCAAAACCAAAATCGATTATTTTGATTATTTAATTTTTCTTTTATTTTTGTAACATTTTGTAATTTGAATAAAATATTGTTGGCAGTGGGAAACAAAGGACTCTATAATATTAGGTATTATTATTTAATCCCGAAATAGTATAATCATTTATCATGCGGGCATAAGCAATCGCGGTCGTTGAGCATATATTTAGAAACCAACCAGCTTATCTGTGTATCTAATATTATTTAACATATTTTCCTAATACATTTATACATTCAACATTGTAAGTTGAAACCGACCGATGACAATTGATAACTGCCTGCATCGACAGACTGATGTTTTCGACGTACTAATTTACTACTAAATTGTCTAAATTGTTGAACTATAATTAACAGGTTTTATGCTGTAGAGTGTAGCCTGTATAGGATGTAGGTTACAGAAGTAAGACTTCTACAAAATTCTAACTATAATATTCATCATCTCTCTATATAAAAGGCTAGGCTATAATAACGGTCAACCACCACCCACCACCCACCACCCAAATTTTTTAGGGGGTCCACTGACCCCTTTGACCCATAACGTGTGCGCCACTGTATGCAAACTTAAATTTGGTATATGGAATCAGTTTGGTCTGATTTGCTGACATTTCAAACCCTCGTATAAGTGCATACACTCAGTATGAACATGCAAATGCATAAAATTCCGGTCTCTAAATATAACCATTCATAACCTGTCAATTTATTTCGCAATAAATAATGTTTTAATAAATAAATAAAATATTTTGTTTTCCTATTTTCTTCCTGTACTTAACATATATTACATATACCTACATCACGACAGAAAACAGTTTCTTGTCAAAATGGCAATTGGTTGAGTAATTAGGTAGGGCCCCTCAGCAGTATTAGCCCAGGGCCCCGCAAATTCAAGATCCGCCCCTGTATATTACGACCATTTTTCCATTTTTCTTTTAGTCGACTATCAGAACTGCCATCATCTGGTAAATTTAAAGCATTTCTCACAACTAAATTTAATTTATGTGCTGTACAGGGAATATGCTGGATGTTCATAAGCCTAACTGCAGCATTTATATTTCTCCCTCCATCAGTCACTATAGCCACAACTTTATGTAAAATATCAAATTTATTTAATTCTGTAGTTATGATTTCAGACAGATAAACTGCAGTATGGCTCTCCGTTAACTTTTTTGTACAAAGGACAAAGGTTTTTAGATTATTATCAAGTTTGGGAAAAAATGTACTGTAATTGTAATAAATGAATCAGTATTGATTGATGTCCAAATGTCGGTGGTTACTGATATGTACTTAGCTTCATTAAGTTGAACTTGAATTTTATTTTTTACCTCAGCATATATATTTGGTATAATACTTCTACTGAGAGCTCTTCTACTAGGTATTTGGTATCTAAAATGAAAACTTATATTAAATTACACTAAGATTAAGTTTAGACAAACTTTTGAAAGAAAATATATAAAACAATTAACTACCTAGAATCCAAAAGTTTAACTAAATGTCTAAAACCAGAGTTTTCAAGGATTGATACTGGTTGTAGATCTTCAGCAATCATCTTGACTATTGCTTTATAAAACTCTGCAACTTGTTGATCTGAAGGTATAAGAAATCTATATATTTAAATTAAATTTATTTAAGACAAAGTAATGTTCAGTAAGAAGGAATGGGTGGATAATTTAAAAATATATATATTTAATTACCATTTATTAAAATTAAAGTTTTACAAAAAACAGTATGTATGACCTAGGTATAGTTATTAAAAACCATTTAATTAAATTAATTTTAACTTTTTCTAGTAAGTTATCCTATTTGCTAACTGTAAGTTAACTTATATCTTAACATTATAAATATTGATGTATATCTTAATTATGTCATTTTATTTTTTGTAAACTTTTCCACCTATGTTAAATATTAAAATAGTAAAATGTATACAAGTATTAGAAATAATAAATATGTATAAATTAGTTTTTAAAAATATGTAATTTACCTGTTAGATAAAACCATTTGTTTTTGCCTTAGCATTGGCTGTATTTGCAAGGGTGTTTCAGGTTCAACTATTTGAAAATTATCCCTTTCAACCTCAACAAACGTAGATGTTGATGGTCTTTCAAGTAAAACTGTAAAAATTAGAATAAAATAAATGTTGATAAATAATAAATACCAATTATAAATTATTATAAAATTTACTTATTAGGATACATATAAATATATGATATAAATAATTATTGGATACTATAATTAGGGATGTGAGTTAATTAGAAAGTGGAATTTTTTTTATTACATTTTAGATTCTGAGCGGAGCGATTTTACCATGATATGTTTTTTATTTTTATTTTTTATTTTTTTGTGTCTGTCATCACGTTCTGGGGCAGTAAAAATGCTTAAATTTTTGACTTCAGTACCTCGTTCGATCAGAAAGTGAATCTAGTTGATACTTTGGGGGGTCAAAAGTGAAAAATTCTTAATACTTTTCTAAATAATCGAGAAAAAAAACTAAAAATTAAGGGAAAAACGGGAAATTTTACGCACACTCATTTTTCGACAAAATCGATTTTGGGTTTTGATGTAATTTTAAAACAAATGACCATAGATACATGAAATTTTCACCGAATGTTTATATAAGTATATTCTATCCACCATGCAATTTTCAAAAATTGCCGACTTAAGTTGAACTATTCATAGGAATTTGAAATTTTCGATCATTATTAGTTTTTTTTAAATTAATATCGATAAAAATGTATTTGTTTGGAAGAAAAGCTTGAAAATTTAATACAAGGCTTCTAACACATTGTAACAGTAGCAGTTAACAAATATTAAAAATACATAGGCACGATTTTTTTTTTATAAGCATTTAAAGTTCAAATTTTTACTAAATACGTAAAAATTACGGCAATATTCAAATTATTTTAAGCTAGAAAATTCATAAAAGTTTTTCTTTTTTAATCTAAGATTTGAAAATTAAATACAAGGCTCCTAACATATTTTTACAATAGCAGGTGAAAAATAAAAGATATATATTATATAGGCATAATTTTTTTACAATCATTCAAATTTTAATTTTGACAACATACGTAAAATCACGAAAATTCGCAAATTATTTTAAGCCAGAAATTCATAAAAAATATTTATTTTAAATCTAAGATTTGAAAATTTTTAATAATCTATAATATATCCTAGACAGATAAACCGTCTTCGCTCAGAATCGTTTTTCGCATACAATGATATCATTGGATTCAAATTTAATTCCATCTATTACAGTAACTCACTCGTAACCTATTGTACAGCAGAGCGACATCCACTTTCCCGCTTTTTAATATGTTTATGCATGTAAAATGTATTGTACTAATGTATAATAATATCCTATATAAATATAAAAATTAAATAAAAAACCATTTTAAATGCATTTAATACTATAATTTTTGGCATTTTATATTGCATTTTTTGAAAAATTTTAAAGTTTCTTAGCGCATAAAATTCACAGCCCAACTAAAAATACTAAAATATTCACTTACCTGGTGTATTAGGTTCATTTATTTCACCATTTCGCTCATTTAGTGCAATTATTTTGTCACGCTGTAAAATTGTCATGTGTTTTCTTTTTAAATGTTCCATAAGATTTGAAGTTCCATTGGCACGTTTGTAAGAATGCTTACATATTTTACATTGTGCCTCATCTGGGACATTATGGTTTTTTATGAAATATTTCCAAACCTCAGAACTATTTCTTTTTTGCATTATGTGCAATTATTAAATTTACCAAAACAATTTTGAAAAAATAATAAAACAAAAATATCCAGTGACCGTAAAAATCAAGTGCACAATATGAAAACCAAATACGGAATAACTATAATAAGATACTAATCAATAAAACAACATGAAGAAATTATGTTGGTGGTATAAAAATAGTATTTAAAGTTTCAAAACTAATAAAATAATAAATAAGTCTAATAATAGTTTAATATAATTTATTTAAAATCAAACACAAACACCAAACACGTTTACATTATTGTTTATAATATTTACATTATTTACAAGTTGTTCAATCTGAATTTTAAATATTGGGAAGATACGCTACATTTTACTATCTTTATTTTAAATATAAGTAAAACAAAAACCTTCTGCAATTTGCTAGTATAAGTTTATTATATAAATATGGTAAATATAAACATTTAAATAGGTAGTTAATAATAGTATCAAATTATTCGAATAGTCTCGAATTATTTGAATAATATCGAATTATTTAAATAATATCGAATTATTCGAATAATATTGAATTATTTAAATAATATGAAATTATTCGAATTATTTAAATAATATCGAATTATTCGAATAATATTGAATTATTTAAATAATATGAAATTATTCGTATTATTTAAATAATATCGAATTATTCGAATAATATTGAATTATTTAAATAACATAAAATTATTCGAATTATTTGAATAATACAAATTATTTAAATAATATATAAAATTATTCGAATAACAGTATCGAATAAACTATCGAATTATTCGATAGTCATTATTCGATAGTGCCCATCACTAATTATTACATGAACCTCCGTTGCTATACCTTCTTATCTATGAATTGACCGTATTTATAGGTACGCGTCGTAATACAATTCGTATGCGTAAATGCTGCTACGATATTTTGAATATCTGAGCGTGCCCATGAACTAATAATTAATTAAAATAACTGTAAGCGTATATGTAAATAGTGATATATTTATTCAAATATTTTTTCCAACATATTTTGAAATATGTAAAATACATAATCAGTTTTCGAATTACCAAAAAAAAACATTTTGTATTAACCATTTCAAGTAGTATTATTCGTCATTTATATTTATGCAAGTAAAGAGTTTAATAAAGCCGAAAATTATAATTTTGTATTAAAAAAAAATGTACATTTAAAATTCCTGGGCACGCCACTGCGATCTTCTTAAAACAATAATTGTAATGTAATAGGTAGGGCAGTTTTTATAATAGGTTTAAACGTCTTTATTTCACACGTTTTAATTAACATACGGATTGTTCTGTTTTCGTATATTATTATATTTTAAAAATTATTAAATAACATATATAATATATGTATACTCGTAATTATATCTATAAACACTTATAACTTATAAGGAATAAAAAAAGTTATATTATATTATATCAATTGGTAGGTACATCTTGTTAATCACTTATTTTGTTCTTAACGTTTTCCTAAATAAACAAAGAAAATATTTTATTAATATTTTATTTGTTTGTTGTGTACGAAAATTAATTTTACCCTTTCTGTTCAATTTTTTTTTCTTGTTCATCTATTATTTCTTTTGGATTCCTCATCGGCATTGAACTTAAAAATCGACTGTCGGCTAGTTCTGGCAATACACAGTTGAGATAAAAATATTTTAATTTTTCTACCATCATACTTTTCCACAACTCTTCATCACGTTCTATTTTTTCAATTTTGATGCCTTTAGGAGTCCAAACTGCAAACTGACAAACACTTTTTTGACACACATTTAGTTGGCCTTGCACTTGAAAATACCAGTTATGTTTTTTATTAATTTCTCCAGATTTGTTTAACGTCCAAAATGTTATTTTTTTTTTTTGTATGATACCTTCTTCTGGCGTTAAATGTTCTGCTGATGAAGGACATTTTAGCTCAACTATTCCGTCGTTACCAATTAGACCATCTGAAGTAGCTCCTAAGTATGGATTTTCACTGTCCACAAAAATACCACATTTAATAATTTTTACATTTAAAATACGTTCTAGTTCTCTTAGTGCTGTATCTTCATTTGATTTTCTATACTCCATGGAAGTTGTAGCCACTCCACCAAACAAATGATTTTGAACAAAACTTTGACAGCTTGTAGTTTGTCTCATTTTGATAATTTTACCAAAATTAGAGGCGGTGAGCATTTTCCTTCTTCGGTCTACCCATTTGTTTGATAGACTCTGATCCACAGTTTCACGTTCTAAAATTGTACTTTCTTCTCCGTTCAGAAGTAATGAAGAAAGGATTTTTTCTTTTTCAACTTCAAAGTCATTCTCTGCCATATCTGGTTTTTCAGCATTATCCCCATATGAAGGATCTGAACGTCCTACTGTCTTATTTGCTGGAAATAACTGTCTACGTATTAAATCACGTCTTCTTGAAGTGGTCGCCTGCGCTGCTAAACGAGTAATTTATTCTTTTACCTATAGAAAGTAATGTTGACATAGGTATATTATAATAAAATAAAAGAGTGCTAAAATAGCAAATATATATTATTTTATTACTGCTTTATTACAAATTAAAGCCGAAATGTAGATATGTACAGATTAAGTGTCATACAAATTACACACACAAAATAAATTATTTTTGTTCAAAAAAATTATAATATTATTAAAAAATCTAAAATACGACAAACACCCAGATTTTACTTAATCAAAATTATTAGGTTTTCTTCAACAGTATCTTTTCTGATAAGAAAAAGAATCTAGTTGGTACTTTGAGAGGTCAAAAGTAAAAATTCCCCAGTTGTTTTCAAAAACGCCGTGAAAAAAAAAAAGAAAAATGAAGAAAAAACAGGAATTTTTACGTAAAATCGATTTTGGTTTTTGGTGTTACTCTAAAAGAAATAACCGTGGGAATTAGAAAATAAAATAAAATATTAGAAAATACGAGAGCTTACCTGAAATACATTTAGCTACAACTGCATTATAACTTTCAACAATATTACTGTCCAAGTCCTGAATGAGAGATTTAGATTGTACTAATAAGTATCTTCTCATTGTTGTCATGACCTAACCATAACCTAACGAGTAACCGAAGATTTGTTGTAACACTAGCCGTTTTGGCGTTTTGGCCCCCACGCTTTTTAATATCTATACCAATGACCAATCTATATCTACGGATAACAACATAAAACACTATGTATATGCAGATGATTCGGCAATTGCTGTACAAGAAGATAGTTTTGAAGCAGTGGAAACAAAACTTTCTAAAACACTGGACCGTTTAGGAAACTACTATAGGGCAAATTATCTGAAGCTAAATCCTAATAAAACCAATGTAAGTGCTTTCCACTTGAGAAACAAGCAGGCCAAAAAAAAACTGATAGTGAAATGGGAAGATGTAGAACTAACTCACTGTAGCACACCCACATATTTAGGCGTGACATTGGATAGAGCACTAACATACAAGACCCATTGCGAAAAAACGAGTAAGAAAATCAATACCCGGAACGGTCTTATACGGAAATTAACGGGATCAGCATGGGGCGCACAACCACATGCGTTACGGGTTTCAGCGATGGCACTATGCTACTCAGTAGGGGAGTATGCATGCCCGGTCTGGAGAAGCTCTACTCACGCGAAGAAAATAGATATCGCCTTAAATACAACATGTCGACTAATCACAGGATGCCTAAGAAATACACCAATGGACAAAGTTTACCTACTAGCAGTTATCCCTCCACCATCAGTTCGACGTCTGATATCCTCTAAAATTGAACGTGGTAAACAAAAAAGAGACACGAAGCACCCCATGTACGGCCAAAATGACCCCACTTCTCGTCTGAAATCAAGAAAGTCCTTCTTAAAGGTAACTGAAGAGGTAACGGAAACACCTTTACTAAGCAGGCTAAATGAGTGGAAAAAACTGATCACGGACACCAATGGTAAAAGATGGTTGGAACCAGCAGAAAGATTACCTCCTGGTAACAACCTAGACTGGCCGGTATGGAAGACACTGAACAGACTGCGTGTTGGTGTAGGACGGACAAAAGAAAATATGAGAAAATGGGGATATGGAGAACAAGACATAACTTGTATATGTGGGCAAGATCAGACAATGTCACACCTACTTGTCTGCCCAAGAGGGCCAAGTCCATGTACACAAGAGGACCTTATGATAGGCAACAAGAAGGCGGTAAATACAGCCATATACTGGACCAAAGAAAAGATATAATTAGCACGCAATACTTGTTACCATTATATTAGTGTGTTATTATTATTCATACGTATTTTACTTATTTGATATTATTTATTTAGTTTTGTTTTTTAAATTACAAGTTTGATTTAAATTTAATTATATGATGCCTGACACGAGAAAAAAAAAATTGTTGTCATTATCTCTCCAAATATACCATTTTTCTCCATTCCCGGAACCTTATTTAATTCATTTTTTTTTTTGGCCCTTCACAATAATATGAATCACATTTACTATGGTTTCCAAAAACATGATAAAAAGCATTTTCAATATCTCTTCTAATACCAGCAATGTCATTAGATATTTTTCTAAATTTTACGGCTTTAGCAACAGCATTTCTAAGTCTGTATACATTTCCATTTAAAGCATTTCGAAATTCACCAAAGAATTTTCTGTTTTTTGCAATATCCCCTAATTTATTACAAAAATTTCTGTACAAATGGTTTCTACATTCTACCTTTTGTACCGTAAGATCTTTATAGGGTCTTTGCTCTAAAATTTTTCTATATACATTACTGTCCCCATCTCCTATAAATTTAGCATACCGAATTCACTAGTTTTGAAACCTTCAACAATAATAGAAGATTCCATTGCTGAAGAACTTTGGCCATCGTCCCAGTTTTTAAAACAGAGATGTTCTAATGGTTCTTTATTGGAATTCGATGATCTGGCGCAAACTAGACAGTATTTGTTTCGAACGCCCATAAACAATACTTTCTTGGTTCGTTGACCAATTATAGCAGCCTAAAAACAATTAAATGTTTTTATTATTATTATTATTATTATTATAATTATTCGAGAATAATTATTATTTACAATCTGTACATAAGTATATTGCATAATAAGTAAGTTTGATCATACGATATGTAGGTAATATAATATAATATATATATATATATATATATATATATATATATATATATATATATATATATATATATATATATTAGGGTGCCAGTTACTGATATGAAGAGAAAATTTTTTGCTAAATTTTTTAAAGTGCGGGCCGGAATTTTGTTACGATACACCTCAAATTAATGTCTGTAAAATTTGAGCTTGATCGAACTTGATTAACAGGTGGCGACTTAAGCTCAAAGTTTTATGGAAAAGAGTAAAATGTTGGTTTTTCGTGTATAATTGCTTTAATTTTAAATTTGAAAAAATTTATATTTTATATTTCCGAAACACTGTAAAATTACATGTTTAAATTATTATAACATTATTAATATACTTATTTAATAGAAAAAAATTGTATAAAGGTTTTTTAATATCTTTCAATGTAGCAGTTTTTGGATATTTCTTACAATAATCTTGAATAGTCTGAAAATATAAAAATGTTTATTAATATACCTATTATTCTATATCATATAAAGTTAATATTTATCACTTACTTATAATAGAAATTGCTTTTGTTCTTCATCTTTAGTAATTTTATGATTTAACTCTTACATTAATTTTATACTTCGTTCTGCAGGATCATTTACAACTTTAAGATCACTTACTATTTTTTGCCTTTCTATGAATTTGGATAAATTACTCCATATATTTGGATATGATTTAAAAAATGCAATTGAAATACCAAATCGATCTAAAAAATGTTTAGATTTATGGTTCACGAGTTTTAATAAAATATAATTATCGCTATTTTCTAAAAGACAAATTAATTCTTCTTTATTCAAAATTAATTTTTTCTCTGTTATTTCTTCCTCGTATTCCTCTTCGTCATCAATTGCTATCATTTTTTGGGCCATTTTCAGTTTGGTGTCTTCATTTACTCTGTTATCAAACAGTGCTAATGTGATAAATTTCCGTTTAGATAATACAAATGTTTAAGAAACTTTTGAATAGCAGAATTTGAAATAATTTCATTAATTGTACGATACTCGTAGCAGGCTCTTAAAAACATTATATCATTTAATGGTGCTTCATTGGCATTTGGTGAAGAATACCAGAAGCGTGCATAGCATTTAATTAAAAACAAATTGAAATGATAAATAGAATTAATCTCATTATTTTTTAACTGAAACTCTTGCCGAAATAAATACATTTTGAGACAATAGATGCCTTTGGCCATCCACCTTGCATGATGGTATGCACCTGGTTTTTTAAACTTAATTCCTCCAGGAAAGGCCGTATCTGAGGAGGGGTCCAAGGGGTCCGGACCTCCCCCCCGAAATTTCTTCAATATTTTACAAAATGTTTAAATTAACTATTGATTTTAATATACCAACATAAATATATAATCGTAAAAGGCTTAGGGCCAGTTGTACAGTTCCGTAGTTAAACAAACTTCTGACCCAGTAAACAGCACGGAGTAGGGACGAGAACGAAGCCGGTCTCCTTTCTTTCTCACTCCCTACACAGTTGACGGCCATTATTATTGTTTATGCATCAAGTGTAGTAGTAACATTGACAATTATTATTTTGCTATCTCAGTATAACTCTCATATTAACTTTTAATCATTCCTATTTTATCAATAATAATTAAATTATCAATTTTGAGTGTATTTTGCACGATTAGTTAATCAAGTGATTTTATAACCTCAAAAGTACTCAACACGTGACACGAGCTTCCAATAACAACGGATTTTGTGTTGTTAGTATACTTTTTTTTTATATCGAAAATGTTGTTGATCTTATAAAAATGTAATTTTAATTTAATTTTATTAAAAAAATGTAATTGAACAATTAAGATTTTCATAGTTTCCAAAAAATCAATCATTATGAATCTTTATTTTGAAATGTCAATGGAAATATTGGTTGTATGAAAAAATTATAAGAGACAATGTTTTCATAAAATTTAATTTTTTACTTTTGTTTGAAAAATTTTTCCATAAAACTTATATTTTTGTTATAAATCATTTCAAAACTGCGGCAAAAATCCTGGCCCTAATTATACTTTTAACATTTTTCATCATTAAATAATTTCATTAATTCTATTTATGTATGTTTTGTACAGTGAGCAATGCCAAGAAAACGCAAAGGGGCTGATTTGAGCCACAATACAAGTAAAGCTCGAAACTTGCGAAATAACAGATCCGACAGAAGAACAAATCCAGCAACAAAATACTGATGCACGTGTCAGAATGGCGCAATTGCATCAAGAAGAGCCAGAAGATACACGAGCTGAACGCAATGAAGTCAGAAGATTAGAACAACGATAATCACGCCGTTTCACAGTCAATAGACGAAGAACAAATGACCAACAACGACAACAGGTACATCGAGCATTTATATCTGATTCATTCCTGCGTCTAGCATTCCAGTATGAGCCCGATATTGAATATTATGCTCATTCAAAAGTGGTAATTGGTGCTATGGACAAGGAATGTCCGCATTGTCATGCTCTGAAATTCAAAAATAAGCCAGCTGGGATGTGTTGCGCGTCAGGAAAACGTTTGCCGGGTCAGTTAGTATATATATATATATATATATATGTTACGGGCAATATGTACAATTTGGGCATTATATACAATGCCCGGGCATTATGGAAAATGCCCGGGCACTACAGAAAATGCCCGTCGAATATTGGGCAATATAGACAATGATATATAAAAAGATAATATGTACGAAATAGGGACTAAAGAAGTCTGTCAATTTTTTACAGCAGAAATCAGTTCGTAATTTGCAAAGAAAAATTTTTGGAAGTTAATGATGTGCCACAAACAAAAATTTCACTCCGAGAGGCCGCACGGAAATTATCTATTTTGAGTGGTCAGGGACACGAACGATGTACGTGTTCATAAAAGTGCAAAACAAGGAAGTGCAAATGCAAAGCAGCGGATCGACTTTACACATCAAAATGCCACGGAAGCAATACATGCGAAAATAAATGAAAAACAATAATTTACACTAATATAAATTTATAGTACAAATATATTATAATATAGATATTTTATTATTAGATAATAATTATCTAATAATAAAATCTTATAAGTTTCTAATTAGTACTCTAATTATTTATGAATTAATTAAATTACTGTATAGTAAAATAATAAAATCTAATAAAACATTATATTATAATGTATCATTGTCTATATTGCCCAATATACGACGGGCATTTTCTATAGTGCCCGGGCATTTTCTATAATGTATATAGCTAGTATAGCTAGTTTAATTTTTTATGAGTGCGCCCCCTAATTTTGTTTTTATATATCTTATAAATAAAAATCTGTAGTTTAAGCTTAATTGAACAAATTTAACACGTGGCGACTTAAGCCAAAAGTTAAGCGATAGTTTTATTTTATAATATGAGAATAACAAAACTAAATTTAAACGATAGCGCTTCACTAGTGATTGAGGAATGTATAGTGTTTTGGAAAAAAGCTAGGATTCCGACACAAGTGTCTCATAGATGCAAAGCTAAGTTAATTAAACTTTACGGGGAGTGGAAAGGTATTTTGTCCAACATACGTGTCCAAAACATGTATATTGTAATTTTACTGAATTTGAATTTTAACATTTATTTGAAAATAAGACAAAAAAGATGTAATATTCTTTTAATAAAAATAATATATATAATTAAATAAACCAAATTGCTTTGACATCTTGTCAACTTACACTTTATAAAAATGAAAAAAAAATCAAGTGATTAAAAAAAATATATATATTTTAAACTAATAATATGCTCCTATCTTTTTGAAGAGCAAAATGGTTTAATACTTCTTCAGGATTAACCGTAATATCTCTATGGACACTTAATAGAGCTAGGCCAGTTAATCTTTCTTGTCCTGTGGAGTTCCATAAAAATGTTTTGACGCGTTTTAATGTCGAAAAAGTTCGTTCGGGAGTTGATGTAGAAACTGGCAGTGTAGCAAGTACTTTTAATAAAAAATGAATATTTGGATAAAGTTCAGAGTTACAATAATTTAATGATTCTACAGCTGTATTTGGACGATCGGCATCTTTGAATCCAATCCATTTTCTTTTCCACAATTTTAATTCTGACGGTAATGAATCAACATTTATAAAATCTGAATATAAACTAAAATCCGGTTCTAAATTTGAAGATTTGACACACATTTTCGGTATTAATAAATACAAAGACGATAAAATTACCTTGTGTTTGGAAAATCGTTCTTTAAGTTTAAGAAATACGAAAATAATCTTCTGGAATTTTGGTATCAACATTAATTCTATTTTTTGAATGACTAACTAATCTTGGTATTTTTATTTTTTCTTCATCATTCACGGATGTGAATAATTGTTCTGATTTACTGAATATTACTTTGAAATTGTCATTAATGTTTTTTCGCATATCTTCCACTTCACTTAAAACCGTTTCAATATGTTCTACTGCTTCACTTAAATCACATTTTACCGACTGCAATATTTTACATAATGGCAAAGTTATAGAGAAAAGTGTGGTCGCAGTGACCATACTTATAATAAATTCACTGGTTGTTATACACTTATATAATTGTAAAGCTTTAGATGATGTATCAATGTCAACAAATAATTGTAGTTCTTCTAATGTTGCTACAATAGGTTTGAATATTTCTGAAAATCTTAGCATACCATCATGATTTTCAACCCACCTTGTCTCACACATGGAGGTTAATTTTGTCCATTTAGTTTGAGGAATAAATTCTTTTATTTTATTTTTCAATATTTCAGTTCGTTTAGCCGATATTTTAATAAAATTTCCCAAAGATTTTATTGTTCCAATACAATTACGAATATGGTGAATGTTTGACGAATGAGCAAGTGCTAAATTTAACGAATGTGCGCTGCAATGGACATAAAGTGCAGCGGGATATACTTATCTTATAATAGACTGTACTCCTTTAAAATTACCACTCATGGCCGCTGCGCCATCATAACCTTGGCCAAGTAAATAGTCACAGGTTATACCAAGATTTTTTAAAGTACTTAGAATAACTGTGGCCAAATTTTGACCAGTGGTAGAGTTTACAGGTACAAATTGTAAGAAGTCTTCTCTCAAATTATAATTATTGATCTCATTTTTTTCAGTATTTGAATTGTTGTCTAAATAACGTACACACAAGGACAGTTGTTCGCTGGACGCTGGACGCTGGACGCGATACGTCAGTTGTCTCGTCGACTAACACAGAAAAACATTTTGCTTCGTTGATTTTATGAACTAACTGGTCTTGAATCATTTTTCCACATATATTTATAAAATTATTTTGAATCGTAAGACTTATATATGTAGCATTTAAGGCTTGATTCTCAATGTGATAAGTTAAATTTTTATCTTCACACGAAACGCGCATTCTTAATAATGCTCGGAAATTACTATCGTTATAAATAGGTTCAGAATTGTCTAAAGAGAGAGGCCTATAATCATTAGTACCGCGTAAAGCTATTTCTTGACGCCCACAAAGAATTATTGTTTGAATAATAGGAATTAATCTCTTTCTATTTCGATCAATCTGAATAGCACGCGCTGAATCTAATTTTTGAATAATGTTTTGACTTTTTTTGGAATAAACAGCAATAAAATTATCTGCGCGCATAGCATTAGATTTGTGAAATTCAGTTTGACTATGTTCATTAAATTTCTCAATCGCTTTTTTCCAGTTATTAAAAGGTTTTATAACTAATGTAGTAAGTTTCTGGTGACTACCTTTGCCACCAAATTCACGTCCAAATAACGCACAATATTTACAAACTGCACCTTGTTCACCTATTCTTGAATAAACCACCCAAGGGAAACGTTTAATCCATCCCAACTGAAACTTCAAATTTTTTTTTAAATTTGTACTAATTGGAAATTTGTAATTTTCATCAGGTGACCAATGATCGGTTAATAATTTAAATTTAATTTCATCACATACGTTTTTACCAAAACAGCAACCAATATCGTTGTCTTCAACTATTTGCTCCGCATCCAATTTTAATATGTTATTTTCATTTGTTTGTAAATCTTGGGGTGAATGACTACATGATGGCGTGTCTATTTGTGGTGGAAGAATAGGAATATTATCAGTCTAAAATAAAGTAAATGAATAATTAACGTTTCGGTTTTAAATTATTAATATAGTAATATTCATAATATTTGAAATAATATACCTAGGAAACGTACCTTTGGAAGTTTAGAAAAGTAATTTAACAGTACATTTTTGTTCTCTCGCTTACTCATGATGATGAATTTAATAAAACAATTCGACGTCTTTTGTCACTGGCTGACAACGATATGTTTAATTCTGTAGACGGTATTATACTCGTAATAATATTTTTAATGTAAATAAAATTAATATATTGTTGTTAATCGTCGCCGTCCGTTATCGATAGACGATAGCGGTCGTTGTTCATCGATAACAATCTATTATTAGACGCTATAATAATAATTTCTTATGATTTTATAAATTTATGATATATCGAAAACTGATAACAGTTAATACTTAGTTAATATACAAGATAGTTTATTTAATTAAAGTTTAAGGGCCAGTTGTACAGTCTGTGGTTAAACTACGATTATGTTTTAATCAATGATTAAGGATTTTGGATCGTTGTACAGTGTCGGTTAACTTCTTAATCGTTGATTATTTGTCCGTCAAGTTAATCACCCAATTGAGGTCGGTTAAACACTGATTAGTTAAACATTGCCTTATCATATAGCATATTATAGCATCTGTTATCATATTTAAAAATTTAAAATTATTATTATTGAATATTGACCTAATATTTCATTAGTAATAAACCAAGAAGCGTTAGTTTAAAGTTTAATTGTATTGTTATATTTTGCGTTTAAACCGTAACTTAATTTAAATATGTATTCTGACCACGACGAATTCGAATTAGAGGATGACTCGGATTTTAACGATGATGAATTTGACCACTTGGCAGTTATTATTGCGTTTCCTAGAAGACAAAGAATATTCCGACCAAGAATTGATCATTTCACTGCTTGGATAGACGACGAATTTTTTGATCGATTTCGTTTATCAAAGAATACCGTTCGTTTCTTAGTTGATTTAATAGGCGATAAAATCAAATCACCAACGAATTGGTATGTTGTTATTATACATTTATTTTATTTTATAAAGATCCTTATTTTGCTTGCTCATTACCGTTGCAATGATTTATGAGTACTTGCTTATGCTATTTCAATATCAATATATTTGGATAGATTTATTGAATGTCAAAATTATTTTTTAGGAATAATGCGGTGAGCCCTGAGCATAAAGTACTTCTCACATTGAGATACTACGCTACTGGATCAATGTTAGTTGTATGTGGGGATTTTATAGGGATTCATAAATCAACTGCCAGTCGTATAGTGAAACTAGTTTCACATGAAATAGCTATTCTACGTCCACAATTTATTCGATTTCCTGACAGTGCAGACGAAACGAAAAAGGTGAAACAAGATTTTTATAACATATCAAAATTTCCAATGGTTATTGGTGCATTGGATTGCACCCATGTGAAAATTAAATCTCCTGGAGGAGATAATGCCGAAGCATATCGAAATCGAAAGAACTTTTTCTCTATTAATTGTCAAACTATCTGCGATTCTAAACTAAAAATTCAAGATATTGTAGCCAGGTGGCCTGGATCTACTCACGACTCTACTATATTCAATAATTCCGCAGTACGGGGAAAATTTGAAAGAGCTGAAATGCAAAATAGTCTTTTAGTTGCAGACAGCGGATATGCGCAACGTAATTACATTATGACTCTCGTAGGAAACCCTCATACAGTTATGGACCCAGCATCAGGCATTACTGCAGCAGCCATTGAAAAATACAATTAATCCTTAATGTGTTTGGAAACGAAGATTTCCAGTTTTAGCCACGGGCATAAATGTAAAAATCACTTCGTCTCAAAGCATTATCGTTGCCACAGCTGTACTGCACAATATAGCCTGTGATTTTGGAGAAGCAACGCCTAGAGTTACTACTGAACTCGAGTCTTCAATTAAAATCTCTGATTTCCCAGTGATAGTGGGAATAGTGTAAATAATACTAGAAAACAATTAATTAGATATTTTAATAATTATGCTTAAATTCAATGTATTTTTTATGTGTGATTTTTTTCAATGTATACAATTATTCAATAACTCTCAAAGTCCTAAAAGATAGTCTATTTTTTATTTCAAGGGTTTTTCTTATTTTTGTATATTGTAATTATTTATGTATTTTTGCTTTACATGTGTATAATAATATAAATATATATAATAAATATGTACAAATATTTTAACTGTATTGATATAATTTATTAAACCAAATAAAAGACAATTTTAAGAATAACAGAAATTAAAAATTAAATTAACAACAATAAAACAAAATTATGATTAAAAATTTAGACAAATTAAATAAAAGGAACATGTGTTATAGATATCACAATATGTATATATATATTTGCACAATTAAGACTTTTTTGCTAGTTAAAAAAACAGTCATAACATAAAAATAATTAATAATAAAAGTATAATAATAATTAAAACAAGTTAAATATTAATTACAATTTAGTCAAATATATATATTTTTATTTTGGAGCTAATTGAGACTCCAAAATTTTAGTTTGCAACATTAAATTTTTCATCTCAATTTCATGCTTTTCAGACAGTCTTTTTTCCTCTGAGTCGTGTTTTTCCTGCATCAATTTCATTTTAAGGTTGTGTTGACTCTTAAATGCTGACTGTTGCAGGTCTGTTAAAGAAGCTCTAGAAGAGGCCCAACTAGTAATTTTGTCCTGGTATGTTTTTTGTTTTTTTGAAACACTGGCATCTAAACAAATCATAATTTGTTATTAATTGTGTCAAAGAACAAAATCCTCATATTGAGGATTCAGATACAAAAACATATCAAGATGTAGTGTTTAGTTAGTATTTAAAATATTAAAATTTTAACTATAATAAAGTGAGTAAAGGGAATGTTATCATCTAAGTTGGTAAAAAAATATACTTAACAAGTATTAATTTATTTATAAGATGTTGTAATTTTAAAAATGAGTTTTAACTGTAATTCCATTTGAAACCATTTTCTGTAAGATTTACTGAAATACTTGAATTTGATCTAAATTTAAGCCTCAAGGTATGGGTGAGATTACAAAATAGATGGAAAAGAAAATATGCTAAAAGTAAGATAGTAAGTGATATTTGGGTATAGTGATACAATTTTACTTTAATTGTCTCGATAGGTATTAAATATAATAAAAGTATTATTATTATTAATACATACTAGTTGCAGTTAGATTTGACTGAGATTTCAAGTCTGCAGGAGTATAACTTGTCCAATCCCTTTTAATTCCTTTTGAATTTGATAGTTCTTGTATATTATCTTCTATTAAATACTAAATATTATGAAAACATATTATTATTTGACTCTTTCTATTTCTTTTATATAATTTATATATTAAATCAGATATCGTCTTAATTATTTTCTTCTGTATATAAACCATTTAGTTCAAAATAATAATTTATAGGTCAGCTTTTGTCTTTTGGTGTGAAGACCATTTACCAATGATATCGGGTACCTACACATCGGACATTTCTGCTGGACCTATTATATGCTACAAACACACTGTGTATGAGTAACTAAAGGAAATTGAATATTTATACTGTTTTATAAAATAGAAAATACTCTAATTCGACTCCGTAGGTACCTATAATTCGAGTGGTACAGATTATATCAAAACACAAAATGTATGTAACAGTACCTAATTCTAGGATAAAATTGTAATTGCATGAATTATGACTGTTGAATTTCTCTTAAAACACACTCTTACATATTATCATGGTAGTAAATATGCAAATAGTTAATTATCCGTGTTTGTCGATTTTAAACTAATCAAAATACTTTTACAATGGTAAGTGAAAATTTAAAAAATATACCTACTATAACCGTCTACGAATCATCAAAGCGTTATAATAAATAATTATATTATTTTAGCTGAACTAACCACTGATTTTGATTGTGGTGAAATAAATTTACAAATAGTCCAACGCCATTATATTATATCTTAAATACCAGTCATATATTAATTAACATTTTAATTTGGTTATTTGATGATAAGTTGAAAATGTGAAATACATTTGCAATTTTGGGTGTCATAAACAATACCTACTTACTATTCAATTGTATACTTTTATCTCTTTATATAAAATAATAATTAATATAAAACAATTTCCTCTCGGTTTGTGTTTTTTGATAGTATGATTATTTTTGATGAATACTTACTCACTAATAACATGTCTGATTCGACACAAAGTAAAAGTATACCTATATTATTTAATTATATTATATATATATATATGTTATACAAAATAGTTTTTATTTTTTTCAATGGATAAAAAGTTTTTAAGAAAAACGTTTCTGCTGTACCTATTATATTATGTAAAATTGAATATTTACACTGTTTTATTAAATAGAATACTTTTAGGTACCATAGAATTATAAACTACTTACCATTAAAGAATCTACTTACCATTACATTGGATACTTTAACTCATTAATATAATTTGCCCTCAGTTTGTGTCACCAAAAATGTTCATACACATAATATGTTTTTCGATAGTATTATTATTTTTTTAATACTCAATAATAACATGTCATACGTCGTGTCTTATTCAACACAAAAAAAGTATACGGTATACCTATATTGTTGAATTATTTATACAAAATGTTTTTTTTTTTTTTTTATGGTATATCCGAATGCATTTTTCAGATTGTAGATTGTAGTTAGAACTATTATGTGAAAATGCTATAGTAAATACTCAATTGACCCGTGCCTTATTGGCTTTTGTCTATGGTAATATATACATTTACAATAAAAATGATTTTCTCTTGGGAAAATAGGTATCATATATTTTGACCAGACTTATGTAGCTATTCAAAAAATGTATGAAATGTTAGTTCATAATTTTGATTCAACTTGCATCTCTTTGCTTGATTTTATATAAAAATAATATATAATAATAATTAAGTTGATAGTTACTTCCATTGCCCTTATCCAACTCACATGAATAAATCTAATCAAATCTGTTTGCATTTACTGTTTGGTACTGTAATTACAGTCAATTTATACAAATTTATTTATTTATGTTTATTGTGGAGCACTCAAATTTTCTTACGGTGAGTAAAAATAATGTTCATTACATCAACTGAGCTTTACAAAGAATTTAATTAATTTAGGCACATTCATCATTTTTAAAACACTGTTTTGTTTACACATTCTATTTGAACATTTCTTTGCATTTTATTTTATTATTATCATAAAAATATAAAGTTGATCTTTTTCAACTATAATAATGTGTAAACAAAATTTTTTGCAGGAATTGTGTTCACTAACTTATTGCAGTATTAGTGTCTTAAAGTTTAGTCGTAGAAATTTTCATAACAATTATCCACCCATGTAGAATATAAACCATTTTTGATAGTGGTGAAATACATTGGCTATGATGTGTAAGACCTTTAGGTATTTAGTATTTATAAGTAAGTTTTCAATATTCAATATTAACTTCTAGACAAACCCATATACGTGAAATCGAGACGTTAAACCTAACCTGTATGCTACTTTCGACGATGTCTTGGCCGAATAAATAACTAAATAGCTTTTGTTTCCGAACCGACTGACCAGAATTATTCTATACGTCACTCCAATACACCAACCTCTAGACTTATCCTACACGCATTCGATCTAGACGTTAAAAAAACTGTACCTATCCTACTTACGGCGGTGTCTCAATAACTAAAATAATAAAGATAAAAAATATCTCAAATTAGTTTTTTTTCCGTCCCGACTGACCAGAATTACTCTTTACATCACTCTTATAACCGACCTCTAGATTTATCCTCTATACGTTCATTGTATAAATGTGTGTTTTCAAAGAAAAACCGTATCCTACTTTCGTCGGTGTTCTGGACAAGGAGCGGAGCTCCTCGAGCCGAACGCTTGGTATATATAATGTAAATACATTGATAATGTATCATTTTTGATACCGATAGTAGTTTTACAACGGCTCCTATTTTCCTCACTCTAATAAACCGACTTCTAGACACAACCCATATACGTTAAACCTAACGCTTTTCGCGGCGTCCCGGTAAAAAAATTGATAATAAAGCGGAGCACCTCGAGCCAAACATTTGGAATGACTCTCCCGTTTTCGCAGTGTCCTGGTAAAAAAAAAAATTGATAGTAGTTTTACAACGGCTCCTATTTTCGTCACTCTAATGAGCCGACTTCTAGACACAACCCATATACGTTAAATCGAGTAGTTAAGCCTAACGCTTTCGGCGGTGTCCGTGTAAATAACATTTTATCATGTTTATACTTTTGATCCCGAAAGGCGTTTCACACCGGCCACTGAGGTTCTGTAATTATTCTATACGTCACTCCAATACACCAACCTCTAGACTTATCCTACACGCGTTCGATCTAGACGTTAAAAAAACTGTATCCTACTTACGGCGGCGTTCTCAATAAATAAAATATAAAAAAGATAAAAAATATTCAAAATAGTTTTTTTTCCGTCCCGACTGACCAGAATTACTCTTTACATCACTCTAATAACCGACCTCTAGATTTATCCTCTATACGTTCATTGTATAAATGTGTGTTTTCAAAGAAATACCGTATCTTACTTTCGTCGGTGTCCTGGCCGAGGAACGGTTAGGTTAGGTTAGCCGAACGCTTGGTATATATAATGTAAATACATTGATAATGTATCATTTTTGATACCGATAGTAGTTTTACAACGGCTCCTATTTTCCTCACTCTAATAAACCGACTTCTAGACACAACCCATATACGTTAAACCTAACGCTTTCGGCGGTGTCCGTGTAAATAAAATTTATCATGTTTATACTTTTGATCCCGAAAGGCGTTTCACCGGCAGCTAGTCTTATATAATAAAACGTGTTGGTAAACATAACCTCAAATTTACTACTATTTTATAAAGGCCGTTTTTTCCTTTTTCTCATACTATAAAATTCCGTTCTCTTTTAAAATATTCTGTCTCCGTCTCCGGACGTCGTTTTACGCGTTCGCGCGCCCAAAAAAGGTCGATTTTTCATTTTTCCTTTTGAAAAAGAAATTACCCGTGATCGTTTCCCGCCAATTCGCACTACTCTATGTCGTCTGTTGATAACGCGGCCCCGTGTATCGTGATAACGTTGCTTTTGTCTTATATTACTTTTGTCGTAATAATTATATATTAAAAACTAATAATTCACTCTACTACTCGAGTTTTTATCGTGTATTCGTGTTTTATTATATGTTTACGCAAATTTACGCGAAAAAAATTTACGCGTTTTTGTAGTTTTTTGTTATTATTTATTTTGTTATATTATATGTGTACTATTCGAGTTTTATCGTGTTTTGTACGTTTTTGCTATGTTTTCTTAATAAAAATGTTTTAAACTACTATTTAGTTTGTAATCCTATATAGTTAGTATCCTATATAATAATATATTATATGATTTAAACGCATTAGGTTTGACCGTGTACGTCTTTTATACAAAGTGTACTCATATAAGTGTTTTGTGATTTTTTGTACCTCTATTTTTCGTTTTTCGTTTGCAAAAAAAAACGTGCCCCGTGATCGTTTCCCGCCAATTCGCACTACTGTTTGTCGTCTGATGATAACGCGGCCCCGTGTATCGTGATAACGTTGCTTTTGTCTTATATCGTATATTCGTATTACTTTTTTTAATATATTAAAAACTAATAATTCACTCTACTACTCGAGTTTTTATCGTGTATTCGTGTTTTATTATATGTTTACGCAAATTTACGCGAAAAGAATTTACGCGTTTTTGTAGTTTTTTGTTCGTTATTGTTATTATATTATATGTGTACTACTCGAGTTTTATCGTGTTTTGTACGTTTTTGCTATGTTTTCTTAATAAAAATGTTTTAAATTGCTACGTTTTACCTACCGACTACTACTGATTGACTACTATTTAGTTTGTAATCCTATATAGTTATATTATATGATTTAAACGCATTAGGTTGGACCGTGTATCTTTTATACAAAGTGTACTCATATAAGTGTTTTGTGATTTTTTGTACCTCTAGAGTACTCGAGAAATAATAGTAAATAATATATTAACAATTTAATATCGTATATTCGTATTACTTTTGTCGTATATTATATATTAAAAACTAATAATTCACTCTACTACTCGAGTTTTTATCGTGTATTCGTGTTTTATTATACGTTTTACGCTAATTTACGCGTAATATATTTTTTTTTTGTAGTTTTTTGTTCGTTATACCATGTCATATATATATATTGATCGTTTTGTAGTTTCTTGCTGTCCACCGGTTATTATTACTCATAATGAATGATTTACTAAGTAAGTATTGAATAAGTTACTTTGTTACTAATGACAGAATTGGTCATGAGAGTGTTAGGCTTTTGCAAAAAAATAAATACAAATCAGTGTTTGGAAGGAACTAGTTCCAAAAGGAACGGATTCCTGGAACGAATTCCTTTTTAAAGATCGGCAGGATGAACGAATTCCTTTTTATAAAAAAAGAACGAGGAAATGAACTAGTTCTTTTTTTCAAGGAAAAATAACAAAATTGTTCGTTCCTTTCTAGTTCCAATTTTCACAGATATATAAATAATTGAAATTCAAATATTTTTTTTCTTAGTGTGTATATTTCCAATATTATGATCGTTGAGTATCCGAGTATCGAACTTAATATAAATCCTTGTCGCGTCGACGGAAAATAAAATAGCATGAACACTGAAGACCGAACAATAAAATCATTAATTATGCGGGTCGGGTCGGGACCCATTGACTATTGTAGACTGTAGTACCATTGATTATAAATATTATATAATATATAGTATAAATGTATAATGGTAGTACCTACCTACAGCTAAAATGTATAATAATATATAACTATGACGTTACAATATTATTTTAATGATAATTATTTATAACAACAATAAATGATAAGACAGTTGACATACGTTGGCCAGCAATTTAATTTTTAAGAATATCTCAAAATAGATTACTAATATTACGTCATTTGATTAAACCGAAAACCCCAAATGTCCGAAGTCAAATAATCGTATAGTCGACAGCCGGTATTAGTGTTTCATTTTCATATTGTGAATAATGTGAAGACTTAAAGTGAATTGTGATTTGCATTTGTTATACAGTGCTACAGTAGGTATAATATAACCGCATAATACACGTAATTCATTAGTCATTACTGTTGTGATTGTCTATATTATATTATATTCATTAATAAGCTATGGACAAATTTTTCAAGCCACGGACAGTCACAAAAGCTGAAAAAGACGTAGATGAAGATGATCCACAAGAAGAAATGAGTAATACTTCTTCAGACTTGCATAAAAGTATAAATATTTTTTTTAATTTAAACAACACAAATATAATTAAAATGTTTTATAGCATCTAATATATATAACGAACAAGCCACTGTTTCAAGTCCTAATGTTGATGATCCTGTATTGGTTAATGACACAAGCAATATAGTAAGTACTAGTACTAGGATACTAGGTACATATGAATATTAAATTCAAAATTGTGAAAAACTTAAATTTTCAATTTTGTAATAATTAGGTACCTACTTATATCATACCTATATCATTAATTTATTTTATAATATTTGTATTGCAGACTGCAGTGATACCGGCTATGCCCTGGCCAGGAATAGAAAAGTTTTTTGTTTGTAAAGGCAGTAAAGGAAATAATTTGCTAGTACATTGTGTATTATGCGAACCTTCGACTAAATTACACAGTGTATCAAAAACCACACCATCAAACCTTAAACGACACATAAAGGTATGTTAAAATAAAATATATTGACTTTTTAGTTAAGAATATTAAATATTGGTTGGAATGTTTAATTAATTACTTTCTAAAAGATTATATTCAATGCAATTAAATAAATTATTTCAGTCCTTATAATAATTTAGTATACGAAATTTAGCCGAACACATATGGCAAGTGGGGTAAATACCCCAGAACATTTTTAGTTAATGGGGGGTGGGTGATGAGTAACTGCTTTTATATATAAAAGGTAGGTAGGTGGGTGCCCTTAAATAAGGTTTACCCCAGTGGTTTAAAAAAGGTTCAGCGCCACTGAGTATACCTACATTACACTTTTTAACATAAACAAATTTAAATTAAATTAAATATTTTACTTCAGTGAAATACTTATAACATTAAAAATAATAATAACTTTTGTCAGATATACCATAGAATAACTAATATACAAATAGTATATTTATTCGATGGATATACTGACCAAAAAAAAGAGAATTTAGATAAGTTAGAATAGTATCTATTACTCTATATTATGTTTATCTTTATCGTTTTTACATTGAAATTCATGACTATGACTATTCTAATCATCTATTGTCCACTTCAATAATAGTTTTATATTCAGTGGCGGAATTTGGGGGGGTGCATGAGGCTGCACTTGTACCCACAGTAATTTTTTGGTGGGGACAAGAGGCAAGAGTATCATTTTGCACACACAGACAACACTCAGAAATAATACATTTAGAAGTAACACAATTAATATAATGCAATTTAAGTAATAATCATGTTAAATCATAGAATAACAACAGGATTATTTTTAATTTTCTGATTATACTATTATATTTTTCAAAATATAAAATTAAAACCATATAGGTATGGGCTGAAATTTTCTGCAATAACTATTAAAAAAAAAAAAGTAATAACAGTAACTAACCGTTATTATTTTGTATTTTATAGTACCTATATTACTATCTATTTGTAAATAATTGATTGTTATTATTTATGTTTAAAATAAATTACTACCTTATATACTAATTTATTAATTCTACCTTTGTGACGTTTAGAATGGTTTTGATGTACCTATGGAGTTAATTTGATAAAATTTTTATTTTTACTTATCATGCAGTAGTGGTGGTAAAATATTAGTAAGAATTAATAGGGAGTTGGTGGCAAGCCCCCCACGGATTTTTAAATAATAATAAGCGAATACACCTAGTGCATTTATTATACCAAGTGCTGCTGATGTTTATATTAGATTAGATTTGTTATTTAATTGTCAAAACAATCATGCATTAACAAATGATATAATAATTGTATTTGTTATTTGATATGTTACAGAGAGTCCATCAATACAAACACAATGATTTTGAAAATGCTTTAAATGATGGTAAACAAAATGTTGTTATTAAAAAACAGTGTTTTGGTTTGGAAACTGATCAAACCACAAAACCCTTGCATCAGTCAACACTAGAACGTTGTGGATCTGGTAAAGAAGGTGTTACTCAGCACAAATTAAATGATTTGCTATTGAAATTTATTGTGAGTAATACTCAACCACTGAGTGTGGTTGATAAACCATCATTTGTAAATTTGGTTAGACTAGGTTTACCAAAAGATTTAAAGGTTATGTCCAGTAAAAATTTAAAATTGAAAATTGAAAAACTTTATTTATCCATGGTAGACAATATAACTGATACATTATCGTCAGTTTTGTATGTATCTACAACGGCTGATTGTTGGACAAAAGGAAAAAAGAGCTATATTGGGGTCACATGCCACTGGATTAACTCCAAAAGTTTTAAAAGGGAATCTGTGTCATTAGCATGCTGTCGTATCAAAGGTCGCCATACTTATGATGTTATTGCTAAGGCATTATATAAAATCCATACAACATATAAAATTCAAAACAAAATTGTTTCAACAACCACTGACAATGGTTCAAACTTTGTCAAGGCATTTAATACTTATTCTAAAACCAATAATTCAGATTCTGATAATGACTCAGACTCGGATGATGAAAATGAGAATGTTGACTTATTTGATATATTAAATTCAACATCTACATTAGAACAAGAATCTGACACATTTATTCAGCTACCTCCTCACTATAGATGTGCAAGTCACACATTGGACCTTATCGCCATATCAGATGTTGATAAAATGATAACTACAAATTCTGATTTCAAAAAGTTTTATAGAAAAATGCTTGGAAAATGTTCAGCAATGTGGTCTAAGCAAAATATGTCTCCTTTAGTAGCTGAAAAAATACATGATACTTTAGGAGTTTATTTTAAGACACCAAATAAAACTAGGTGGAACTGCATGTATGATGCTTTACTACAATTAAAAAAAATATTAAATGCACAAAATGGATTAGACAAGATCAATCAGGTATTGGACTATTGTGAAATACAACGGTTCACACTACAAGAAATTCAACTAATGAATGAGTATTGTGATGTTATGTCACCATTAGCTGATACCTTAGACTTTTTACAAGGGGAAGAAAGTATGTACATGGGCTTCTTACTGCCAAGTCTTCATGCATTGGAAAAAAAATTAAAAGCGATTGAAAACGAAAAGTTGGTTTATTGTAAACCTCTATTAGAAACAATCATTGAATCTATTAAAAAGAGATTCGAACCAATTTGGAAGAAAAACGAATTAATATTAGCATCATGTTTAATACCAAGGTTCAAACTTATTTGGCTTGATAGATATGATCAGTGTTTAGCTGAGGGAAATTTGAAAGCTTTGTTCTACAGTACAGAAATCGATGAAAATGATACAAGTGATACTACCGACGAACAATTTGATAAAGCTCGAAATTTTTTTTGCCTTCCATTGAATAATCAACCAAAAAGTTCCTCTGCAGATGAGTTAAAAATGTACCTGAAAAGTCCATTGACAGAGATTACTATGTTATTATCTTATCCAGAAGTTATGAAAGTTTTTTTGGAGTACAATACACCAATGCCCTCAAGTGCTCCTGTTGAGAGAATGTTTTCTACTGGATCCAATATAATGACTGTTAAACGTTACAGATTAGGTGATGAACTATTTGAGAAATTAGTTCTTCTAAAACAGAACAAAGTTACTATTTAGACTATAGTTTATTGTTCTATAATATTAATATTTTATATTGTTTAAAAAATAATGAGTAAAATATAAAAATATAAATGAATAAAAAAAAAACTACGGTCAGTATTATATTCTTAAACTTAATAATAAATTATTAATTTACTTGTAGGTATGTATAAGTATAATTAAAAATTAAAGTACCTAAGTATATCAATTAAGAAAAAAAATTGATGATTAAATAAGAATTTTTATTTTATCTGGAACTAAAAAAGGAACTAGTTCTTTTTCCAAAGGAACGACAAAGGAACGAATTCTTTTTTTTTTTAAAGGAACAAGGAACGGAACGAATTCCTTTTTTTTTAAAAAGAACGAGGAACGGAACGAATTCCTTTTTAAAAGGAACTTGCCAAACACTGATACAAATACTTTTTAGGTTCTGTTAATATTCGTGTTCGGTAGGTAGTTCCTATCTGTGTATTATTAACGTCGACTTTTAAAACACTGTATTCAATTTATTTATTCAATTATCGATTATTTACAGTTTGTGTTAGAGATGATCCAGGAAATACTAAATATTATGAAAACATATTATTATTTGACTCTTTCTATTTCTTTTATATAATTTATATATTAAATCAGATATCGTCTTAATTATTTTCTTCTGTATATAAACCATTTAGTTCAAAATAATAATTTATAGGTCAGCTTTTGTCTTTTGGTGTGAAGACCATTTACCAATGATATCGGGTACCTACACATCGGACATTTCTGCTGGACCTATTATATGCTACAAACACACTGTGTATGAGTAACTAAAGGAAATTGAATATTTATACTGTTTTATAAAATAGAAAATACTCTAATTCGACTCCGTAGGTACCTATAATTCGAGTGGTACAGATTATATAAAAACACAAAATGTATGTAACAGTACCTAATTCTAGGATAAAATTGTAATTGCATGAATTATGACTGTTGAATTTCTCTTAAAACACACTCTTACATATTATCATGGTAGTAAATATGCAAATAGTTAATTATCCGTGTTTGTCGATTTTAAACTAATCAAAATACTTTTACAATGGTAAGTGAAAATTTAAAAAATATACCTACTATAACCGTCTACGAATCATCAAAGCGTTATAATAAATAATTATATTATTTTAGCTGAACTAACCACTGATTTTGATTGTGGTGAAATAAATTTACAAATAGTCCAACGCCATTATATTATATCTTAAATACCAGTCATATATTAATTAACATTTTAATTTGGTTATTTGATGATAAGTTGAAAATGTGAAATACATTTGCAATTTTGGGTGTCATAAACAATACCTACTTACTATTAAATTGTATACTTTTATCTCTTAATATAAAACAATTTCCTCTCGGTTTGTGTTTTTTGATAGTATTATTATTTTTGATGAATACTTACTCACTAATAACATGTCTGATTCGACACAAAGTAAAAGTATACCTATATTATTTAATTATATTATATATATATATATATATATATATATATATGTTATACAAAATAGTTTTTATTTTTTTCAATGGATAAAAAGTTTTTAAGAAAAACGTTTCTGCTGTACCTATTATATTATGTAAAATTGAATATTTACACTGTTTTATTAAATAGAATACTTTTAGGTACCATAGAATTATAAACTACTTACCATTAAAGAATCTACTTACCATTACATTGGATACTTTATCTCATTAATATAATTTGCCCTCAGTTTGTGTCACCAAAAATGTTCATACACATAATATGTTTTTCGATTGTATTATTATTTTTTTAATACTCAATAATAACATGTCATACGTCGTGTCTTATTCAACACAAAAAAAGTATACGGTATACCTATATTGTTGAATTATTTATACAAAATGTTTTTTTATTTATTGTATATGTTTTTTATTTATTATAGGTACCTGTTTGTTGTGATTTCAACTCATTAATACTATGGTCGCCTTACAAAAATTATACCCACAAAACGTTAAAAAATTATATTAATTGTACATACATAATTTTTTTTCAGAATCTGATTGTACTTATTAACTGCTGTATTCAACTACAATACGTTATCGAGTAGTCACAATAAGAGCTTTCCACGTCTAAAAAAACTAATTTCCACAATACTAACAATGTTAGGGTTATTGTTATAAAAAAAACCGTATATGTAAATGTATACTTTTTTTTTTTTTTGTATAAACCTTTTAATAAATACTGATTGCTATTTTCAATTGTAAATTGTAGTTAGAACTATTATGTGAAAATGCTATAGTAAATACTCAATTGACCCGTGCCTTATTGGCTTTTGTCTATGGTAATATATACATCTTATACTATAAAACGGTAAGGTAAACATAACCTCAATTTACCCCTATTTTTTAAACGCCGTTTTTTCCTTTTTCTCATACTATAAAATTCCGTTCTTTTTTGAAATATTCTGTCCCCGTCCCCGGACGTCGTTTTACGCGTTCGCGCGCCCAAAAAAGGTCGATTTTTCGTTTTTCGTTTGCAAAAAAAACGTGCCCCGTGATCGTTTCCCGCCAATTCGCACTACTCTATGTCGTCTGATGATAACGCGGCCCCGTGTTATCTGTTATTCTCCGTGCTTTTGTCTTATATCGTATATTCGTATTACTTTTGTCGTAATAATTATATATTAAAAACTAATAATTCACTCTACTACTCGAGTTTTTATCGTGTATTCGTGTTTTATTATATGTTTACGCAAATTTACGCGAAAAAATTTACGCGTAAACCGTTATTACAACACGTTACGAAGTGTCTGTCTGTAGCGGTGGTGCGCTCACACATGAAGTGACGCGCGCTGCAGTGCGAGTATACATGATCCAACGCGCCTACGTCGTATCGTCGTGGTAACTCGTGTTGCACGCCAGCTGGTCGATCTACAATCAACACCTCACGTGCTGCAGGCGGACCGTCAATATCAAACTATAATTTAATTTAATTACAAATCATATTTAAATAAGCTTTTTTTTTTATTTTTCATGTGTTTTAGTTTTCACGTCAACTGACCTCATCGTCCACTTCTGACAATACTTCTATCATGTCCCCATCTATTTCACCCTAAACAATAAATAGAAATCATGATTTCTATAGTTGTTTGAAGTTTTAATACAAATTGCGGTTAGTTTAGATATCCCGTGAAAAAGTTAAAAAAAAAAAAAAATGAAATATTGTAATTCAAAGTCACTTATTTATAGGCACAAATTTAAAATTGCCCTTTCATATTGGAAAAATTGAATAAAACTATGTTTTTTTTTTATTACAAACATACCATAAACTCAGATATGGTTGCGGTTTTATAGATGAAGAGATAATATTGAAATGTGCCAAGAAAAATTAAAAGAAATAAAACAAAGCCTGGTATATTTTGTATATTTTACATCCAGATCCAGATTCTGTATCATATTGTATCTGAAAACCTGTATGAAAATTGTAAAACCAATATAGATGGTAGCCTTATACCCTTTAATGTTAGAAAAATAGCGTATAATGTTATTTTTATTTATTATTGTTAGGTGTAACAATTAGGTACCTATGCAATCGGTGTTTAGGACAGAATTCATGTACCTACATAAAGTATAGGAAACAAAATTTGGGAAAAAATTTTTTCTACATGTATGTACAGTGAAACAAAAATACAGTGTTAAAATGTTTACGTGTTTTTTGTCTATATGGACATCAAAAAATGTGAACAATTTGATAATGTAAAAAGACTTAATAATACTTTATTACATTTTATGCTTTATAAGCGGCATGATAGAAAATACTTAGTTTGTTTCAAATTTTAAATAGGTACCTTGTAACATTCGAAATTGCAAGTATATAATAATATATAAAGGTACCTAGATAGTATAACATACGCAAGTAATGAATTATCGGAAAAAAACATAAATCTATAATTGCTAAGCAATTAAAAAAGAGAGTAATTATGTAAACAACATAAATACACAGATAAACCCAACAGTGTCTGGAACATTGTAAAAAAAAAAAAAAATTTGAAATTGTAATTTTAAAATACAATGAAGTACCAATACGATATATAAATAACGTCATTTTTGAAATACCTATTGAGTTAAAATGAAAATAAGAGTATCTATATATAATAATAAAACAATGTAAATATTGAATTTTACATCAGTTACCTTAACACAGTGTGTATATATTTTAAGTTCAGCAAAAATGTTTAGGTATAACCGTTAATAATAAATAATAAATGTTTATAAGTAGGTACCCAAAATCATCGATAAATGTTTCACACCAAAAGACAAAAGGTGATCAAATACTTACTTAAAAATTATTAATCCGAACTGAAAGGTTTATACAGAAGAAAATAAAAAATTGACTTAAAGTTTTCCATTAAAAAATAAAAATATAGCTGATAGGAAATCTACCAAGATAAAAATGCTATCTGATTCCAGAGGAAAAATATAAATCTGTTAAACCATAAAAGAAACAGAAAGTGTAAAATAAAACAATTTTTTCATAATATTTAATTTTTTAAAGAGATTATTTGTATGTTTTCGGGATCATCTTTAACAAATCTGTAAATAATCGATAATTTAATAATTAATTATTACATTTTTTTCAATGTACTTCAATTTTAATAATTCAATTTTAAATAATTTGAGAATATTGTGTTAATACATTAAAATTGGTAAAAAATAATTGTAGGATGAAACTACAAAATGATCAAATACACATAGGTACATATTTTATATTGAGTACTCTAGAAATTAAAATTAAAAAAACTGACATTTGTAAAGCGTACTTGTATAAAAAAAATATTTTTACACCGTTAAACATAACGTGTTCAGACAATATAAATACACAGATAAACCCAACAGTGTCTGGAACATTGTAAAAAAAAAAAAAATTGTATGTTTGTGTTTATACAATGAAGTACCAATACAATCGGTAAAATATGAAATAGGTACTTATACTTTAGTACTTGACGTTCTTTTTGTTCTGTATACCAAGTGGCACAAATAAAAAAAATTCAAATATATATACTTAGTTTGTTTCAAAATTTAAATACCCTGTGACATTTGAAATTGGATTAAAAACCTAACAATACCTACAGTGCTATCATTATGCATGATATATATTATGTATTGCGTAATCAATATTTATCATAATAATATGGTTTGCATTCTAAAAAAAAAATATATATATATAAAGAGTATAAAAAAAACCTGTAATTTTGTGATTAAATTAAACACATTTATTTATAAGTACTTCTTAGACACAAAATTTAAAAATGCTATTTAATATTTTTGTTATTATCAATAAAATATACACTGAGATATAGATAAAGTATAGATTTTGTTATTTTGTTTTAATAAATACTGTAAGCCTGGTTTATTGTGTACATTTTACATAAAAATCACAGTAAAACGGTTAATATAATCGATGAAGTGTGAATAAAAGATACAACTTTAAGTCTGATCCATAATGATCTAAATTGGAGTGTTGAATATGAATGCAAAAGCATATCACAGTAGTAAACAAATTAAATTTTATGAATTTTATGAAAATGAATAAAACCGTGTTATTTTTTACTATAATATATAATATTTATATATATATATATATATATATATATATATATACACCTAGATAGTATAACATAGGCAAGTAATGAATTATCTCAAATTGCTAAGCAATTAAAAAAGAGAGTAATTATGTAAACAATATAAATACAAAGATAAAACCAATAGTGTATGAAACACTGTAAAAAAAAAAGAAATGTATGTTTGTGTTTAGATTTGAAATTTTAAAATATAATGTAGTACCAATACAATCGATTGAATATGAAATAGGTACTTATACTCAAGTACTTGACATTTTAATTTTTCTGTATGCCAAGCGGCACGATAAAAAAAAATTCAAATATATATACTTAGTTTGTTTCAAAATTTAAATACCCTGTGACATTTGAAATTGGATTAAAAACCTAACAATACCTATAGTGCTATCATTATGCATGATATATATGTATTGTGTAATCAATATTATCACAATGTGGTGTGCATTCTAAAAAAATAAAATATATATATATATATATATATATATATATATATATATATATATATATATATATGAACCTAAACATTTGTAATAATAATAAAACTTTATAAAACCGTGACTGAATTGACAACATGCTGGAGATAAATATTTTGTACCATAAATTACCTGGGGTGGGACATCTGCCAATCGAACGTCTACGACCTCGATGTCATCGTTGTTGACATCTGCCATCTCCTCAGCAACAACTCGAGGCTCCTCAGTTGGCATTACCAAGTCCTCAAATCCTATTTCGACGACTTCCATTTCCACATCTCCACATTCACTTCTTCTTCAATGACCTCCGGAAGTTCTACGACTATGTCGTTCTCGTGGGCATCAATAGCTGGCTGAAAATTGAATTAAAATAAAGATTTAATTACCGACGGCTTCGAAAAATTGTATATTTTGAACAAAACGAAATAATGCACATAAAAATGCAGCGAACTGCATTTTTTGATTCTATTGATTTCTATTGCAGAAAACAATAATAAGAAAAAATGTACACAATGTAATGAATTAAATTTGTGAATTTACAATTCCTATCGTCGGGACCGCATGACGACTTAAACGATGCCTGTTGGCCGTAACTGAAAAATCGGCATCCGCGAAATGTCGAGAGCATAATACCGAGGTGGGTCGTACGGATTCACGGAGAACGCCATATCTCTCCACGTACCTCAGCCAAAGTTCATGACGCTCGGGGTTCACACGTGGAAATCTGAAAAATACCGTATCATACGAAATGTACAAAAAAGAGTTTTGATCGCGCGATTACTGTTGACATACCGGTGTGCCGAGTATCCACCGTCGACCCGTCTACAAATCACACAAAGTTTAGGCATTATTTGAACAGAAAATCAAAAAATAAAAACGCAAGAAAAGCGATCAGTACCGAAGCGATCTGACCATTAACCTACAAGACCCGTATCTACGAAATTACGTGTAAAAACATCAGATAGATAAATCACCGTCTGAAGTTCTGAACTTTGAGCCATAGAGCTCAGCGCGTTAAACAGAAATAATAGGCACGTCTTGCTATTTAAAATCAACAGTGCAGACACGTTTATGGGAGGAATCGGACGTACACGTTTTTTAACTTTTAATTTCAATTTACATTATAAATTTGAATTACTTAATAGTTTAATAAGATAAAATTATTAAATTGCATTATACTTTACGCGTTTCATTGTTTTTATACTCGGGCTCTGACGACGATAAAATTCATTATTTTCAAAGTGAATAACAATATTGTGTGGCAACACTGGCGACCAGACATTTAGACCAAAGAAACATCTTCTAACGAATAAAATTCAATTTTTTTTTGGTAATAAGTGTTCATAAGCGCGTGTCCGCCCGTGTGCGTGAGTATAATTTTTAATTTTTGTTAATTATATAAGATTTTTACCATTTATTTTGCACGTAATTCATTTATATTTTTTGTTTTCTTTCAGAAAATGAACAATACATTTAATAATTGTCAAATTACGAATTTGTATGGGGGTGGACAACACCCCCATACAAATTCGTCTCGACGACGACAGAAAAGTAAGTAAATCGACTGCATTTTTTTATCCACACGATATTACACAACTGCGTAATAAGGTGTATCTAATCTTTTGTGAATTCACTTTTTCCAGAATGTTTCAATTGCGGTAAGTGGGGGCACGTTGCCCGCCACTGCCCCCGTAAGTTTCAATGTTTTTTCATCTTTAAGCATTATTATTATTTTAAAACATATATATATATATATATATATATATATATATACTTTTATTTAATCTAACCAGAAAAACAACGTAAAAGTCCGCCGCCACCACCTCCACCAAAACAAAAAGCAGAGGACATGCTAATAAGTATGTACAAAATGTAATATATAATTATTTTAACTACCACAGAGACTGTTCTAAGAATCTGTTCTAACTTTTAAGTATTTATACCCATTTATTTTTTTGTTTCAGCGGATTTTCAAGATAAAATAGATTTGTAAGTAGTGAGTAATGATAATCAATTTCAATTTTCTAATGCATACATTTATAAATTTTTTACAGATGAACCATTAAGTTTTTTTTTTTTAATAAAAATAATTTAAAATAAATTTAATTTGTTTTTATTTCGTTCAACAAAAAAATAATATAATCATTTTATTTCTCCTTACATCCTAAATATGTCTAATAGAATTGAATTTGTTCATTAACATTATATACTTTAAAAAATAAAATCAAATGAAGGCTGTAGTAATTGCTGGTCGGATTGTAGTAGTTAAAAGGTTTACTGACTATGTGTGAAAATTGTTGAAAAGGCGAATAGGTAATTTATTGAAGGTAATCTGATGTAGGCAGCTATGGACGTTAAGTGTATATAATAATAAAGAACCAACAATCTGGAAAAAGTGGTCGGTGTTCCATAAGAAAACTTTAACCATATAACTTTTTAACTTTTAAAATATCATAAAAGAAAAACAACTATTTTGTATTACATATAGTTGAATAATATTAATACTATCAAAAGACATAATATGTATGAACACAAACCGAGAGGAAATTATTTTATATATTGAGATTAAAGTATCCAATTCAAAAGTAAGTAGGTATTGTTTATGACACACAATATTAAATATTTCAAATGCATTTCACTTTTTAAACATATTCAATTTTTTTGTAACATCATTTTTTAATTTAATATTATGAAAATATTTAAAAGAAAGAAAGGGAATTATCCTGAAGTCAAACGACAATAATAATGTATCTAGAAACACTGGTGAAATGAGAGTATATCGACACTAACTATTATGAGTGCATAAATGTTAATATATGACTGGTATTTTTTATGGCATTGAACCATTTGTGTAAAAGTATTTCACCACAGTCAAAATCAGTGGTCAGTTCGGTTAAAATAGAATAATTATTTATTATAACGCTTTGATTCGCCGACGGTTATAGTAGGTGTATATTTGAAATTTGTCTCTTATCATTGTAAAAGTATTTGTTTTAGTTTCAAATCGACAAACACTGATAATTAACTATTTGCATATCTACTATCATTATATAATATAATATATTCATGTAAAGAGAGTGTTTTTAAGAGAATTTCAACAGTCATAATTCATGCAAATACAATTGTACAATTATGAATTTTTTTTATATAAAATAATGCATAAAAGTATCCAATTTAATAGTAAGTAGGTATTATTTATGACACATAATATTGCAAATGTATTTAACTTTTTAAACATATCTTTCTATTTTTTTGTAACATCATTTTTGTAATTCTATTTTATGTGAAAATAGAAAAAAGGAATGGGTATTATACTGAAGTCAAACAATAAGTATCTAGAAATGTTGGAGAAATGAGAGTATTTCAACACTATTATGTGTGTACATAAATGATAATATATGACTGGTATTTTTAAATAATATGATGGCATTGAACCATTTGTAAATGCATTTCACCACAGTCAAAATCAGTGGTTAGTTTGGTTAAAATAATGTAATTATTTATTGTAACGCTTTTGATTAGCAGACGGTTATAGTAGGCATATATTTAAAATTTGCCTCTTACCATTGTGAAAGTATTAGTTTAAAATCGACAAACACAGACAATTAACTATTTGCATATTTACTATCATTAAAATATATATACATTTGTTTTTAAGAGAATTTCAACAGTCATAATACATGCAAATACAATTGTACAATTAGGGGTACTGTAAAATAAATTTCGTAGTATGGAAAATGTTTTGAAAATAATAATACAATAATTTCATAATATAATTATGTGACAGTATTTGTAATTTTTTTATAGTATTTTCTGGATCAAAAGTGTAATAATCGAATATTTATAATATAATAAATTGTAAAAGTCAATAATCCGGGAACACGGTGTTAATACCTATCTATAATAACTACCTATCTACCGAAATCAGTTCAACAAATATCAATAGAACATAGAATATCTGTTTTATTAAGAAAGTATTTGTATTTATTTTTTGCACCGGCCTAGTACTTTCAAGACCGATTCTGTCAAAGTACAATTCCGTTTTCAGTACTTACCTAAATCATTTATTATCATGAATATGATAACCGGTGGGCAGCATGAAACTACATATATTAATACAAATGAGTACCTATTATTTCTCGAATACTCTAGAGGTACAAAAAATCACAAAACACTTATATGAGTACACTTTGTATAAAAAATACACGGTCAAACGTAATGCGTTTAAATCATATAATATATTTTATTATATATAATAGGATACTAACTATATAGGATTACAAACTAAATAGTAGTTTAAAACATTTTTATTAAGAAAAAAACATAGCAAAAACGTACAAAACACGATAAAACTCGAGTAGTACACATATAATATAATAACAATATATATAATAACAATATAGTGGTACGAACAAAAAACTACAAAAACGCGTAAATTTTTTCGCGTAAATTTGCGTAAACATATAATAAAACACGAATACACGATAAAAACTCGAGTAGTAGAGTGAATTATTAGTTTTTAATATATAATTATTACGACAAAAGTAATACGAATATACGATATAAGACAAAAGCACGGAGAATAACAGATAACACGGGGCCGCGTTATCATCAGACGACATAGAGTAGTGCGAATTGGCGGGAAACGATCACGGGGCACGTTTTTTTTGCAAACGAAAAACGAAAAATCGACCTTTTTTGGGCGCACGAACGCGTAAAACGACGTCCTAACCTAACGAAAATAGAAGCCGTTGTAAAACTACTATCAATTTTTATTTTACCAGGACACTGCGAAAAGCGGGAGAGTCATTCCAAATGTTTGGCTCGAGGAGCTCCGCTTTATTATCAATTTTTTGTTACCGGGACGCCGCGAAAAGCGTTAGGTTTAACGTATATGGGTTGTGTCTAGAAGTCGGTTTATTAGAGTGAGGAAAATAGCAGCCGTTGTAAAACTACTATCGGTATCAAAAATGATACATTATCAATGTATTTACATTATATATACCAAGCGTTCGGCTCGAGGAGCTCCGCTCCTCGGCCAGGACACCGACGAAAGTAGGATACGGTTTTTCTTTGAAAACACACATTTATACAATGAACGTATAGAGGATCAATCTAGAGGTCGGTTATTAGAGTGATGTAAAGAGTAATTCTGGTCAGTCGGGACGGAAAAAAACTATTTTGAGATATTTTTTATCTTTTTTATATTTAAGTTATTGAGAACGCCGCCGTAAGTAGGATACAGTTTTTTTAACGTCTAGATGGCCGGTGTGAAACGCCTTTCGGGATCAAAAGTATAAACATGATACATTTTATTTACACGGACACCGCCGAAAGCGTTAGGTTTAACTACTCGATTTAACGTATATGGGTTGTGTCTAGAAGTCGGCTCATTAGAGTGAGGAAAATAGGAGCCGTTGTAAAACTACTATCGGTATCAAAAATGATACATTATCAATGTATTTACATTATATACACTAAGCGTTCGGCTCGAGGAGCTCCGCTCCTCGGCCAGGACACCGACGAAAGTAGGATACGGTTTTTCTTTGAAAACACACATTTATACAATGAACGTATAGAGGATAAATCTAAAGGTCGGTTATTAGAGTGATGTAAAGAGTAATTCTGGTCAGTCGGGACGGAAAAAAAACTATTTTGAGATATTTTTTATCTTTTTTATATTTAAGTTATTGAGAACGCCGCCGTAAGTAGGATACAGTTTTTTTAACGTCTAGATCGAACGCGTGTAGGATAAGTCTAGAGGTTGGTGTATTGGAGTGACGTATAGAATAATTCTGGTCAGTCGGTTCGGAAACAAAAGCTATTTAGTTATTTATTCGGCCAAGACATCGTCGAAAGTAGCATACAGGTTAGGTTTAACGTCTCGATTTCACGTATATGGGTTGTGTCTAGAAGTCGGCTCATTAGAGTGACGAAAATAGGAGCCTTTGTAAAACTACTATCAATTTTTTTTTTACCAGGACACTGCGAAAAGCGGGAGAGTCATTCCAATTGTTTGGCTCGAGGAGCTCCGCTTTATTATCAATTTTTACCGGGACGCCGCGAAAAGCGTTAGGTTTAACGTATATGGGTTGTGTCTAGAAGTCGGCTCATTAGAGTGAGGAAAATAGGAGCCGTTGTAAAACTACTATCGGTATCAAAAATGATACATTATCAATGTATTTACATTATATATACCAAGCGTTCGGCTCGAGGAGCTCCGCTCCTCGGCCAGGACACCGACGAAAGTAGGATACGGTTTTTCTTTGAAAACACACATTTATACAATGAACGTATAGAGGATAAATCTAGAGGTCGGTTATTAGAGTGATGTAAAGAGTAATTCTGGTCAGTCGGGACGGAAAAAAAACTAATTTGAGATATTTTTTATCTTTATTATTTTAGTTATTGAGACGCCGCCGTAAGTAGGATAGGTACAGTTTTTTTAACGTCTAGATCGAACGCGTGTAGGATAAGTCTAGAGGTTGGTGTATTGGAGTGACGTATAGAATGATTCTGGTCTGTCGGTTCGGAAACAAAAGCTAATTAGTTACTTATTCGGCCAAGACATCGTCGAAAGTAGTATACAAGTTAGGTTTAACGTCTCGATTTCACGTATATGGGTTATGTCTAGAAGTTAATATTGAATATTGAAAACTTACTTATAAATACCAAATACCTAAAGGTCTTACACATCATGACGCCGCGAAAAGCGTTAGGTTTAACGTATATGGGTTGTGTCTAGAAGTCGGTTTATTAGAGTGAGGAAAATAGGAGCCGTTGTAAAACTACTATCGGTATCAAAAATGATACATTATCAATGTATTTACATTACATATACCAAGCGTTCGGATCGAGGAGCTCCGCTCCTCGGCCAGGACACCGACGAAAGTAGGATACGGTTTTTCTTTGAAAACACACATTTATACAATGAACGTATAGAGGATAAATCTAGAGGTCGGTTATTAGAGTGATGTAAAGAGTAATTCTGGTCAGTCGGGACGGAAAAAAAACTATTTTGAGATATGTTTTATCTTTTTTATATTTTAGTTATTGAGAACGCCGCCGTAAGTAGGATACAGTTTTTTTAACGTCTAGATCGAACGCGTGTAGGATAAGTCTAGAGGTTGGTGTATTGGAGTGACGTATAGAATAATTACAGAACCTCAGTGGCCGGTGTGAAACGCCTTTCGGGATCAAAAGTATAAACATGATAAATTTTATTTACACGGACACCGCCGAAAGCGTTAGGTTTAACGTATATGGGTTGTGTCTAGAAGTCGGTTTATTAGAGTGAGGAAAATAGGCGCCGTTGTAAAACTACTATCGGTATCAAAAATGATACATTATCAATGTATTTACATTATATATACCAAGCGTTCGGCTCGAGGAGCTCCGCTCCTCGGCCAGGACACCGACGAAAGTAGGATACGGTTTTTCTTTGAAAACACACATTTATACAATGAACGTATAGAGGTCAAATCTAGAGGTCGGTTATTAGAGTGATGTAAAGAGTAATTCTGGTCAGTCGGGACGGAAAAAAAACTATTTTGAGATATTTTTTATCTTTTTTATATTTAAGTTATTGAGAACGCCGCCGTAAGTAGGATACAGTTTTTTTAACGTCTAGATGGCCGGTGTGAAACGCCTTTCGGGATCAAAAGTATAAACATGATACATTTTATTTACACGGACACCGCCGAAAGCGTTAGGTTTAACTACTCGATTTAACGTATATGGGTTGTGTCTAGAAGTCGGCTCATTAGAGTGAGGAAAATAGGAGCCGTTGTAAAACTACTATCGGTATCAAAAATGATACATTATCAATGTATTTACATTATATACACTAAGCGTTCGGCTCGAGGAGCTCCGCTCCTCGGCCAGGACACCGACGAAAGTAGGATACGGTTTTTCTTTGAAAACACACATTTATACAATGAACGTATAGAGGATAAATCTAAAGGTCGGTTATTAGAGTGATGTAAAGAGTAATTCTGGTCAGTCGGGACGGAAAAAAAATATTTTGAGATATTTTTTATCTTTTTTATATTTAAGTTATTGAGAACGCCGCCGTAAGTAGGATACAGTTTTTTTAACGTCTAGATCGAACGCGTGTAGGATAAGTCTAGAGGTTGGTGTATTGGAGTGACGTATAGAATAATTCTGGTCAGTCGGTTCGGAAACAAAAGCTATTTAGTTATTTATTCGGCCAAGACATCGTCGAAAGTAGCATACAGGTTAGGTTTAACGTCTCGATTTCACGTATATGGGTTGTGTCTAGAAGTCGGCTCATTAGAGTGACGAAAATAGGAGCCTTTGTAAAACTACTATCAATTTTTTTTTTACCAGGACACTGCGAAAAGCGGGAGAGTCATTCCAATTGTTTGGCTCGAGGAGCTCCGCTTTATTATCAATTTTTACCGGGACGCCGCGAAAAGCGTTAGGTTTAACGTATATGGGTTGTGTCTAGAAGTCGGCTCATTAGAGTGAGGAAAATAGGAGCCGTTGTAAAACTACTATCGGTATCAAAAATGATACATTATCAATGTATTTACATTATATATACCAAGCGTTCGGCTCGAGGAGCTCCGCTCCTCGGCCAGGACACCGACGAAAGTAGGATACGGTTTTTCTTTGAAAACACACATTTATACAATGAACGTATAGAGGATAAATCTAGAGGTCGGTTATTAGAGTGATGTAAAGAGTAATTCTGGTCAGTCGGGACGGAAAAAAAACTAATTTGAGATATTTTTTATCTTTATTATTTTAGTTATTGAGACGCCGCCGTAAGTAGGATAGGTACAGTTTTTTTTAACGTCTAGATCGAACGCGTGTAGGATAAGTCTAGAGGTTGGTGTATTGGAGTGACGTATAGAATGATTCTGGTCTGTCGGTTCGGAAACAAAAGCTAATTAGTTACTTATTCGGCCAAGACATCGTCGAAAGTAGTATACAAGTTAGGTTTAACGTCTCGATTTCACGTATATGGGTTATGTCTAGAAGTTAATATTGAATATTGAAAACTTACTTATAAATACCAAATACCTAAAGGTCTTACACATCATGACGCCGCGAAAAGCGTTAGGTTTAACGTATATGGGTTGTGTCTAGAAGTCGGTTTATTAGAGTGAGGAAAATAGGAGCCGTTGTAAAACTACTATCGGTATCAAAAATGATACATTATCAATGTATTTACATTACATATACCAAGCGTTCGGATCGAGGAGCTCCGCTCCTCGGCCAGGACACCGACGAAAGTAGGATACGGTTTTTCTTTGAAAACACACATTTATACAATGAACGTATAGAGGATAAATCTAGAGGTCGGTTATTAGAGTGATGTAAAGAGTAATTCTGGTCAGTCGGGACGGAAAAAAAACTATTTTGAGATATGTTTTATCTTTTTTATATTTTAGTTATTGAGAACGCCGCCGTAAGTAGGATACAGTTTTTTTAACGTCTAGATCGAACGCGTGTAGGATAAGTCTAGAGGTTGGTGTATTGGAGTGACGTATAGAATAATTACAGAACCTCAGTGGCCGGTGTGAAACGCCTTTCGGGATCAAAAGTATAAACATGATAAATTTTATTTACACGGACACCGCCGAAAGCGTTAGGTTTAACGTATATGGGTTGTGTCTAGAAGTCGGTTTATTAGAGTGAGGAAAATAGGCGCCGTTGTAAAACTACTATCGGTATCAAAAATGATACATTATCAATGTATTTACATTATATATACCAAGCGTTCGGCTCGAGGAGCTCCGCTCCTCGGCCAGGACACCGACGAAAGTAGGATACGGTTTTTCTTTGAAAACACACATTTATACAATGAACGTATAGAGGTCAAATCTAGAGGTCGGTTATTAGAGTGATGTAAAGAGTAATTCTGGTCAGTCGGGACGGAAAAAAAACTATTTTGAGATATTTTTTATCTTTTTTATATTTTAGTTATTGAGAACGCCGCCGTAAGTAGGATACAGTTTTTTTAACGTCTAGAAGGCCGGTGTGAAACGCCTTTCGGGATCAAAATTATAGACATGATAAATTTTATTTACACGGACACCGCCGAAAGCGTTAGGTTTAACTACTCGATTTAACGTATATGGGTTGTGTCTAGAAGTCGGCTCATTAGAGTGACGAAAATAGGAGCCGTTGTAAAACTACTATTAATTTTTTTTTTACCAGGACACTGCGAAAAGCGGGAGAGTCATTCCAAATGTTTGGCTCGAGGAGCTCCGCTTTATTATCAATTTTTTTTACCGGGACGCCGCGAAAAGCGTTAGGTTTAACGTATATGGGTTGTGTCTAGAAGTCGGTTTATTAGAGTGAGGAAAATAGGAGCCGTTGTAAAACTACTATCGGTATCAAAAATGATACATTATCAATGTATTTACATTATATATACCAAGCGTTCGGATCGAGGAGCTCCGCTCCTCGGCCAGGACACCGACGAAAGTAGGATACGGTTTTTCTTTGAAAACACACATTTATACAATGAACGTATAGAGGATAAATCTAGAGGTCGGTTATTAGAGTGATGTAAAGAGTAATTCTGGTCAGTCGGGACGGAAAAAAAACTAATTTGAGATATTTTTTATCTTTATTATTTTAGTTATTGAGACGCCGCCGTAAGTAGGATAGGTACAGTTTTTTTAACGTCTAGATCGAACGCGTGTAGGATAAGTCTAGAGGTTGGTGTATTGGAGTGACGTATAGAATGATTCTGGTCTGTCGGTTCGGAAACAAAAGCTAATTAGTTACTTATTCGGCCAAGACATCGTCGAAAGTAGTATACAAGTTAGGTTTAACGTCTCGATTTCACGTATATGGGTTATGTCTAGAAGTTAATATTGAATATTGAAAACTTACTTATAAAGTTATAAATACCAAATACCTAAAGGTCTTACACATCATGACGCCGCGAAAAGCGTTAGGTTTAACGTATATGGGTTGTGTCTAGAAGTCGGTTTATTAGAGTGAGGAAAATAGGAGCCGTTGTAAAACTACTATCGGTATCAAAAATGATACATTATCAATGTATTTACATTACATATACCAAGCGTTCGGATCGAGGAGCTCCGCTCCTCGGCCAGGACACCGACGAAAGTAGGATACGGTTTTTCTTTGAAAACACACATTTATACAATGAACGTATAGAGGATAAATCTAGAGGTCGGTTATTAGAGTGATGTAAAGAGTAATTCTGGTCAGTCGGGACGGAAAAAAAACTAATTTGAGATTTTTTTTATCTTTATTATTTTAGTTATTGAGACGCCGCCGTAAGTAGGATAGGTACAGTTTTTTTAACGTCTAGATCGAACGCGTGTAGGATAAGTCTAGAGGTTGGTGTATTGGAGTGACGTATAGAATAATTCTGGTCAGTCGGTTCGGAAACAAAAGCTATTTAGTTATTTATTCGGCCATGACATCGTCGAAAGGTGCATACAGGTTAGGTTTAACGTCTCGGTTTCACGTATATGGGTTATGTCTAGAAGTTTATATTGAATATTGAAAACTTACTTATATAAATACTAAATACCTAAAGGTCTTACACATCATAGCCAATGTATTTCACCACTATCAAAAATGGTTTATATTCTACATGGGTGGATAATTGTTATGAAAATTTCTACGACTAAACTTTAAGACACTAATACTGCAATAAGTTAGTGAACACAATTCCTGCAAAAAATTTTGTTTAAACATTATTATAGTTGAAAAAGATCAACTTTATATTTTTATGATAATAATAAAATAAAATGCAAAGAAATGTTCAAATAGAAAGTGTAAATAAAACAGTGTTTTAAAAATGATGAATGTGCCTAAATTAATAAAATTCTTTGTAAAGCTCAGTTGATGTAATGAACATTATTTTTACTCACCGTAAGAAAATTTGAGTGCTCCACAATAAACATAATAAATAAATAAATTTGTATAAATTGACTGTAATTACAGTACCAAACAGTAAATGCAAACAGATTTGATTAGATTTATTCATGTGAGTTGGATAAGGGCAATGGAAGTAACTATCAACTTAATTATTATTATATATTATTTTTATATAAAATCAAGCAAAGAGATGCAAGTTGAATCAAAATTATGAACTAACATGTCAACCATTTTTTGAACAGCTACTTAGGTCTGGTCAAAATATATTATACCCAATTTTGCTATATATTATATATATTTTGCTTATATATATTTTTGCTATATATTTTGCTATAAATTTTTTTTTGTTATTTAAAATAAAATTTTTTTTTTTTATAAATTTAACAAATTAGTTTGAATTTTGTTTCACAAAAAATGAAAAATATTATCATTGGCTTTCTCCTTACATCCTAACTATGTCGAATGGAATTTAATTTGTTCATTAACATTATGTACTTTAAAACATAAAATTAATTAAAGGCGAATGATATTGCAAAGCTGTCTCATAGCCAGCTATAAAAAGTGTGATAATTGCTGAAAAGGTAATTTATTGAAAGTATTCTAATTCGGTTCTAGCACAGAACCAACAATCTGAAAAATGCATTTGGATATACCATAAAAAAAAAAAAAAAAACATTTTGTATAAATAATTCAACAATATAGGTATACCGTATACTTTTTTGTGTTGAATAAGACACGACGTATTACATGTTATTATTGAGTATTAAAAAAATAATAATACTATCGAAAACATATTATGTGTATGAACATTTTTGGTGACACAAACTGAGGGCCAATTATATTAATGAGATAAAGTATCCAATGTAATGGTAAGTAGATTCTTTAATGGTAAGTAGTTTATAATTCTATGGTACCTAAAAGTATTCTATTTAATAAAACAGTGTAAATATTCAATTTTACATCATATAATAGGTACAGCAGAAACGTTTTTCTAAAAAACTTTTTATCCATTGAAAAAAATAAAAACTATTTTGTATAACATATATATAATATAATTAAATAATATAGGTATACTTTTACTTTGTGTCGAATCAGACATGTTATTAGTGAGTAAGTATTCATCAAAAATAATAATACTATCAAAAAACACAAACCGAGAGGAAATTGTTTTATATTAATTATTATTTTATATTAAGAGATAAAAGTAAACAATTTAATAGTAAGTAGGTATTGTTTATGACACACAAAATTGCAAATGTATTTCACATTTTCAACTTATCATCAAATAACCAAATTAAAATATTAATTAATATATGACTGGTATTTAAGAAATAATATAATGGCGTTGGACTATTTGTAAATTTATTTCACCACCATCAAAATCAGTGGTTAGTTCAGCTAAAATAATATAATTATTTATTATAACCAGGGCTTAAAACCGTTCCTGAAATTAAAGGTAATCGGCTCCGGTAGGAGCCGAAAATTTTTTGATAACCGGTTAACAGTTTTCTTGTTCTAAGAAGTGATGTTAACCAGTTACCGGTTACCTTACGCCAGAATAATGTAGTGGCTACCGGTTACCGATTTTTAACGGTTTATGAAATATGTAAATAACCGCTTACCGATTTTAAGTTTTAACCGGTTTAAATACCGTTTTTCACAAAATGTTTTTTGTTATCACATCAATTACGAATTATTTATAATGTGTTTATACTCTATAATACGGACTAAGATATATCTATCTGCAGTATATTATATACTCTTAAGAGGATGTCAGCGCACCATTTGTTTTCTCTATCTGGCCCACGCGCGGAACACAGACAAAATGCATTTACGAAGAATCATTTTTCCTATGTTTATTTCCGTTTTTTTAAGTAATCTTATAGTAAAATCGGCCAAATAGGGGAATACCAGTAATATGAAATTATCACTAATCAGCACAGCTATAAATATATTGTTTTTAATATAGGTACATCATAAATTCATAAACATATTAGTATTACCATTGATTATTAGTATAGAATATAATCAATGGTATTATCCGCATGGCGTGTACCCACCCAGTGTACGTATATACTATATTTTGACATTGTGATTGTGTATAATATATAATTATATCATACACTTATAAGTTCAATATAACAGGTAAATATTTTTCTACGAATAAAATATAAACTGAAATAACAATAAATGATTGGTAATTGGAACAAAACAAATCTTTTCCGCATTAAAACGGTAACCGGGTATCGCTAAATGAACGATTTTCAGAAATGTTGATAATTGATTTTTGGTATACGACTTTATAAACTTTTGTTAATCGGTTACCGATATCCGCTTTCCATACTGCAAATAAAACCGGTAAACGGTTTAGGGTTCTTAAAATTTACGGTTTTTAACGGTTTTCGTGAAAAACCGGTAAACGGTTTTAAGCCCTGATTATAACGCTTTGATGATTCGCAGACGGTTATAGTAGGTATATTTTTTAAATTTTCACTTACCATTGTAAAAGTATTTTGATTAGTTTAAAATCGACAAACACGGATAATTAACTATTTGCATATTTACTACCATGATAATATGTAAAAGTGTATTTTAAGAGAAATTCAACAGTCATAATTCATGCAATTACAATTTTATCCTAGAATTAGGTACTGTTACATACATTTTGTTTTGATATAATCTGTACCACTCGAATTATAGGTACCTACGGAGTCGAATTAGAGTATTTTCTATTTAATAAAACAGTATAAATATTCCATTTTCCTTTAGTTACTCATACACAGTGTGTTTGTAGCATATAATAGGTCCAGCAGAAATGTCCGATGTGTAGGTACCCGATATCATTGGCCAATGGTCTTCACACCAAAAGACAAAAGCCGACCTATAAATTATTATTTTGAACTAAATGGTTTATATACAGAAGAAAATAATTAAGACGATATCTGATTTAATATATAAATTATATAAAAGAAATAGAAAGAGTCAAATAATAATATGTTTTCATAATATTTAGTATTTCCTGGATCATCTCTAACACAAACTGTGAATAATCGATAATTGAATAAATAAATTGAATACAGTGTTTTAAAAGTCGGTGTTAATAATACACAGATAGGAACTACCTACCGAACACGAATATTAACAGAACCTAGAAAGTATTTGTATTTATTTTTTGCAAAAGCCTAACACTCTCATGACCAATTCTGTCATTAGTAACAAAGTAACTTATTCAATACTTACTTAGTAAATCATTCATTATGAGTAATAATAACCGTTGGACAGCAAGAAACTACAAAACGATCAATATATATATATGACATGGTGTAACGAACAAAAAACTACAAAAAAAAAATATATTACGCGTAAATTAGCGTAAAACGTATAATAAAACACGAATACACGATAAATGTCTCGAGTAGTAGAGTGAATTATTAGTTTTTAATATATAATATACGACAAAAGTAATACGAATATACGATATTAAATTATTAATACATTATTTACTATTATTTCTCGAGTACTCTAGAGGTACAAAAAATCACAAAACACTTATATGAGTACACTTTGTATAAAAGATACACGGTCCAAGCTAATGCGTTTAAATCATATAATATAACTATATAGGATTACAAACTAAATAGTAGTCAATCAGTAGTAGTCGGTAGGTAAAACGTAGCAATTTAAAACATTTTTATTAAGAAAACATAGCAAAAACGTACAAAACACGATAAAACTCGAGTAGTACACATATAATATAATAACAATAACGAACAAAAAACTACAAAAACGCGTACATTTTTTTCGCGTAAATTACCGTATACGTATAATAAAACACGAATACACGATAAAAACTCGAGTAGTAGAGTGAATTATTAGTTTTTAATATATAATATACGACAAAAGTAATACGAATATACGATATTAAATTATTAATATATTATTTACTATTATTTCTCGAGTACTCTAGAGGTACAAAAAATCACAAAACACTTATATGAGTACACTTTGTATAAAAGACGTACACGGTCAAACCTAATGCGTTTAAATCATATAATATATTATTATATAGGATACTAACTATATAGGATTACAAACTAAATAGTAGTTTAAAACATTTTTATTAAGAAATCATAGCAAAAACGTACAAAACACGATAAAACTCGAATAGTACACATATAATATAACAAAATAAATAATAACAAAAAACTACAAAAACGCGTAAATTTTTTTCGCGTAAATTTGCGTAAACATATAATAAAACACGAATACACGATAAAAACTCGAGTAGTAGAGTGAATTATTAGTTTTTAATATATAATTATTACGACAAAAGTAATATAAGACAAAAGCAACGTTATCACGATACACGGGGCCGCGTTATCAACAGACGACATAGAGTAGTGCGAATTGGCGGGAAACGATCACGGGTAATTTCTTTTTCAAAAGGAAAAATGAAAAATTGACCTTTTTTGGGCGCGCAAACGCGTAAAACGACGTCCGGAGACGGAGACAGAATATTTTAAAAGAGAACGGAATTTTATAGTATGAGAAAAAGGAAAAAACGGCCTTTATAAAATAGTAGTAAATTTGAGGTTATGTTTACCAACACGTTTTATTATATAAGATATCTAAACCAAATATGATGGCATCTATAAAATAGGAATAAAGGTGTGTTCTCTATTTTTGATGATCATAGTATCAAGCATTCAAATGAAAATGTTAAACCATAACGTATAGTATAGAGAAACTCTGTAGAAAGGTAATGGCATAGAAATGTTTACACAGAGATGTGAAAATAAATCACATAGGTATAGGTTGATTCGTTTGAAATTCAATTCATATAAATATGTAATATTTTATGAAGATGTTAACAATAATAAGTTCTTTTAAATATAAAAAAAAGCTCGTCACATTCTTGACAAAATTTGCATGAAATAAACAAATATTAAGTTAAAAAGTACAAAAGATATGCATGTATGCATAATATGTGTAAACAGTTCAATAAATTTTTGCGATTACACTGAAGGAATTTATCTTGGTGTTAAATGACAACTGAAATCGACCTCGTCCAATTCGCCATTTAATATTTTATTTATTGATTGTAGTTTTAAATCAATTATTGTGTTGTAAATCCTAGAATATTTTACTTTTGACTTTATCTACGACTCTTTCGTTACACTCAAGAAGTCTATTCCTAGCATTTATTATAATCTATAGATTTATACCCAATACCAAAATCACAATTATTTGTATTTAGATATACAGAATTGTCATTAATCTTATTATACATACATTCAAAACCTGCTACTACTACATCTCTTTTCATATTTTTTTTTGCTAAGAAAATAAATAGACTGCAAATATCATCATATTATTTTGAAACATCTACCAAAATGTTTTGAAATGTTAAATTTAAACAATTTAACTGTAATAAAATAGGTTTGATGATTATTAAATACATGTAATTGTTATTTTCTTGTAACATTTCATTTAGAGTTCTAGCAGTGTAGTATTTTTCTTTTTTTACCACTAAAGCAAAATGAGTTTTAAGTTCTAACCAGTGCTCAAGAATTGTATTCACTACAAAAGACCGTGCAAGCCACCGTGTACCAGATAGCTGGTGGAACTGATGAAATTGTTTTTTTACACCAGATCCATAATTTAAAAGCTCAAATAATTTTTTATATTCATCTCTTCTTGTAGTGCTTATGTGGAACCAATTATAAATTTCTCTACAAAGATAGTCAATTGTACAAGGAAATTGTTCAGAAGCCTTAGAAACAGCGTTATTCAACGAATGGCAAATACACCTAACTATCTTTAAATTCGGACTTTTTTGTTTCAAACGAGTAAAAAGGGAATTAAATTTACCACACAAATTATTGGCTCCATCAGTACCTATACCAATTACATTTGATATATCTAAATGTATCTCATCCATGAAATTACAAATATAATTATAAAGTGATTCTGCTGTGCAACTAACAATTTCAATAATACCTTAAAACTGTAAGTTAATACATTCATTTTTTACACTAAAATATTTGATACATATACATAGGTATTTGAAAACTGAAACATCCGTTGATTCGTCCACAATAAGAGAAAAATAATTTGTACCAATATCTTGAATAAGTTCTTCAATTAAAGATGGGGCAATAACATATTTGATTAATGATGAACACTTCGTTCTATGTAGTTTGTAAATTACAAAGAGGAGTACCTTTTCCAATGACTTTGAGTATTTCACACAAATGATCAATACTTTTTATTGATGTGTGAGTAGCTACATAAACGGCTAACTTTAAATCAATGGTTTTTTGTTCATTGGTAATGATAACAATATTACTTAACACTGATTGTTGGTTCTTTGCTGGATTTAATCTGACCATGTTTTCGCAGTGACTTTTGGTTTTTGTATGTCTTTTTAAATCTGTCAAATGTGCCCTTAAATATGAATAGCATACTTTGCAGTAAGCTTCAACTAAAATATTGGCATTAGGGTCTGCTTGTGTTAACCAACCTAGTTTTAAGTAATATTAAACACATTACACATAGTATAATATACCTAGGTAATACATATACAAATAATACAAATAATACACACCTTTTGCCCAATTTTCCTGTTCCTATGACTTACGATATCTTCTGAATTTTTCTACTTTTCCCATTTTCAAATAGGATAATATTATACTATACAACTAATAGTATCGCACAGAAAAAAAATTAAATGTGTTATTTGTATTAATTGACGACTGACGTAGTAAATACTATCTTTAGTAATAAAAGACGTATTTGGTTCTTACCATAATAGTTAATACATTAATACCTATTTTTAATTGTGGTATAATATAATGATTTACCTGGTAAATTTTACCACTATCACTATTATTATATCATTATTAGAAATACTAATGTATATTATTATCGTGAATCGAAAATCATATAATATGTAATCATATTTTGTGATCATTGTTGGCGGCTTTATATCTTAAAATAGACATAGATAAAACTTTAATTCTTCATAAGTTCTACCACGGTTGTAGAATGTAGATAATATACGGTCCCATATAATATAATATCTTATCTCCACAAAAAACAAAAAATGAAAAAAAAAATTATTTTTGAAGTATCGCCATTTAAAGAGCCAATCGCCAAATCAAATAACTGTACGCCAAACGAATGCTCAAAAACGCCACTTTGGCGAAAAATCGCCCCATCTGGCAACACTGTATGTACATATTTTTTTAGATAACAACTCTTTGATTGTTGTGTACAAATGTTGTACGTGTACAGTTCGTATTTATTCTGCTAGAGGTCAGTGTCGTATAGAATATATACAGGTGATCTAAATTTAGAAAATGACAATTGTTGCAAGTGATTTTATGACATTTGTAAAGCATAATTACGGTTTTATACTCTATGTAGAAATGTTGTACGTGATGCCTGCACTGTTTTTAATCACATTTAATATTATTATTATTATTGTGTTATTGTATATAATTATAATTTATCAATCGAAATTGATATTGATTTATTAATTTATATTATCAAACAACTTTTATTATATTAAAAATACGTCATTGTGAGCAGTTTTATGTATTTAGTTTTTCGGTTTGAATTTTTTATGTTAACATTTAGTGAAACTAAATCTTACCTAACCACTAGTCTTGATTATTTACCATTATGAAAAGAGTTAGGGCAAAGCGTTAAGTAAATCTTGCTCTTAATAATGTATCAAAACAGTCGCAAAATAATCATGAAAAAGAAAATTATAATTTCGAATTTCACGGTAAGTCATTATTAATTGTGTCTAGATTTTAAAGGTCATAATTGTATGAAATATTTGTAGAATCGGTATTAGACGAGTCTTTGCCATCGGATGTGGATTCTGAGGACTTATACAGACCACCCGGAACTGTATCCAGTGATGATGAAGAAAGTGATGATACAATTGAAAACGTAAATTACGCAATTGAAACTCATACAGTTATGTCTGGTAACAACTCAAAATCAGTGATTTGACCTAAAATAATAATAATAATATTATGTTACATTTATAATTATAATTAATTTACTGTAGCTGGGTCAAATGTCGATAGTGAAAATATAGAAACAGTAAACAACACAATTGAAACTGTTGTTGTTACGCCAGGTAACTCAAAAGCATTGATTTGACTTAAAATAATAATAATATGTTAACTGTGTAATTATAATAAATTTAATATAGCTGATTGTGCAACTGAATTAGAATGTACTCAAACTAAGAAAATCAGAAGCAGAAAAGCCAACCCAGAACTTTGGAAAAGGAATATTGCTAAAAAAAAAAGATTGTCTGGGGAAAATAGGACGGTGTCTGTGCAAAAGGGCACAAGTCAATTTTCGGCATTTTCAGGTTTTATATGTATTTTGTAAGAAATTTTGTGCTGCGTTTACTGGTACCACTGTATTTAACATATCTTCAATTGTTATCAATGTATTAGATAGTGCGAAAAGTCATTAGTCATGATAATATAAATTTATTGGTGAAAAAGGGCTTATGTCAATATCATGCTATGTGTAAAAAGACGAAATTCAAAAATGTGTATGCGACTCCGTGTAAAAGGGCACTAGTCATTTGAAGAATTACAATATTTTTTGAAGTCTTGATGACTGGGTTAAGTATAGTCTAATTATTTTGTGTATAATTTGATCTCTTGAGCTATAAGTATTGCATATTATATTATATTATTATATTTCATAACCTTTTGTGTAGCTATACTGATATTTTAATAAATATGTCGAAAGGACCAATAAGATATTAGGACTAGTAAGAGGCAAGTATTGATTAAGCAACACAATATTAATTATTGTCTACAGTATAATATTATAACTTCCTTTTAAAAATATGATGTTTTTATTAATTTTATAATAGATTCAAATGGATGTAAAACTAATTATAAGGTTTCTAAGCCCACATGTAGGGAGAAATTTAATCAGAGAACTAAACTCAACAAAACGTACTTCATTTTACAATTGTAAAAAAAATGTATCGGTATGTTAACCTCTAACATTAAATCAGCTAAATACTTGAGAGAACCCCACACTCAAGCATACCACATAGTAAATTTATGTTCAGTTGACCCATTTTTGTGTTTTAACCTGTGTGAATTCACCTACTTATATTCAAACTTATTGCAATGAACATTACAAAGAATGTTTTACCAGATAACTATTTTCCTTGTCTTATTATCTAAGTACCTAGTTGTTTTTATTAATCTTTGTTGATTATAATATAAACAACCAATCATTTTAACTTCTAATTTTGTAATCCTTAATCCATTAATCATTTATCCTTTATACTTATCTATTTTAATGTAGGAATGGCAGTGCCGGCGCGACGGGAGGGCGAGCAGGGCCCTTGCCCGGGGCCTCGCGCTTTCATGAGGGCCTCGCGGATAGAAAATTATACTTTTTTTGTATAAATTAATATAAAGTATAAACCATTAGTAATAATAAATATGGAAAATAAGAATTCGTGTTCTTTAATATTATTCTATGGGGCACATAATATATTAAATAATTATTTTTACAATAATTTTGAAGATATTATAACATTAACAGTGGTCACCGGTTTTAAGAAACTCACCACCCGACGCGACCGTTCTGCATACACGGCAGTCGCGGTCGATTGAAACGATAAAAAAAAATTACGTAGAAAACACGATATTATTAGATTGCGTTAATTTATTGTAGATAAGCTATAAATAAATAATTGTCAAGACTAATAACTGATATCAAGCACGTTGCTCGATTGTCTAACTATAATTATTATTAATCATTTTTATTGTGATATTGTCTTTGGGAACAAGGAAACATTTGGCACAGCAAACGTCTTCACAAAATTAATCTTCATATCAGGTAAGTTCATTTCAATTTATTTTTACAGCAATTATATTATTAGCAGGAATAATTAGTCATTACCGAAAACTTCCATAGATACGTATTTTATTCTTGAAAATGGAAAATATGAGTACATATAATGTTTTTATAATATTTAGATTTTTTGTTACAATTTTTCATACGTATTTAAGAATAATTTTGGTAGTTTGAGTTAGTTATAAATACATTAATATAAAGGTAACATAATATTATGATAGTTATATTATATATTATAACTATCTAGCTGAACTAGCTGAACCCGTTAAAAATCCTACCTCTTATATGTCTCAAACTGTGTGTTAAATTCGTTACCTACATGACGTGATTATGCTAGCAATATATTTTTATACATATAAAATATAAATATAAAACAGTTAAAACTTAAAATATATGTATAAATAATAATAAAGACTAAATTAATATTTAAATAGTTTGAGATCGGAATCGATAATTTCTAATCTTAAAATGTAGGTATGTTATTTTACCAATGAATAATCTAAAATTAAGATACGTCAATAGGCAAGTTCACGCGTTAATGCTGAATATAATTTTACTTTTTAAAATTATTGAACGATGTTCACTTAGTTGTTCGATAGTTTTTCCGACGCTTGAGAAATATAAACATTTGTTCAACTCATAACCTCACGTAAATACTTCACTTATTTATAACTTATTGTATGACAAATTTTTGTTTTTTGTATAAAATCTTTTTCTAATTATTTTTATTAAATATTAAAATTAGTTTGTATTTGGTATTATCGTTAATTTTTTAATTTGATTAACCCTTTCACTGCACCAGACAAAGTATTACGTCCAAAACATTTTATACCATTCACCACTCCATTATTATGTTCCATTGTGTGAAAAATAAAAATACGTGTAATATCAATATACAGTAGTCACTCTATATTTCGAACCTCGATAATTCAAAAAACTCCATAAATCCAACTAAACACTTAGTCCCTTGAGAAAACCTCTATAATTAGAAGAAAATAGTAAATGTATATGTATAGGTCGCCTCGATAATTCGAAATTTCTGTCGGTGGGACACACTTTACAATTTTATTTTTATTTTACAAAACCTCTATTTCTTTTTAATTCTATTTTCCTTAAACGCGATTATATGTACCAATGTTCATATCACATATGTATAAAGTATAAACTATAAATATTATGTGCAACATATTTGTCGTACTCCGGTATAGGATCGCATTTCGGACGACAGCGGCCTAACTCGTTTACGCTTTACGGTATACGTAAATACGCCTCTGGTACTCGTATATGAAACTATATAATAACGACGACGATTAAAATAATATAATATTATTAATATTACCAGCGGTGACATGGAAGGGGAAGTTTGGGCGGCCACATCTAGTCGCGGTCCGTTACATTACCGCGAACCTCACTCACCGTTAAAAATTTACTATTTATGCTGTTTTAACCCTTTAAAATGCGAATTTCGAAAAATCCTTAATTAGTGCCTTTAAATGGTAGTTAGAAGTTTAGAACATTTCCTGAAAATTTCAAATAAATCGGTACAGTAGTTTCAGCTGCCCGTTGATTCCACCGTTCATTTATGTATTAAAATTCCCTACATAGATAGTACAGCGGTTGTGCGTCAGAAGAAACATTGAGACGACTTCTTCCCAGTCCCAGTCGAGAGAATTCTCATTTCATAATTATTAAAATATAATGGTTTTATAAAAACGTTATAGATACTTTTAACTAATTTTACTTTTATCATGATTTTATGAATACGAATTATTGTATTGACTCGTATTGTGCTGAACGCTTGAGTGTTTTCGAATAACGACGACCGACCTACGGTGTTGTATCCACGGACCGCGGACCACGAATCACCCGCATTGCCATTTATTAATAAATTTAGATAATAATTATCTTCATTCTATTATACGCATTGCGCATTAACTGCGCATATACGCATTGCAATTACATAAAAAATTGGTAAAACTAATTTTTTTATTGTATCATACCTAATTATTTTCTTTTTCATCATCAGATCAGTTATTTTCAATAGTCATGTCAACTCGTCGTGATCGTGATAACTTTCGAAGTCACCCATCAGGTCACCAAAAACGAATAAAACAAGAAAAAAAAGAAAAAATTATTAAGAAACAACGGGGTGCTTTTGAAAAATTTCTTTGTAAAACATCTGTATCCTTAATCGAAGAAAAAAAAATGAAAATGATTGTGGGGAAAGGGAATCTATTCAAACGGAAATTCAGAATAATATTTCAGGTAATATTATGGAGTCGGATCAAACAATCAAAGAAAATAAACAAGAGGAACAATTAGATAGGGAAATCAATGAAGTCTTCTCTGATAATTGTTCTAAATCTATACTTGAAAAAAATGACATTGAGAAACTTCATAGTGAGTTTGATGATATCGGCTGTTGGCCTGTAAATATAAACCAGAACATACGAACAGAAATTATTAAATGTGGTCCAAAAAAAGTATTAAATTTTAAATTTCCAGTTAATGATCAAAATAGGAAGTTTAATGTCAGCTATTATAATCGTGTAATGCCCAATGGAGAAATAGTTTATCGTCTGTGGTTTGTTTATTCGATCAGTAAAGATGCTGTTTTTTGTTTTTGCTGCATATTGTTTCGAACCAGTTTGCCAAGTAATTCGAATAGAAGTGGATTGGTTAGTGAAGGAATAAGTGATTGGAAGCACTTGTCTGAAAAGTTATCTGAACATGAACGAACTTCTGCTCATAATCAGACAATTAAAATATGGATGGAACTAAAAATACGAATTTCAACTTTAAATACTATAGATAAACAACACTTATGTCAAATTGAAAAAGAGAAAAAACATTGGCGAGATGTACTTGTAAGAATTTTGGCTGGTATTCATTACTTAGCAAAACACAACGATGCGTTTCGAGGATCATCTGATGTAATTTATACCGAACATAATGGCAAATTTCTTGGGTATATCGAAACGTTAGCTAAATTTGATCCCATAATTATAGAGCACGTTAAAAGAATTAAATGTAAAGAAACTCATGATCATTATCTTAGTCATGATATTCAAGATCAACTTATAACATTGATTGCAGACAAAATAAAAAAAGAAATAGTAACAGTTATCCATAAATCGAAATATTTTTCAATTATGATGGACTGCACACCAGACATAAGTCATCAAGAGCAATTATCAATGCTAATTAGGGTCGTGGATATGGATACTGACAACGAGCTAAGTGATCCAACAATAAAAGAAATGTTTATGGGGTTTATTAATGTTAATTCTACAACAGGATTACATTTGACAAACGTGCTATTAGAAAAACTTAAAAATAACAAAATTGAAATAAGTAACTGCCGAGGCCAAGGTTACGATAATGGCGCTAATATGAAGGGCCAATATCAAGGTGTTCAAGCACGAATAAAGAATTTAAATTCCAGGGTATATTTTACCCCGTGCGCAGCACATAATTTAAATTTACTACTTGGAGACTTGGCCAAAATCTCAACTAAAGCTGTTTCATTTTTTGGCGTGGTTCAGAGATTATATTGTTTGTTTTCGTCGTCTACTGGCCGCTGGGAAATTTTAAAAAAATTTTGTAATTTATATACTTTAAAACCACTGTCAGAAACTCGTTGGGAGTGTAGAGTTAATAGTGTAAAAGCTTTGCGCTTTCAGTTACCGAGTGTAATTAAAGCTTTGGAAGAAGTGGCAAATACAACCAACGATCCAAAAACAAGAAGTGAAGCTCATTCTTTGGTTATAAATGAACTAAATAGCTATGAATTTGTTTTAAGTTTAGTGATCTGGTATGAAATTCTATCAGAAGTCAATATTGTAAGTAAAAGCTTGCAAAGTATAAATATGCAACTGGATGTATCTACTAATTTGCTACATGGACTATCAAAATTTTTTGAACAATATCGTACTATAGGATTTGATTCTGCTAAAACAACAGCCAAAACAATTGCAGAAGACTTAGATATCGAGATAGAATTTTAAAAAACCCGTAAAAGAGTCAAAAAGTCACATTTTAGTTATGAAGGACCTGATGATTTAATGGAAGATGCTGAACTTAGGTTCAAATTTGATTTTTTTTCTTTTAGTTGTTGACCAAGCAATTAATTCAATGAATGAACGATTTCATCAATTCAAAACATTTAATAACAATTTTGGCTTCTTATATAAAATTGAAAAATTAAAACATATGTGTAATGAAGATTTAATGACAAACTGCAAAGATCTACAAATTACTCTGTCTGATGGTGATTCGAAGGATATCGATGGAGTTGAATTTTATGAAGAACTAATTGTTTTGAGGAACATTATTCATGATAATAGTACGGCGTTACAAATGTTATCATTGTTGAAAAAAATGATGGGTTCTTTTTCAAATACTTGTATCGCTTTAAGAATTATATTAACAATGCCTGTAACGTCAGCAACAGCTGAAAGAAGTTTTTCTAAACTAAAGATAATAAAAAATTATTTGAGAAATACCATTTCGCAAGATAAAATGTCAAACCTAGCATTGATTTCAATTGAAAATAAAATATCTGAATCACTCAATTACAACGATATTATTGAAATATTCGCTTCACAAAGATCAAGAAAAAAATTTTTTTAATAATTTATGATTAGGTATTGATTTGATTTATCTCTATTAAAAATGTCTGAAAGAAGAAAAAAAGTTTCGAAAAATCTACTTGACAATTTGTTATTTAATAGTTTATGTTTGTTTAATATATTCTATATTATCTAAGGACTAATACATTTGATTTTATATTATTTATTTGATTACGTATGTATAAGAAAATACAATTATAAAATGTTTATTATAATTTAATTATTTTTAAGTTTGATTTCATTGTTAAACTTTTTACACTACCTTAATAAAATATAACAATTAATTGCCATTTTAAAATTATTATTAATAATTTAATTTTATAAAAGAGTTGATTCATACGCTCATACTTTCATCTATGTTTTTTGGGAATATTCTAGGGCTATTATTCTTGTAAATGGCCTCACGGAATATTTTGCCCAGGGCCTCGCAAAAGTTAGCGCCGGCCCTGAGGAATGGATAAATAATAATGAAAATGCAAAATATGTAAATGATGAGGTTAATTTTGTAAATCTGAAAACTTTTAATCAGCTTGAACATTTATCACTAGTCCAAGTAAGTATTATGTTAAATTGTATGTAATCAATTAAAAATATTATATTCAATGAGTATTTGAAAAAATTAACTTTTTAACACATTCTCTCTCAATTACTAAATATAAAATAAAAGTAATAGTCACATTTCTCATGTTTTTATAATTTTTATTTTTTATTGTACCTATTCTTCAAAAATATTTTTTTAAATGGTGATAAAACAAAGTATATCTGATAGCTTAACCTGCTTTTTTACTCTTTAAATTTAAATAATATAAACTATTAACATAATGATCATAGGCGCAAATAGGGGGGGGCTTTAGGGGCTAAGCCCCCCCAACACTTCAATAGCCCCCAAACATTTAAAAATTTCCTAATTTTTTTTTAAGCCTTTTCAGTATTATTATAGTTTATGATGCAAAATTCGTGTTCGTATTTTTAAGATTATGTAATTCGTAAATGAACAAATTTTATTTGTCATGGTATTATTTTTATTATTATTGTACATTGTAGACTTGTAGCAATAAACCATAATACCCACCGAGAACTAGGAATAATAAGCATTCATACTACGGAGCCTATTGTTGCAGCTCATATTCATAATAATAATATACTATTTGGCCATACGCCTATACGGGCTATACTATAGTAAGTAATAATAGGTTATCAGTTATCACTAATAGACGGTATTTTATTCTGTGGTATCACGCTGAGTGGTTGGCACGGTGCGTACGTGCATTTATGATTTAAACGCACCTTCGCTAAAAATAGAATATTCGGGGAGTCCAAATAAAGCGCAGTATGATGTATCACGTATTTACTATTTTCATTAATTCAAATTAGGGACTTGAACCAGTTCCTTGCTTCCTTGCTTGTTTGTGTCTTCTGTATGAGTCTTTTAGATTTTTAAATCTCCTTTTACAGTCTTCTCCTATAAAACAAAAATACTATATATTAAATAATAGTACTTAAATTGAATAAATATATAAATTGTTACTTTTATTTTCAACAATATAATATAATATTAATAAGTTAGATATAGATTTTAAATAATATTTAATAATATTAATTGATGGGTACTAAGTTACCTACATAAGCACTATCTAGTTAAAAAATATCAAGTGATTTACCCCTTATTGACTGTATTGTGTTGCTAACAAAGATAATGTCAATATAAATGCTACCTATAACTTGCACCTAAGTAGATTTAATATATATATATATATATATATATATATATATATATATATATATATATATATATATATATATATAAATTGGTAGTTAAAACAAGAATTACCATTTGCATTTCAAATGGCTCATACCTCAATATTAATTAAGTTAATTTATATAAATTATGTGTAAGTGCCTATCTGAATAATAGTTGTTAGTACCTACTATTGATATTTAAACTTTTTGGTTTTAGATATTACATAAGTTTTATTATTTTAAATTATAATTATTTTATGGTATGATCTAAAACAAAACTTTTCTTTTGTTATGAATGATAAAACATGATTGCTTCTTTTTATAATTACAGATATCTTGCAAGTGGAGAAAGTTATCGTTCATTGGCATTTCAATTTAGGATATCTCATAGTTACATAAGCATAATTATAAAAAATACACTTAAAGCTATGAAAAACTGTTTATTGCCAATTTTTATACCAAGTCCAAGTAAAGAAATTTTAATAGAAAAAGAAGTTGAGTTTTGGAATAAATGGCAATTTCCAAATGTTGTTGCTGCTATTGACGGTAAACATATCCGTTTAAAATGTCCAAAAAAATCAGGATCATTATTTTTTAATTATAAAGAATATTTTTCTTTAGTTCTCCTTGCATTTGTAGATGCAAATTGTAAATTCTTAATAATTGATGTTGGTTCCTATGGTAAGGAAGGTGACAGTGGCATTTTCAATAAGACAGCAATAGGCCAACAAATTGTTCAAGGATTATTTAGTTTTCCTGAAGATAAAGCTCTTCCTGGCACAGACATAATCACCCCTCATGTTATTGTTGGAGATGAGGCGTTTAGACTCCATAAAAATATTATGAAACCTTATTCTAAAGGTTCAATTCAAGGTGACAGATCTAAGACTATATTTAATTATAGATTAAGCCGATGTCGCAGGGTAACTGAAAATGCATTTGGTTTACTGTCTCAAGTATTTAGAGTGTTCTACACTCCTATAGCTGTCGATCCTGAAGTATGTGATGATGTAGTTATAGTGGCTTGTTGCTTACACAATTTATTAAGGGATGCATTTTTGGAAAAAAATGGAAAATCATTTTATGAACATGATCCTACACATTCAACACCATTTAATGACTTTTCCAGAGCAGGAGGCTATTCAAATGCTGAAGGGTTTGATATCAGAGATAAATTCAAAAACTTTTTTGTTCAAGAAGGGCAAGTACCATGGCAAAACTATCAAATAACAAGAACTTCATCTACTTAGATAATATTTATTGTATTTTTTATTATTCAATGAAATTCTAACATATGTTATGATTATATTTATAATAATAGTTTTAAAAAGTATTAAAACGTTATTTTCTTTTATTATAAACAAAGTACTTATCTAAGTTGTGTTTAAAATATTTTAAAATATTTAAAATATAGGTAATTAACGTTGAATGTGTTTCAAAAATAGGTAAATTAATTTAATTTTTGTGAAATGTAATAACATATCAATTTCTTACCACTTTTTCCGACCGATTTACTGATTTCAGCCCAAATAGCTTCTTTAATATTCCAGTCCTTATAATCATTATGAATTGGATTATATAATGACGAATACATCGAAACACTTTCTGCCAGTTTCTCATCCTCTTGTTTAGTAAACTTGTGAAAAATAGTGAATAGGTAGACACTAGACACTATTATAAATTATTTTAAATTTTAACCTTTGAATATAATACACGTTTGATATGAGTTATCACACAATATGATTGAATTATAATTTGTTTACGACATTATTGTGGGAAAATTCAAATATTCTATTTATAACCTGAAGGGTCGCGGAGCGACTGCGATTTGACTGCTCGTGTAGCAACCGAAATTTGTGTCGCCGCGACCGGTTCAAAATCGCCGGTCGCGGTCGCTATAACTAAACCAGGTACATGTTATTTCATTGATGCAGTAAAACGCGGTCGCAGTCGCAGTCGCGGTCGCTCTAGCCAAAACGTACCTTACCATGTCGCACACGGTCGCCGCCGGAACCACCAGCACCGTGACGTACATAGTCTTGCCGTCCTCGATCGCCACCACCTCTACCATGTCGCACACGGTCGCCGCCGGAACCACCAGCACCGTGACGTACATAGTCTTGCCGTCCTCGATCGCCACCACCTCTACCATGTCGTCCTCGATCGCCGCCGGCACCACCACCACCGCGACGTACACCGCCTTGTCGTCCTCGATAGCCGCCGGCACCACCACCACCATAACGTACACCGCCTCGCCAATCACGTCGTCCGCGTTCGGCATTACGACCACGTTGAAGTTCTTGTGGATTTAACGTCCAAGGAACTTCAATGGTCGCCGGAGGTGCGCCTTGAGTGGTGAGGTAAGGGCCCACACTACCAGGTAACTTTATGGTAAAAGTAAATTCCATCTAGAACATAAAAACAAATTAATTGATTTTAACTAAAAAAGTGTTGCACTATTGTTTCTTATGAAAATAAATAGGTACTATGGAAATAAAAACCATAAGCTATTTTGAAGAAAAATGCTTAAGATAAATAAAAAATGCCAAATAATTGTATAACCACTGAATATACAGGGTGATTAATTTAAGTGGGTACACTAATTATCTCAAAAAGTATTAACTTTTTTTGAATTTTTTTTTCGTAAACTTTTAGGTTTATGTTTTTCTAAGACTCTACAATATTTTATTTTTTTTCACCCTTATATTTATTGGTGAAACCACTACCAACTTTTGATTTTCAAATGGTAACATATTATAAAAATATCATGAATTAATAAAACCATTTTTATTATGAATTTATGCGTTAACATTTTTATATTTCGTTGATTGGTTTGCGAGTTACAGCTCCTCAAAGTATTGGTGTTTGAAGGAGGTGTGTAGTCTTTAAATGTGGCATTGTGTATTCTATTTATTCATTTGTAAAGTCCAGGAGCTATAACTGATAAATTCGATACCGTACCACCCACGGCTATATCTATAGCCGTGGTCATTAGTGGTAATAAGATATAATTATGTTATCTTTAATTAATTGTCATTTATTTTGTTTCCTTGGGTTCAACTATATCATATTTATGACTAGCTCCTGGTCTTTACAATTATTGAAAACATTTTGAAAACCACCAATATTTTGAAGAGCTGTATCTCGCAAACGAATCAACGAAAAATAAAAATGGAATTATTAATTCATGATATTTTTATTATAATATGTTACCATTTGAAAATCAAAAGTTGATAGTGGTTTCACTCATAAATAGAAGGGTGAAAAAAATTAAAATATTATACGGTTTTAGAAAAACATAAACCTAGAAATTTAAAAAAAAAAAAAAAAAAAAGTTAATAGTTTTCGAGATAATTAGTGTACCCACTTAAATGAATCACCCTGTATTTATAAACCGTAAAAAAAAATTTCGTATATTCCCTTACGCTTTTAAATATTCCATAAATAATTTCAAATTACAATAAAATATAAACATCTTAAAGTGGCTCTAATTATCATAAATCGACATTAATTCGCTATAATATAATTGTATTAATGTTTATTATATATTTATATAATATGAAAAAGAGTGCAAACACTTTAGCTTAATGGGTTAGGCTTGAACCCAGTAAGTCACATTCTTTGCTTTTAACTAAATCACCACACTACAAGTACCGTGCTCAAAATTCTATACTAATCTCAAAATTTATCAAATATCTATGAATTTTTAAATGTCATCATCATCTTTTCTTACGGGTTTTTTCCCAGGCTCAGAAAAACAAAAAGGGCAGAGTTCGTTGCAATAAATTAAAATAATTTTTTTTTGTATCATGTTTACTTGATTTATCCTAGTTTGTATAAATAAAAATGGGCCAGGCACATATAAATTAAAATTAGGCACACTTTTATGTTGTGTGTGAACGATAATTATTTACATGTGGTTTAATTAATAAAAAAATAAAATAATTAAAAATAAAAAAATTCAAGTCATTATAAATTATTTTTTTTAGGATAAATTGTTAGCAATTAAATTTTTACAGAAATAGTCTGAGAGAGTTTCAAAAAATGAGAAATTTAAAGCCAGTTTTTGAAAAAAAAAATTAGGGCATGGGTGGAAATATCTCTCGGACTCCCTTTCACAGGGCCGGATTGGCGAGAAAAAACGGCCCGAGGACAACAACTAAAGCAGCCCTCAACCCCCACAACTTAAAACTATAAAAATGTATTTAAAGCATAGGCGTAGATTGGGGGCTAAGTCCCCCAGTCTAAGAAACAGCGCCCCTATAAAACGGTATTGTAAAATACTATACTGTCAAATTTTTGAAGGTTTTCAGCCCTCCAAAAAAAAATTTCACTTTACGCTCATATTTCAAATTATAAATTACTGCTAAATGTGACAGTTTTAATGATACCTGTTTTAAAATGTGTTATTTATTTGAACAGATAGGTATATCAAGTACTAATCAAGATAAGAAATAAATCATTTTTTTAATTGTATTTCACATTGTTTTTTTTTATAATGACAACAGATTTTTCATTGTATTGCTTTTTTGACAAATTATGTCCATTATGGAAGTGTTACTTACATTATTCAAAATATCTCTTTCTACAGACATTAAAAGAAATGATTCTAACTTTTCTTGAGATAGACAATTTCGTAATCGATTTAAAATATATTTTAACTTTGAAAATGTTCTCTCGCAATTCACTTGAGAACAAATGTTAAAATATACGTGTATGCAAGGAATACATTTTTATAAGCAGATGTGTGCAAATTGTATTGCCTTAAAACATCAAAACAACATACAATACAATTTTTACAAGTGGTTTTACACTTAAAATCCTCTTTTTTTTGTTTATCATTTTCTTCATCTTGTTGTTCTATATTTTCCCATTCATCTTCTTGGGAGAAATCTTTTATTTCATAATTTGCCAAAGTTTTAATACTATCCCATTTTTGTGAAAAATCCTTCATCTCTACTATAAATTCGTTCACTGAAAATTCACTGTCAATTTTTTGTAATTGAAATACCAAACTATTACTTTTATCAATTAGTTTATGCAAGTCATTAATATTAGAACAATTATTTGGATCTACGTACGACATGCATAAATAAAGATCTTTATGTTTTTCAAATCTGTTTCTTAAACTACTTAGTATTTGATCATATATAACATAAAAAAACGTGAACTTTAAATGAATCTACAGGTTTGTTAAATTCATGTTCTTGAAAATGGTCAGAATTTATAGTGTTAGTTTTATTTTTTCTTCGATTTGCTGTAAACGTTTCTTCGATTGAATAATCTAGACCTCTAGTTTCTAATTGAAAGTTAACCCACATGACAAATGTTTTTGTTGATTCAAGTATGGTTTCAAAATCTCTTGATTCAGATTGTAAAGTTGTAATTGTAGTTTCAACCATTTTATATGCTTGAATCATATTCATCCCCTGAGTTTGTAAGTACAATGATAAAGAAGTTGTTGAAGAAAAAATACGTAAATATATTTGGGCAGTGATAATTGTTTCATATTTAAGTAAATTATCAAGTAAAGTTTTTGCTCTGAACCTAATATCTGATTGAAAGTTATTATTGTTGTAAATATGATCAAAGGTTTCAATTAAATCAACAAAAAGTGCACAGTCTGGTTTAAAAAATACCCCAAAAACTTTGGTAAGGCTTCTGTCTTTTGCCCACCATCGTGTTTCACCTATTATTGAAATAGTTTTATACTTGCTTGTTTCTTCCCATTTGGCCATCCTTAAGTATGATTCTCTTATAAAGACAGCACACGAATTCAGTAAACCAAATAAACTTATACTTTGTACACTAACTTTAGTGGTGTCAATCATACCTAAATTTAAAACGTGTGCATAGCACCATACGTGAACTTGACCTGGTGCTTCTTTTTCCATCCATGCTTTAAACCCATTGTATTGCCCTTGCATGTTAGAAGCACCATCTATCGAACTTCCAATACACTTTTTCATATCAATACCCAAATCAGTCATAACCTTACATACTGTATCACACAGATTTTTTCCAGTGCCTGAAGTATTATTTACTACAGCAATAAGACGTTCATTTACTTTATGTGTAACATAACGAACTATTACACTTAATTGATCGTGAATGTTGACATCTTGTGTAGAATCAATTTGTACAGTAAAAAATTGAGCTTTTTGTAAATCTTTAACAATATGTGTCTTAATAAGCTTTCCTATTGATTCAATAATATAATCTGCTGTAGTCTTTGATAGCAAAGTTACAAAGTTTCCTGGTCTACCAACTCCAGAATTTCGTTCATGATGTTTAGAACTTTTGATTACTACTTCGTCAATGTGAGCTTTTAAAACGGGATCAAATTTGGCAACTAATAGAAATGCTTCAAGAAAATTTCCGTGGTCTAAATTTTGGTCTCCTAGCGTGTAAGCTGATTCAGCATTTTTTGCACCTCTAAAGCTCAGGCCCCTTTTTCCTATAAACTTGATACACTCAATTATTCTATCCAAAATGGATCTTTTTCTATGAACTTCTATCCGTTTTCTTTCAGTAAATCGGCTAAGTATATCTTTTGCCTGAGAATGCATTAAAAATGCTTCTGTACACTGATAATGATTAACAGATTTCTCATGTTCCTTGATTCTCTCATAAGGATTATTACTTATAGAAGAATCACATCCTAATACAAATCGATTGATTTCCTTGGTAAAAACAATACAAAATGAACAATAAAACATTTTTTTTTCAATATTGTAAGTTAACCATTCTCTCTTATGACTCTCTGACCCAACATTTCTGTGATAAGCTATCAAAGGGTTAAACAAAATGTTATTAAAAGGCTGGATAGGATGGCATTTAAAAAATGTGTTAATGTCTGTGTTCTTAGGTTTTGAAAACAAATCTATTGTGCTTGACACATCCTCTGCAGTGTTCAAATTATTCAACTTGATCTAATTTAAATAATACAAAAAAATGTTTTATCACATTTTTCAAAACTATAACATAACACAAGCTAGACACATAAAACATAGATTTTAGAACTTATAGGAAATACAAATTTAAAGGATAAAAGAAACAATAACTACTAATGTTAACAACATTCATATTCACTTTGTACAGTCAAAATACATGGTATTAGGAACATTTACTATTTTAATAAAATACTGCAAAACTAAAACATAATATTGTAATTATTATAAATATTATAATATTAATATAAAAATTATACTGTTAGTAATAACTAATAATCTTAAAATTCAATACTAACTATCGACCTTAACATTTGAACTAATTACCAAGTACAGAAAATTTAAGTAGATACATTAAAAAATAACAAAAACTGTATAACAGGTTAAAAATAATTTATCAAAAAGAATAGAAAATATAATAAATAGTTTATTAATAAATAATAATAATATATTTACAGTTAACAGTTGAACCAAGGGCTAACACAAAAAGCATACATTTAATTTAATAATGTTTGTTAGTTTATATTACCCTTAAGCATTAACATAAATAACATTACACATATACAAACACAAACATTTAAAAGTTAGTAATTTTTATGTTACATTTAATTCTAAGATACTTACACTGTTCAAATCACAAAACTCATTACTTGATTGTTTTACATGTAGGACATTAACATTTTGATTCTTGGCTTTATTTATATTGTTGAATCTAGCATCAATAGTTTGATCTTTACCAGTGCCATCATCATCATATTGTTTACACTACATTAACATACAATATTATATTTTTATTACTGAAGTGAAAAATTAATATTTTAAGTAGGAGAAAACTTTCCAAAATAAATTTCAAAATTACACATATATATTAAACTTACATTATTTAAACTGTCAATTGAAATATTTTGATTTGTTGATTTTTGACTTGGATTATCCTTATCGACCTTATCCTTTAACAAAACAATAAAATTGAGGTATATCATATTTGGTACGATACAATTATTAATTTCTACTATGAGTACCTAATACCTATACTAACTTTATTATAGGTCAATGCATAAAATACATTTAAAAAACTTAAAAATATACTAAAAATAGAAAGTAACTAGTAAACAATAAATTCTTACCATTGCTTTGGAAAACATATCACGAACGTCACCACACATTTTTGCGTTTTCAAGTAGCAGTTTACTTTTTTTTCTTCGCATTTTTTCAGCCCCACCAGTACGTTTTTTTTGGGTTGGTTGTGACATTATTACATTAAAATTAATAACTTCACGATAAACACACAAATTAAATATTAGAAATACATATTTAAAATAATATATACTCCTATCACTCATATAATATAATATGTAAACGCCATAAATTCACATTATTTTGTTACTAAGAATAAAGAAAGAGACAGTTATAACTTGCAATTTGTAATAATAATATAATATTATCACATCAAATAGATAAACCAAACACTAACTGCTGTTACACTAGTGGACAGCCAAATAAAGAAATATCAGAAATGGTTTAAGATTTTAATCATAATACCTATTCCACGGTATCATTAATTGCTAAAATATTATCTTAAATCATCATTGATTGATTACATATCTTACTGTTTTATGATTATAATCACGGACATTGAATAATAAATAATAATCACCATGTAGGTTTTGTGATACTTATCACGAGGAACTCTTATCATATTGTATTTCAATATTTATCATTTTTCAACAAATTATTTATTTTTTTTGTTATGCAATATACAAAAATTTATATTAATATGCCGCATTATAGAGTAGTGTACTCGTACACCGGCCCAAACTTTTCACATTTTCATCGGCCCACCGAGTTTTGCTCGGTAACTCGGCGGCCCAATCCGGGCCTGCCCTTTCACCAGGGAGTATTCCTTACCACCCGATAGGTCTTGTCACCTCAGTTAAAAAGGTGAAATGACGCCCCTGTTTCAAACTACATAATATACGTGTCCTAGAAAGTAATATGTTTTGTCTTACTAACTGTAAGCTAAGAATAATATATTTTTCTACAAAATTCACCGTCCTACTATCTTAGTAAACTGTACTTAATAATAATATACATATCCGGCTATACATTATCCAGTATCCATAATAGCTAATAGGTATCTATATAAATGTTAAAAATGAATAATAATAATAATTATTATTTCGTTTATATAAGTATGAAAAAGTTACGGGTGATAGGTGTAACCAGATAGTTTATTATTATTTTATAACATCTATTGCCCAGTTACCTATTTATACAATTTAATAATATTATTATATACAAATACGATTTAAAATATTCAGACATTCGGCACTTTAAGATTTTTAATTTATTTTCTACTACACCTTTGATATGTGTGATTAAATAACTTACATCTATTAATATTAATATATTATTATACATTTATAATTGTTCACTAAATATATTTAAAATAAAATCGGTAGGTAGGGACTTTTAAAATGGTTGTAATATTTTTAACTCGAAATCATTAAATTAATCATTAATAATACTTATTATTTGCCGTTAAATAACGGTTTTGGACGTTTTGGTTATGCGTCTTGACGTCCTGCTTGTATCACGTACGAGGGTTTTGTGACTCAAGCCTAGTAGTCCAAGTGACTAAGGGCCGGTTTTTCAATTGACTTTAACTGTCAGTTAGTAGAATTTAACTGCCGGTTAATACTTTGTCCAGTTTAAACTGTTTTTCGATCTCCGGTTAAGTTAAACATCAGGTTTAACCGATAGTTAAACTAACCACTACTATTTCTTCCAATTAACTTTTTAACTGTTAGTTATTTAATAATTAAATTACTGATTACAAGTAATCATAAATACATTTCTACTTTTTCTTCATAATTTGATTTCAAATAATTTCTTACAAGTTACTACTATGAACTTCGAAAATGAATTACTTTTTTATGACGATGACATTGAATTTAAAGAATATTTAAATTATCAGCGTAGATCGTATACCGTACGAACTAGGGTTGATCATTTTAGGATTTGGGATGAACAAGATTTTAAAAATCGCTTTAGATTATCTAAGGAAACTGTTATGATGATATTAAATATGATTGGGTCTACAATATCATCAAATACAGACAGGTAATGTGTATAATAGAATTAACATTATTCAATAATTAATCAAAATGAAATACTCTGTGCCTTTTTTGTTGTGTATAGAAATAGTGCAATAAAACCAGTACAAAAACTGTTATTAGCTCTCAGATTTTATGCCACGGGATCTTTTTTAATTAGTGCTGGAGATGTCATGGGTGTAAGTAAATCTGCCGCATGTGTAATCGTGCATGACGTAAGTGTAGCATTGGCAAAACTTCGTCCTAAAATTATTAAAATGCCAGAAACAAATGATGAAATAAAAGAAATGCATAAACAATTTTATGGTATTGCCAAATTCCCGTTAGTTATTGGGGCCATTGACTGTACTCATATTAAAATTCAAAGCCCTGGTGAGTCTTATAAAACTTAAAATTTAATAAAAATTAAAAATTAATAGGTAAAAGTTTCAAGTCTCTACCAAAAAAATATTTGTATTTACAAAAAATTACCTAGCCATTATTGCTATTCTTTGTTTAAATATTAAATTTTTTACAAATTTAAATTTAATAAAAAAAAACTCGATTGAAACTTTGATTTCAAGGTTACAATGATATTATATCATTACTTAAATACGGACAGGTAGACGGGGACTTTTTACTCATTACTAGAGCTAGGATTTTGGTGACTTTTGCATTTTTTTTCTTTAAGTGCTATACAGTTCTAACCAAAAACTAAATTTGTTTCGTGATGTAACAATGTTGAATACGTAATTTTTATTTTGCATTTTTTGTGTAAAATGCATTTTATTACGTTAAATTTGTATATTTAAACTCGTTTTTGTTTATTTTAAGCTATTTTTAATAAGTGTTGTATAGTTTATCCCAATTAGTATCTATAGGTAATTCACAAGTCAACTCAAATTTCAATATACATATATGTTTAATTTACTTATTACAACAAATTTTTAACCATTTTGTGTAATTTAAAAAAAGGATAAACAATTTTTATATAAATAATTTACTAATTTTAAAATTAAATTTTTTTTCTTTCATATAAGTACATTTTTTGGTCATTTTTAAGTTCATTTTTTAGAGTTTTTATGTCATTTTTGCATTTTTTTTAGTGCATTTTTGTGTATTTTTTAGGTCATTAAAATCCTAGCTCTACTAATTACTTACTATCCTTTAAGTATGACGACATCACATAGTAGTAACTTATTTTTAAATGAAATATTTAATTCAAGGTGGACCAAATGCAGAATATTTCCGTAACCGAAAAGGATGGTTTTCGCTTAATGTCCAGACTGTAGTCTCTCCTAAGTTGAAAATTATGGATATTGTTGTTCGCTGGCCAGGTTCAGCACATGACTCAACAATATTTTCACATTCAAAAATAAATAATGATATACATGTTACACAAAAGTGGGGAAATAGCATATTAGTGGCAGATTCTGGTTATGCTAACACTATGCATATTGCCACACCATTCCTTAACCCTCGTGCAGGACCAGAAAACTTATACAACGAATCTCAAATTCGTACTAGAAATCCCGTAGAACGTTGTTATGGTGTTTGGAAACGACGATTTCCAGTTTTGTCACTCGGGATGAGATTGCAAATTTCTAATATACAAACTGTTATAATTGCTTGTTCGGTTCTCCACAATATTGCAGTTGACTGTAATGAAGAAATGCCAATGGATGATATACAATTACCTGATGAATTGACAGAAATAATGAATACACCCACTATAGAAAATCATCAAAATAATGCTAGATCAAGATTAGTTAATGAATATTTCTCACATCTCTAAAAATAATAAATAACTCATAATTTTTCAAAAGTAACTTTAATAAATAGTAATAATTTTAATAGTAAAGAATAATAAATAGTGAATGTAATTAAATAATAAAAAATAAATAATAGAAATAATAGAAATGATGAGATTTAATTAATTTTTTTTGGTATTTTAATTTTTATGAAGAAAGTAGTTTTTTTTTAATGTCGCATTCATATTGAAGAGCCAACATTTTGAGTTCATGCTCTTCGTTTAAATGCTTTATCTTTAGTTCATGCAGTTCTTTGCTTTGTTCAAGTTCCTGCTTGACCAACTCTTTCTGCAAACATACCAAACTTTCTTTTTCTTCTGCCAAGTTTGCAATTTTCTGGCTTGCCGATGTATAACACATTTTTTTCTTTTTAAATGGTTGTTCTAGGAAAAACAGGAATAAGAAAAGAATGGAAAAAAGGATTTTAAAATTTAAATTACATTAATGTATCTGTCATACAGAGGTAACAGTAAGAACTCTCAAATTTTAAATTTTAAAACACAACATTTAAAGGATATAAAGAACATTTAAAACATTTATTTTTTTATTAAAGATATAAAGGACTTGATAGAGTCAAAGGATAATTTGAACTTTAAGGGCTTCTTGACTTTAAATTCAAATCATATGTTATTCACTTACCCTATTGAGTTGATTTAAATAATAAAAAAAAAATAAATAAAAAAAAAAATTATTAATAAATTAATAATAAAAAATAATGTTTTTCCTAAAGGGAAAAACATGTTCTTACATCTTTTTTCTTCATACCTATGTGTTTAACCTGTCATAAACTATTCAAAAAATAAATTAAAACAACCAAATATTTGTAACTTTTCTTCATACTTATGTGTTTTACCTGTCAAACTATTAAAAAAATATTTGAAAAAATAAATTAAAACAACCAAAGATTTGTAACTTACTATCTGAAAAATAAGTTATACTCATATTTGAAACTAACTTACCAGAGCAGAAATAAATTACCTGTTTTTTTTTTTTCTGGTGATACATTGAAACTTAACTCAGTAGCTTTGGGTTTTGTTTTTAAAAGTTTTACTGAATCAGAACTAGTCCATGTTGATACGCTTGGTACTATATGAAAATAATAGCTAAGTTAATTGTGATTATAGTAAAGTTTAAGTAAATGAATTATTTTAATTTTATACTACTCGCTTTGCATAACATTAGCATCTGAAAGAAAAACGTCTTCTCTGATAGGTTCTTCGCTCTTAAAATTACTATCACTCGGCCATATTTCAATTTCAAATTGATCACAATTGGGATCAATTATTTCATTTGAGTTATCTGCTGTTTAATACAATACTTAATTTAGTAAATATTTACAATTATAATAATTATTTGCTCAAAAAATTAGGTATTATTATATAAAGTGAAAGTATAAATAAAGTGATACCTTATTGAGGATAAATACCTAATGTTAACCTATTATTTTATTGTTTCATACTAAAATGATACTCAATAATTATACATAGGTGTTAATGAAGTACATTTTTTGTACTTGAGTACAGACTTAATTTTTGTAATTGCAAATCTATACCAAATTTCAATTAGTAGAAGTTTTGCTAAAAATAATTAGGTAAGTGTACATATGTTAGTGTTTTCAATTCAATTATAATTATTCTTTACATATATAATACATATTACAATGTAATAAATGAATTAAAAATTAAGTAAGTTTACTTACTTATGACATTAGAATCTAAATCACATTCAATTCCTTCAACAGATACTTGGATAACTCTGAATAATTCAGATTCAAGTTCTGTTGAAGGTTCAGACATTTTTTTACACGGACCACCACCAGTAACAAAAAGCTGTGATTTAGTTCCTCTCATATTCTTTTTTATATTATCATATTTTTGCTTCAAGCAACTTGCACTTCTTGGCTATTAGAGTAAAATAAATTAAATACCTACCTACTAATTACAAATTGTACAAAAATGTGTTGTATTCTTACAGATCCTGGTGACTGGCTGTTATACATAACAGCAATTTCTTCCCAAGTTTTTTCTTTGTCTTTCCAGGTAACAGCATTTGACGATTTATTTTCCAACACTGTTTTCCTGGAAAGAGCAATTTTTAATAACAGCTCTTTTTCGGTGAAGCTGAAATTATTTGACCGCTTTCTTTTACTTAACCCACTCATTGTAACTCAATTTATTAATAAATTAATAAAATAAAATAAATAAATTAAAATAAATGAAAAATAAATAAATTACACAAATTACTATAGTATATACTATTATACTGTTGTAGTATAATCTAATAAGTAATAACCTTGCGTGATAACGACGCGTCCGGATTTGATAATATTGATGAGATAATGTACATTTTGCAGTATGACCACTTTTAAAATATATTGATTTTACGATTAACCTCTGGTTAACTAACTAGCACATCAGTTTCACTTGATAAACAGTGCACTATTTAACCGGCATTTTAAGCGACAGTTTAAATTAACTGATTGTTAACTAACTGGCAGTTATTATGCCAATTGAAAAACCGGCCCTAAGTGACTGTCTAAGACGACTGACTGCTATATGCCTAATGCCTAAAAGTCGCCACGCCGCACTGCAGCGGTGGTGGTAAAATTGTTTTGTATTGGCTGTGCCGCCACCGTAGCAGTGTGTGTGGTGGACCTTAAATTGTTTTTTAGGGATTTCGTAGATCTGCATTACAATAACAATACCGTATATCATAGAGCTGTATCACAACTAAACCGGTTTTGTTCATAGTCAAGGAGTTTCTGATTAGTGATTATAGAATAATAGAATTTAAATTTTAAAACCAACAAATTTAGCATAACAATATATTCTATAGGTACCTATACTAAATACAATTATTATAAAATAGGAAATATACATAATAATTGCTATTTGGATAAGAAACTAGGTATATGATTGACATCATTAATGCGATGAAATTTAAATAAATTTTAATAATATCATTAATTATTTAAAAAATTATAAAATTAATAAACTTACCTGATTATTACGGGTTACCATACATTTTTTGATTTTCAATCATTTGAAATTACCATTTCCGAAAAGACGTTTTCAGTTAACGTTCAAAGATTTTTTTTTACTTTTTCAGCACGACAGCACCGATTAATTTTTATATTAAATACCTACAAAATATAATATTTAATCTGAATTCTAGATAAGATGAATAAAATACCAGTGTTTACAACAGTGTGTTTTAGAAAAAAAAGAGTGCAATATACAATGTAAAATGTGCAGAATAAAATTGGATACAACATCTCAGTGTAATAATATGTCATATCGGTGCAAAACAATTCTAAATAAGACATAATATTGTTTCGGTAATCTATCTGACTATCGCGGGATCAAACTTTTATCGTAACCACAGAATATAATGTAATAGATAATAATATAGCCATACTATACTATATACAAGTCGCAAGACAATAATACATTACATATATAGTGATTACAATCGTCTTCAATTTAATTACTTACACAAATATAAAAAATATTTATGAAATAAATGTATTGGTACCTATTGAACATGTATAAACTATTTTACCAATTTTAATATATCAAATCAAGGTTTATGATGGTTTTAAAAAATAGTATAATACGTGAAACGTGAATAATCCCTTACTGGCCTTACTACAAAAGTTAAATTACGTATTACTGTATTAGCAACCTAACTATATTTTCGTATCATAACGCACGACTACGTGAGTGTGAAGAATTGTTTATATCAGATGTTTAAGATTTTGGTTCGACTAATCGTCGGAAAATGACGAAAAAACGGGAATTTTTACGCAAAACCAGTTTTCGACCAAATCGATTTTTTTATATGATTGTAATTCAAAAAGTAATCAATGTAAATATTTGAAATTTTCACCAAATGTTTATGTCAGTGTTATCTATATACAGTTAAATTTTCAAAAATGTTTGACTTTTTTCGAGTTATTTATAGGTCACTGAAATTTTCGATTTTTATGAGAATTTTTTTTTGAAGTGTCGATAAAAAAATTTTGGACGACCAAAAAAAACTTGAAAATTTAATACAAGGTTCCTTATGAGTTGTTCTTATAGTGATTAAAAAATTATAAGAATACATAGGCACAATTTTTTTTTATTAGCATTTGAAGTTCAAATATTGTCAACAATTCGTCAAAACCATGAATATTTGCAAATTATTTTGTAGTTCAAAATTCATAAAAATGGTTCTAAGGTTAAAAAATTCAATACTAAGTTTTCCATAAGTTTTGCTTTAAATAACTATAGAGAAAATTTGAAGCGTTACTATAGGAATAATGTTTTGAGCATTTGAGTTTTAAATTTTTTTGAAATCGCGTAACGATAATGATTTATCCTCAAACGAGTCAAACAAATCATCTCCGTTCAGAATCGTTTTTCGCATACAATGATACCTATCATTGCATTCAAATTTAATCCCACCCATTACAGTAACCTACTGTACAGCAGAGCGACATCCACGACTTACCCGCTTTTTTAATTTGAATTATTTTAATCCGGTTTTTGACAAAATCGATTTTGTTTTCTGGCCATACTCGAAAACGAATAGCTGATGATTATGGCGCGGATTCAATGCAAAATGCATTTTTTTTTCTTAAAATCTTACACAATGCTCAGTTTGGCAAAAATACCTATAGTAAAGTGATGTAGATTCATATAATTAAATTTTTATTTTGCAGTGTATTACGTATTTACTACTGTAATGCATTTTTAATCATTTTCACTACTTTCAAGGACATTATTTTCATATTATTTTAAAAATTTGGCATTTTTGGAAAGAATTAAAAAAATTTCAAGTACCTATTCAATTTTTTTCATTAATTAAATTATTGACAACTACAATTTTTCGTCTTATGTTATCGTTATGTAATTTATTAATTATGGTAAATAACATCATAAAAAAATATATAGACAAAGAATACATAGAAATACTAGATTAATTTGCCCCAAATAATAACGGCCCAATTTTAACGCGGCACACGGAGATTTTCTCTGTAACTTGCCCGTTCGATTCTGGCTTTGGAAAAAATGAAAATGAACCGCACTAAACTGTGTACATAATTGAGTAATTAAACTGACTATTTTAAAAGAATACACTATACAGTAATTTTGTGGTCGAACTTTTTCCGAAAAAATTAAAATCGGATTTTCCATCAGCCATGGGCCATAATAACTTCAATGTACCAAATAAAGGAATAAGTAATACATTATAATATTATTTAATAAGTCGTTATTGTATATAATAGTATATTATTAACAACAGTATATTTTTGGTACTCGTAAACTATCCATAAATAACTGTCCGCATACCTATTTGGCTATTTATAATTTTAATAATGAAAACAAAAATATTATTTACGACCCTGACGGCCGATTGGCGTACTGCAGCCGACTGCAGAGTGCAGGCTGATTAAACGTTATTATTGTTATTAATGTTATTATGTAGGTACCGTTCGTAAGTTAAACTACTTCAGGTCTTCAGAAGTCAGGTCGCTATTTCAGCTTTACTACGGTTTACGGCTACGACATCGACTACAACTTACGGATTTATCTACGGATCTATACGTTTATCCATATTATTTTCTATTTTGACTCATAATTATTTTACAGTTTTTAATAGTTATAGTATTATATTATCTCATACATTTTTATTTTAGAATTTTTTTTTTCTCACAAGTCATTTGTAAATAACTTGTAAAAAAAATAGATTGTAATCTATTCAGAGAACAAAAAGTAAATTTATTTAGGAATTATGTTTTCTAATACAGTGTTTAATATTTCAGCCTGTCCCCTAACAAGCGATGAGTACAGAATCATTTTGAATTGTGCTGAGGCAAATAAATGGTGTACTACGCCACCTGTCAAACCAAATCCTGGAGACATTATTTTATACAAAAACGAGAAAAAGCCTTTAGATTGGAAAAGTGACCAATATAGATGGCGGGATATTGGAAGAGCGAAACAACCCAAGCAGTCGCCATTTCTAAAAGTAAGCTTTTCAATAAAAAATAATCGATTTTACATACCTAATGGCTAATTGTATACAATCAGCGGCGGATTGGCTAAAAATTTAACTCATAAATTAAGTATAAAAGTATGCATGACTAGAAGAAACTCTCATAGATAAAACCCTTATGCCGGGTTGCATAAAAGTTATTAATTATATAGCTAACGAATGATTAGCTAATGGCTCATTAGTGATTTTAACGCCTCGTTAGATCAATAATCAATTTTTTGATTTTCCAAGGAGGATAATATATTTTATTTATAATCTCTTATTTAATATATACATCGCAATGTAACTAATATTTGCAATGAAGATGGAATAGCTGAATAGCATGATTTCTTCTTGTGTCATGTTGAATATTTTCCCCAATCAAATGCATCAATTCACCAAACATGACTTTAGAAAGACTAAAAAAGGCTTATTTATTAGGTATCTTATTAATACATACCTATACATAAAAATTGAATTAGATTTATATACCGGAATCTACGACTGAATTCTACATCATCAAAATAAGTCAGTGGATCAGATCTATTTCGAAACACCCTTGGTTTTGGTAAACGTATCAATATATTTAAGATAAATTCTTCTTCACTCTCATTCGATGATGATGATGATGATTCATAATACAATGCCATAATTTAAAAGTAAAATTTAACTATCAATTAATTAAATATGACACAAGCAAAAAATAATAATTAATACAAAAGTATATATTATTAATATAAAAAATTATGTTTATGTTATCAGTTATCATAAAATGTAAACATAAATTGTTTACAGATAACACGTTTTAACGAGCCTTTAAAGTTTAGCGATCCGATATTGGGTAATTATCTAATGGAGCGTTAAACTAAAATTTAACGGCCGTTAAATATTTAAAAGAACGTTTATGCAACGAAATTTATTTAGCGAGTCGTTAAAGCTGCTAACGGTCCGTTAAATATTTAACGATCTTTTATGCAACCGCAAATAAGTAATATAATAAATATAACCGCAAATAATAAATATAACCGCAATAAATAATAATAATAAATATGCATACGCAAATTGCTTAGTGCTTACCTCCATAGCTTTATTTTTTACATTTTCATTAGACATTATAGAGCGAATATTTTGGCATGACTTAGTCGAATTTGCAAGTAATTTTTGTTTTTTCTCCTTAATTTTTGGGCTCCACCTTTTCTTTTATTATCCGATATTTTATTCAAGCAGTTTATACATTTTTTGACAAATAACTAATAAGACATTAGAAATTTAGAAAAGCGTTCTGGAGTTCACACTTCACAAATCACAGTTAATATTATAATATAAAAATAAACAACAACAATTAAATAAGTGATAAATAAATTCGATACCGTGATTTTTTGGTTTTGTCTAACACATACGTGAGTACCTACGTGACATAGGATATTAGACTGGTTTTTGCCAAACATACTAATTGATCTAATGAAGTGATATGAATTCTGAAAAACAGATTTGAATTCGTCATCAAGTCTACTTGAAATTGATTTTTATACATTTTTAATATTATCCACTAAATTTCTAAAAAAGAGTACTTTAAAAATTGTCGCATTTCATTTTTTGAAGAAATTAAATTAAAAAATTAAAAATGTGGAAAAGTCGATTTCAAGTCTACAACCTACCATTAATCATAAAAATTTCAGTAATAAAATAATTATATAATATTAAAATATATAATTTAATATACTTATCAATATTTAATAGATGACACTAGGTGTCTGGAGAAATGATTTATTAATGTCTTTAATTTTCAATCTTTATGTGTACATTGCACAAGTACAACATATTATATTATAACAATATACTTAATTTTTAAAATAAACATAGGTTTCACAGTGAAATAGCAATAGAAAATTGTGCTTCCTTCGTAATACATTTTTTCGTAATACATCAAGCTACGTAAAATGTAGATCCCCTTAATGTTTTCCTTATTCGGTATTCCCATTGATTTCGAATGTACGCTGAGAATTTACCAATTTAGAAATCTAAATACTGCCGACTGAAATTGTCGGCTAAAGGTGCGTTCCCACTGGCTTTCTTTGATGTTTACCGACATCCATCGGGAACCCGCGGCTTTGGCCGATCGGCTACAAAATTGGCGTATTATGATATAATATTTATTTGTTTTTGTACGTTGTACTACGTCCGTCGGCATAATGCCCACCGTGCAAAGAACCGTTCCAAACGTTCCAGGAATATACATTTTAAGTTCCAATATAACATGAAAATGTTTCATTACCAGAAAGTGTTTGTAATATTCCACAAAAACACGAGTTATGTATATTTTTAGTTCCAGTGTAAACGTTACAATGAAACGTTCCCGACAGACCTACATTTATGTTTTTATTAAAACATAGTTTCTTAAAATGTGAAATGTTCCCAATGTGTTACGAGAATATTTCAGCAAAACACTAACTCCAACCGATCCGATAACAAAGGGGAATTTTCGACCGTTTATATCTAAAAATAAATATTAGTATACACGCACTAACATAATACACAGATACACTGTATACGTGCATACACAATACAGCTGCACAGATAGAAATATTTGGTTAGGTTAGCACGAGTTGGTGTTGAAATAACTAAGATGGCGTGTAGATTTTCGCTTACTGCCGGCTTGGTGTTGTTATCACATTAGCTGTGCGATCAAAATAATTACTTTTAATGATAGCCAATTTAAATGATTTTTAAGTTAATTCAACCAAATATACAATTAAATTCACCTGCATGGCGATGTTGAATCAACACCAATTTTTAGTTAAAACTAAATTTGTAGAGATCTAGTTACAGTTTTATTATTATTGAAGTAACTTTAAATGATTTTAAATCATCTACAAACTGATGTTAAATTGACACCAGTTACTGTTGATCCAAATCTTAAATGCGCTCTGAATTTGTACTGATGTTGAAATAACTTTACTGATTATTTCAAAATAATCTCACAAAATGTTCAATTTTATCTATATTAAAGTACAATTAACAATAATTTTTGTTCATTCAAGAATTGATAAACGATGAAAGAACAAGGTTTTGGTATTGAAAACATAAAAGCCATTTGTTTTTGTAAATAACTTTCTTTATTAAAATTTTAAATTATTATATAATACTAAACATAAGTATATAAATACATAATATATACAATATAGACACTAAATATATATAAATTATAGTAGCAAAAGTATATACAATATTATAAAGCATATTTTAGTGTAACATATATTTTACCATTAGCTAAAACTCTAGAAATGGTGGGAGTCGGATCAGGTAAATCAGATACATAACATCCAGTATGTTCTGAATTAGAGATGGTATTTTTTACTTCAAAAGCATAGAAATGTGTATCAAAACCAACAGTACACATTGGCTTAATTATAAAATATGGAATTCTACTTTTACCTATAATCATTCTACATATTTTCCCAAATAAGTACATCGCCAAATTCACTCTTAAAACTATCACCATCCCCACTCGATAGTACACTCCTTTATACTTTAACCAAGATGGATATAGTGGATCACACATTAACTCTGGGGGTAAATTAACAAATGGGAACTCAGAAATAGAATTTTTATTAGAACAAGGCCCATGTTTTAAATCTGGTTTCAAACCTCTACAAGTCAAAAAACGACTAGCCATTTGGAGCTGTGCTTTATAGGATAAGGTGTGACCTAAATTAATTCGACAAGTAATAGAATTAGCATAAGCCTTTAAGACTTTGTGTTTGGCTTCAAATCTTAAACTTGAAGTCAATATAATAGGTCCATTTTTAAGGAGTAATTGGCCATAATGTACCATGAAATGATACTTCGGCTTTAATGTACTTTTAGATATCACTAAATACAGACGATTATGTTCTTTTACCAATGAATTCACTAGAACAGAACATTCCGGTTGAATTCGTATTGCACAGCATAGGTCTACTATTTTACGAAGTAAAATGTATAAATGCCAAACTTCATTGTCCCTGGGAACTAATTCACCAATAATAAGTCCAAAATATCTCACGAGGCACAACATTTCCGAGGCAGACATAATAACACTACCGTTAATTAAATTAGTATGGTTAATTTTTGGTGGTGTATTACTCTTTTCAGTCATTCCATAATCAAACAGTTCTATCCAAGTATTCAAAACTTCTAGAGTAATATATTTTAAATCTATAAGAGTGTTAATTATAAGAGCCATATCATACCTAGCAACACCTTCCACTATATCATGCATAAAATCACATACAGAATTGATTGCAACATGATAGCTGGGAATCTCATTAAATATACAGCATTCTTTTATTCCAGTTTCAGAACAGTTACTTAATTTAACATCTATTTCATAATTAACTGGATCTCTAAGTGATTCAATGGATTCAAATGTCATTTTTTGAAGTTCAGATTTAGGAGAACGACATATACGGCAATAATGGTTGGCCGAAAAGCTTTCAGTAAAGCCTAAAACCCCTTTAACCCCAAGTTATCTCCTAATACTAGACCGAGAGCAAAATAAATTTGATAGTTCTTGCCGTTAACCATAATAGAAATACCATTTTCATATAAATCAATGAGTTCCTTTTTAAGAGCATTAAACATGGTATAATTATTAATTTTTTGGATTCCTCGATCTTCAGAATGAAACAAAAAAGCAATAAAAATATTTTCTAACGATGATAAATATTCTGGAGGTAAGGCTGGCACTGTATAGTACACACATCCTATTTTGTGTATCCCTGAATGGGATCCTAATGGATTACCCATTTCTACATCGTCGTAGTAAAGAAATATGGGGAATACAGTTTTGTTAGAAAATGAAGATATTATTTTTTCCCATGTAGAACCATTTAAAAATGAAGTTAAAATTGTTGTCTTATTTAAAGATTCATTAGTATATTTAAGAGCCATATGTAAGACACCAGGAAGTTCAAAAAATTTTGTTAAATTCGCTTTTAAAGAAAGTAGATGTCCCTGTATAGGTACCATTAATAATCGGTCTACACCTAAGATATTTTTCTTTTCTTTTCTATGCCCAACTACTACTGTTTTGGGGAGAGTGAATAAATTATGTGATTCCAAATACTTCTTTCGAAAATATTCGCTTTTAAACTTTGAAAATGAATTCTCAAGAATGTTGAACATATTTTTTACTTCATTTATTTGAGAAACTTCACATGTTGAAATAAGAGAAATAACTTTTTTTTTTAAACTAGATATGATTTCATTAGAAAATAATTCACTAACCCCATTAATTACTTCCTGCAATAATGTGGCTGTTACATTTGGTTTTGAATACAGATTAGTTATAAAACATAAAATACTACTAGTTACAATATCATTGAAATCCTTTTCAATTTTATTTTCATCAGGGTCTTCAGAAATGAAATTTGATTCAGAAACATTAGCTATTATATCAGAACCGGCAGGTAAATAGTCGTTAGATTTTGAAGTAGATATATGTTCAGTATTTAATGTGAAATTTAAGTTATCAATACAATGACTTTTATTTAAATGTTTTCTAAATTTGTTCAAACCCAAAAAATCTCTAAAACAGTTTTGTTGTTTACATGTATACAAAGATTGAGGACCTAAATGATGAAATACTTTCAAATGCCAAATATACTGCTGAATAGAAGTACTTTCTTTATGACATAAAAAACAAATAAACATTTTTTTTACAATAAATTAAATTATTAACTATAAAATTTAGCTTTAATTGCTGATACAATGGTTGAAGTCTTATCATAAGGCGTTTCTAATTTATAAACTAATAATTGTAAAACAAGCCAAGTATCAAAACATTGTTTCGGATACTCACAATGTAAAGCAAAATATAATTTAAAAGTAATATCTAAAGCTTTAAGTGGACACTGAAAGGACCATAATTGATCATTAACTCTTACGTAACATGTTTCAATTGAGTAAATGTCATTTCCCACTAAAATAATATAAGGCTGTACTGTTTCTCCGAACTGAGCATACTTAGAACGTTTAGCAATAATTTCTTCATGCACACTGGAAAGGTTCTAAAAAATGAAAATACAACTTCTATTTTTTAATAAATAATTTACTTTTTAATAATGTTGTGTTAAAATTTAGATACTAACGGTAACATGACAAACAAATGCAGCAGATGATTCTTCTAGTGAAGGTTTCCAAAACTTCAATTTTGATTTAGTATTACCTACATTCAAATTTTTAATTTGTGTTTTTGTAGGAACAAAATATGGCAGTAAAAGCAGTCTTAATACATCACGTGTCCTGAAATCTAAAACATACAATACAATCAATTTGAGAAATTATTAATAAACATAGGCGCATTAATTGAATAAATAATATATTATTTAATCACAAGATTTATGTATATATATATTAGCTGAATGGTAAAAAGTTATAGTTGATAGATCAATAAAAAAATATATCTATATTTATTAAATATGTATTACCTCCATTCGCATGTGCCACATCAAGTTTGATAAGAAGATCACGAGCATATTTATCCTTTACTGAACCTCTTCTTAGATTTAATAATACAATGTTAAAATTTGACCAATTATGAAGAAATGAATTCCAGTTGTTATGTATTTCTTGGGGATAAGCAATCTTAAAATCTTCAGCAATCTAAAATAATATTTTATAAATAATTACTTAGGTATACTAGAGTACTATGTATCTATTATACTTAGATATATATAAATATATATGTGTGTGTGATTTATACATTATATTCTTACCAATATATATCCTCTAGGTCCTTGAAGTGCTGGCCATAACTTAAACACTGATTCAAGATGGCGAGAGCAAGACCCAAAAATATCATATTTTCGAATTTCATACGTTGATTTCCACTTTACCATAAAATTATCATCAAAAGGTGATGATAAACCTTCATTGGCCAACCAATTCTTGGTATACTCAATGTCCTCTTAAAAAAATACAATAAGGCACATGAAATAAATAATATAGGTATATATTAATTATATAAATAATTATTTATTATTATACATACTGTACAGACTAAGGTTTATATTATTGAAGTACCTACCTGAAAACTGTTGAAATGTAGTCTCGTCTAAATCATTACCACGTTTCATACGATCATAGCCAATAGCACCAACACTTCTTAGTTTTCGTGCAACATTTTTCCACCTCTCAACAAGTTTTCCTTTTGCATGCGACTGATTTGGCCCTTCTTCTCTTGTTGGAATAAAGTATACACTCTATACAAACATATATATATATATATATATTTAGATATATGATATATAATATAAATCATTCTATTATGAATTATTCTTAGGTTAAAAAATATAGTGCTATTAAATAAAAGTAATTTAAGCTTTAATTGTTGGTTTATATACTAATTTACATAAACATACTTTTTCTTCTTTTGGAAAAATTTCTTTGATCACGTCAGTTATTTGTCGGAAAAAAAATCATTTCCTCTGTAATAAAATAATTATTTTTAAATGAGTACTAATAAGTATTATACTAAATTATTTAATGCATTAGGTAATAATGATATTTTTTAAATACTTATATCTTAACACTTTATGGTATTGTTCAAATAATTATTAGTTATGAAGAGATAAGATGAATTTATCAAAAATAATAGTAGGTGCCAACATTTTATTTTTAGTAATTATCTTTTAAAATAAGAGATAGTTTCTGAAAGACATCAACAATAGTGAAGTATAGTACTAATATTGTGATGTCGTTTATTATTAAAAATAAAAAATATATAAATATTTTTACTTTTCGCGTGCCCTCAAAATTTTTTGGCGTGCCATGGATTTGCCATCCCTAGTTATAGAACATTGATTGGCGATTAAATTTTCATTAGTTGAATAGAAAAATATAATAAAAAATTTGATAGTAGTTTTATTACTAAAATATTGGAAATATTAATTATTTAGTTATGCTTAAATTCCAATTTAAAATGATAACCGTAAGTAAAAAAAATAATATATGTTATATGTTTAGGTGTGATGGTGTTAAAAATGTGTTAGTATTACAAATTAAATAATGAGTAAAATAAGTTTAATTATTAATATTAAAGTAGCCTAAATAAAATAAATAACTAACCTACCTACTAATAAATGGCTTATTAAGTTAAACATATTTTTAGAGAATATTACAAGCATACTATCAAATTTGTATTAGTTAAAATTCTTACTTTAATTAGGTAACTGATTTTTTAACCATGTCTTAATAAGACTGAATAATATGTTATGATTAAAATTATTTTAAAAAGAAGCTCAATGCATGTTTAGTTATGTTAATCAGTTATTAATTACAGTGAAAACTCTCTATAACGAATCTGAAGGGACCAAGTGATTTCTTTCGTTGTACACAGTTTATGTAATAGAGAGAGTAATGAATTGACTTATGGGATATAAAGGCAAACCAACCATTATTATATAATGTGAACGTTGTATAGAGTTTTTCGTTATAAAGAGTTTCGTTATATAAAGTTTTCACTGTATTTATAAGTTAATAGGTATAGATAAGTAGAAAATGAAAAAAATTAACATTATATTGTGTTGATGTAAATGAGTAGGTATAATTTTCTTATGCATATAAATGTTAAATTTATTATGTTATAGCCTATAGGTATAAGGCACCTAGTTAATTTCATTATTATAAATAGTTAAATGAAAAGAAGATCCAATAAAAACAGACAAATAATCAAAGTTGCCAGATTTTAAAGTAGGTATGATTAAATAATAATAAATGGGAAAATATTTAATTTAAAATTCGGTAAGTATATTACTATATGGTACACACTTGTTTTTTTCTTGAAATAAATGTTTAATAATAAGTTTTGTTAGTAAATTTTGTGCTTCGTCCGATAGATGCCCGTCATTAGCCATAGAGTCAGCAAATATAAAACGTCCATCATTGGTATTGGTACAGTGGAGTAACTCAAGTAAAGTCTATTAGTGAAGTGATGGAAGTATTATAATCGTATTATAATATTATATAAACTATAATCTATTAGTAGGTACTTACTTCTACTGTCCATTGCATAGGTTTATATTTCACACGTATTTCAGCAAAAGAGGTAGAGGAATATTTTAATACCGTAGATGTAGGTAAAGTAGAATTCTGTAAATTATTGAAATCCGCAGAAGCACTTGCACATGTCACAGGAGTCAATTCAGTTAATACATTTTCTGTTTGTGAGCTTTGAAGAAATGAATCAAACTAGGTAACGCAAGTATACACGATTAAACAAATGTACAATGTACAAAATTATTTTGAATCATAAACAAAGTACCATATTATACCTACACACGTCACACAATACTAGTAAGTTCGCAGTTTCGCACAAGTCACAATTATAGTTAATGTTATACTTACCATTTGCTCACTATCTTGAAACGAATCCATTGTTAATGTTGAAATAATAATTGTCGGTGAAAGAAAAAAGTATGCCAATATTGTGGCCGTTATAAATATGAAATAATATGTAAGACCATGTATTATGTAACATACTAACATCCCAAAATGGAAACCAGTGTTGAGTCGGATACAATTATTAAACAATAAACAGTAGTACCACGGATTAGATATAGTACTCTATGGTACGGCCGAAAGCCGTAATAACACACTTTGGGAATACCCCACGCCTACAGTAAATAATATGATAACATTATAAGGCGATTTATTAGAACTATTTTTAGAACGAATGAAATAATAATAATTATTCATGTAGTTAAATTTTTAATTTACGTTGCCATTTGCCATTGCCCATTCGCCATCCGGCAAACGTGTTGGTGATAAATACTGTTAGGGAAAAAATAATATAATATGACAATGTTAAATTAGGATTTTATTGTATTAAATCTTAAAATGCATCTCTGTAGTCATCAATAACAACGTATATTCATTTTATAGAATTAACAAACCTGTGTGGTTATTTTAACAAGACTTGTTTGTTAGTTTAAAATATCTTAGTGTTAAAATGACTAAACGAGGAATGTTAAATCAATTATGTTACAGTTAAAATTTCTGAAACTTAATTTGACAATTGATACACTTATAATAAACTAAATTCTTTTCAACTTGAATATAACATAGGCTAACAAAACTTTTACATACTTTTTGTTTTAACAAGATGTAATGTTGGATATTAACAGTCAATTCAACACCCCAATGTTGTTAATTAATACAAAAATGTCTACAGTGTCTACATGTCATCTAATGACATTTAGATACTAACACCTAATCTAATGTAAAATTAACACCAATATTTCTATCCGTGTGCTATATAGCTATTGCAGCGTAATAAACCATAGATATTAAAGATAATAAACTATAAATAATTCTAATTCTAACGCCATATCGTCGATGTGGTGCGTATGAACTTCAACGATGTTAAATGAAACTCGAGCGTTTGTTTGCTCTTAGTGATAATTAGAGTCCGGATTTGTATGCACTCAAAAAGTCTAAAATAGTATGCATTTATGCATCTAAAAACTTTTAAATATGCACTTAATATGCTCTTATTTTTTTAATTATATGCAAAAATATACTCTTGCCCAACATATATGCATTTATTTGCATAATTTTTTATGCACTTAATTATGTTTTTGTTATTTTTTTAATTTCTTTCATAAATAATAATTCAACTAAATTAGATAGGTAACTTAATTTTTTAATTGCAGACACCAACTTACAATATTGGTTGAGGAATAGTAAATATTTAAAAATGTATTCAACAAATAAAACAAATATTTTAATTAAGAATAGTAAAAAATAATAAATAAAATCATATTAAATCCTCTTATACCATTTCTTTGGTTAATATTTTTGAATAAAGATACAAAATAAAGAAATTAAAAAAAAAAAACACGGTTTTATAAACTTTAATACTTTAATCGGTACCAAATATGCTTGAATCTGCAAACATGCAAATATGAAATACAACTAACAAATATTTTAACTATGCATAAAATGGTTTAAAATGTTTTAGTTCTATATTTTGTTCTTGTTTTAACTATTTTACTTCACCTTAACACAAAAGAACCAGGCATTTTTATACTTCATGTAGTTTGTTTTTTTTTAAATTATGAGCAGAGCCGTGTTAAAGGGGGACAAAGGGGGCAATTGCCCCCGGGCGCCTTAGTTTAGGAAAATTAAGGGGGGTGCCTTTATTTGTGTTTAATATGCTATCTTTGGCCTCAAAAGAAATTTTGTCCCGGGGCGCTGAATTACTTGACACGGTCCTGATTATGAGTCAGCAATTCGGCATAAATTCAATTTCAGAATTTCAGTCGGCAATACTTGATCTCACACCTCCCCCCCCCCCCCGGCAAAATTGTATACCACCGGCCGTCGGTGTTCGATATGATTTAATACATTGGTTTTCAACCGGTGTGCCGCGGCACACTGGTGTGTCGCGAGCGCCTTTTAAGTGTGCCGCGATAAATCTCTTAATAGTTTTATAATTCTGTATTTGCCTGAATATTATTATCGATATTCGGTAAAAACCAAGGCTTTGCAACCGTATGGGTTTTTCGGGTTTTGGGTTTCGGGTTTTTGAATTTTAAATTGGGTTTTCAAACGGATGTATAAAGGTGTAAGATAATTCGGGTTTTGAGTCCCCACAAATAAATTGGTGTTATAAAGGTATTGACCCATTTATAGATTTAAAGTGGAGGGAAGAATTTTTGGATTTACAATGTTAATTTGATTTTGTATACACTTTTTTGGGTAGTAGATTTGGTCCAAAAGATTTATCCAGTATCTCTATAGATTAGAAATCACTTTGAGATGGTACTTTAGAGAAGTAATTTTTCTAATTTCTCAATAGTTTTTCCATCAATGAAGAAAAAATCTGGGTTTTATTCAGGTTTCAGTTTAATTCGGGTGCAAAGCCTTGGAAAAAGCTGATAAATACTAAAAATAAAGACTGAATCATTAATCGTAGATACATATAATAGTGATTAATATTAGTATGCCCGTCGCAGCCGTTTCTATCGTTTTACGTCGCGTCCAAGAACGTTTAATTATCGCACATTGTGTTTATAATATGCTATTATATGGATTGGTGTGCCGCGAAAATTTTTTGTGAGTTAAAGTGTGCCGCATTGGTAAAAAGGTTGAAAACCACTGATTTAATATCTTGTTATTGTATACATATCATAAATTATTGAGTTCGCAACTCGCGCTATATTGCCGACTGTCGTGTAAACCATATTTTACGAAATTGACTATAATAGTTTTATGAGTGGCGGATTTAACTGTCGTTTTAAGTTGATTATCTCTTAAGAGGATGTCAGCGCAATATTTGTTTTCTCTCTCAGACCCACGCGCTATATTAATAAAACTCTCACCTAAAATCGCTGTTTATGATTTTTGAGAAATCTTAGAGGAAAATCACCTATTGCAAAAATTATAAAGGATAATATTTTTGAGGGTATGACATATCGGTTTTATATATTATATTGTTATTTTATTTTATATATTCGAATTTAAAAATAAAAAAAAATTGTAAATTTAACTTTAAGTGATGTTTAAATTGTTTTGAGACAATATTTAGACGAATCGATATGTCAAACCGTCAAAAATATTATTCTCTATCGTTTTTGTAATGGGTGATTTTACTCTAAGATTTCTCAAAAACATAAAAAAAAACGATTCTCCGTAAATGCGTTTTGTCTATGTTGCGCTGTTGCGCATGAGCCAGAGAGAGAAAACGAACAGTGCGCTGACATCCTCTTAAGTAGCTATATAATATTACATATAAATGTGTAGCATATATGTTTATGGAATGAACTAACGTATATTGTTAAAATTACTTAATTTATAAATACAAATTAATGATATTAATTAGTAATTACAATTAAAATAATTTAAAAGATTCTTCATTAGATCGCAATCCGTCAGTTACCATTTTAGTTAGACCTGTCCATGAATAAAGATATTTTTCTGTCAAAAAATATTTTGGTCTATATATATTTCCAGTAGATATTGGATAATACATTATATCGAATGCTTTTTACATACCTAACCTATCAGTTGATTTTCAATTAAAACTATTAGATAGTTTGATAAACTATCGACCAGTTTCAAATACTAGAAGTATCAAATGGTTAAATTTTTATTATGTTTAATGACTATTACAATATTTCAATTTACAAGTTATTACGACGTGGTTTTTTGTCTTCACGAATTACAATGTATAAATACGACCCGTCATCCTATTCTAAGTAGTAGCCTGGTGTATTGTATTGTTTAGACTTTAGACCATCAAACGACGCTAAAGCCAAAAATACGGAAAAATTATGTAGATACCTTTCTAACGAGGTAATAATATTATTATACTATCCACATTCCACATATTAATATAATTATTAATAATAATATATTGTATATATTATTTTTAATAATAATTTGTTTTTTATTCATTAATGACAACACAGGTACCTGTTGAAATCTGTAACGTACATGTCTGTACAGTACCTACAAATGTATAATTTTTATTTACGTATAAATGTATAATAATACATGCTATAATACCTACACATTATTTTACACAATAGTATAATATTTTACCATATAATAACTATAACAATTATAAAATACGAGTATACATGCATTAATTATAAACATATATAAATATGCGCTGTCGGTCAAAACAACAAAAAAGTCAATAGGTAATAATGTTATTTGCTAGATAATAAAGACAATGTGTCATGTGAATAGCGTCTCATACCTTAAAACATGCGTTGTGGTGGGTTCTTGAAAGAGGGGTATCGTGTGCAGTGTGCGTTAATGGAGACATGTCTCACGATCACGAATGTATTGTTATTAGAGATGTTAAAATACGGTATTTTATTTTTGTTTTGTATTATACCGGTATTATACCAGTGTTATACCTTATAGAACTTTGCAGTACCTTAAACTATAGGAAATTTAATAAAGGTTATAACCCCTATGTCAATTATTATGAAATATGAATTTTAAAATGAATTATTCGAAAAAATGGGTAAAAATTCAGAAAACCTTTAAAAAACACATAATACAAGAATTATTTTAGACATAATTCACATGGTACCATGATTTAGGTACCATATGCCCATATACATAGTGACTAGAAATTACTTATATTTAAAATATTTTAATTACAATTCACATTTCATAGAACATTTTATTTTTAAAATATCAAATCAAATGAACTAAAAAAATTAGGATTTGAAGAATAATATTATATGACAAAAAAAAATTAGGTATTAGATAGTTACTATATTACTTATTTGTTTTATTTATATTTTATTTATTTTATTTATTATGTTATAATTATATTATATTATTTATTATATTTTATTTATTATTTATATTTATTTTATATTTACTTTTTACTTTATTTAACTTTTATAACTAAAAATATTTTTTTTTTATACCATGTGTATAATACCTCGTATAATACAGTTTTATACCACTGTATAATACAAACTCACATCTCTAATTGTTATGATATATTAAATTAACCTAATTATAATTATAATTATAATTAGGTAAATCATTATTTTATATTATTATCTTATCGCCTTGCGGGTACATTTAATATATCATAATATATTATATAATAATATAATATAATATATAATATATAATATTATTATATTATAATATATTATATATTATAATATATCATATTGTATCAATCATAATACGAGTATAATACTCGTATTATGATTGATACAATATTATCTGGATACATTTTTTAACTAAAATGTTAGCAATAAATAAAAATCACCATCGTAGTATACAGCTAGTATAACAATAAATTATACAGGGTGATTCTTTTATCAAACAACACTCCCTTAGTGTTTGTGTGTTAATACCACCTAACATACACCTATAACACACAAACACCACCAAAAACCAACCAACTTTGGGAGGCTATACCTTGTAAACTGATTATCGAAAAATGAAAATTTAAACGTGAAAATTCATTGAAAAAATAGCTTTTTTTAATTTATGAAATTTTAAGTACCTATAGATTGTCATTTGAAAATCAAAAGTTGATAATGGTTTACCTGATAAATATAAGGGTGAAAATATTTTAAAAAAATATACAGTTCTAGAGCAAGATGGATCTAAAATTTAAAAAAAAAAAATTTGAAAAAACTCAATAGTTTTTGAAATAATGAGTGTTGTTTGATAAAAGAATCACCCTGTATATGTATTGTCATTTAAAATTGAATTGTATACATACATCTAATTTATACAAATATTTTTAATTTCTATAACATGCAAACTACATAAAAAACTACATAAATGATTGTGTTCGTAAGCTAGGCTTGTTGTGGAGGCAAGGGTTCTTAAATAACTACTTATACTTGCTAAATAGAAAAATAAAATATTTGATAATAATAAAGTCGTTCATAATTAACAACTTATAATACAATTACTTACGTATATAATTTTTAGATATTTTTGTCAAAAATTGTTTGAACTACAGAATAAATGAAACAATCCGGCTGGAATACATACACAATTATAATAAAATTGTAATGCTAGTAGTTAATTTTTTTCATTTGCCATTTTTTTTTATATACCATTTAAAGATTATAAATAGGGTAAGGATGTTTATTATGACTTTAGAAACCTTAACAATTAAATTATGTTTTAAATTTGACTAATTTTTTAATTATGATTTATGACTACTTGATTTGTTTTAATTTTCTTTTTCTTTTTAGGTGTATTATTACAAATCTGATGTGGTTGGTTCTGACTTTACAAAGAAGGCATATACATTACTCGATGAAGGAAAAAGAGCTTCCACAACGGTCATACATTACTTTGGCTCAATTGATGGAATTGTAGAGACCTCCCATGGAAACCGAAAAAGCAACATTGTAATACCACATGTTATGACCACAAAATCTGAAATACATTCACAACAATGTGATTTGAAAGAGCAGCCTAAAAAAGTATATAGAAAACGTACACAACTCGATGTTCCCCCAGCTTTGATTCCTGTGTTGGCTCTAAGAGATGCCAAACAGTGTGCAAACTCTATAGGGAATGAGCGCCAAAAGCGTTTATTATCCAAAGATGATGTAATTGGGCTGTATCTAACACATAATGAAATACCTGAGTATATTCATGTTATGCAGTTAATTCCAGAGTTTGTTGTAGTTTTTTTCACCATGCCCATGATGACCTTGTTTGACGAAGTAATTCATATGCCTGAACTTGTTCTTCACTATGATACAACGTTCAACATTGGGGATTTCTATGTGTCACTTCTTGTATACAAACATCCTGCATTTGAAAAAGAACCTGTTATTCCATTGGCAAGCATGCTTCACCATTCAAAAAAAACTGATGTACACAAATTATTTTTTGAAACTTTCAAGACCAAGTGTAAAGCCATGGAAATATGTGGATTAAAGTTTGTAACAGACCGTGAAGCTGTTATTACAAAAGCACTACAATCTTCATTGCCAAATGTCAGTTTATATTATTGTTGGAACCACATACTGCGAGATGTTGAATATTGGGTTAAGAAAAAAAGACATGGCGAAGACTGTGATGAAGACATTTACAAAAATAATGTTTGGGATCTTCTTGACAGTGATAGCGAAGATCAGTTCTTCTTAAAATATGAGAAAATGGCTGACACTTGGACAAAAGAATTTGCAAAGTATTTCGATTCGTACCTTAAGGATGATATAATGACAAGTGGCAAGTGGATTTTGAATAGCTCAGAAGTAAACATTTACAAAGAGAGGACGGGCATTACTAACAATCCCTCTGAAAGCTTTAATTCTGTATTGAAACGATTATTTACAAAAGAGGTTAAAGCACAAGTTTGTATACTTTCAATGTACGAACTGTATCAATATTATAACAAGGAAATTATACGAGGATACAGTAAACTTGGTGATTATAAATTAAAAACCTATTATGTTGATGACCTTTATGTAAACCCAATGAAAGCAGAATATCCTAAATCTTCGATAGATCTTAAAGACATCCCGTATTGTTTCATGAATAAGGACATGAGAAGCAAACAGTTGGAAAGTGATGAAGAAGAATATAGCACATTTTCATTGGCAAAACGATTAATTTTGCAAAATAGAATTGTACATGTTCCCCAACTTCAATGTTTTATAGTTGAAGGAGAAAAATAGGAATACCTGGTGAAATTGAATGACAATAAAAAAGATTCATGTACATGCAAGCTGAAAACAAATTGTCACCATATTGAAGCAGTGAAATATTCAATTAATTATATGGATGTTATGCAAAACAATGTAAAACTACATACTTTGGAACGTAAGAGGCGTGGTTATACTGCTGGGAGGAAAAAATTACCCAAGAATGTTACTATCTTGGAAGCAGCAGATGATTCAGAATTGTTTTCCCAGTCCAAAAAAGATTTGACTAAAATTTGCATGATACCAACTGTCACACCAACAAGCAACTCGGTTAAAAAGCGGTTTGTGCAGTGTATGCCAATGACAAATGATGATGAAGAAATTGAGGTGACACCAAAAAATAAAAACATATTTAATGAACAGTCTACGCCCAAGATAATTGAATCGAACAAGTTGTTTTCTATTAAGCGAGACCTGTTTGAGCGATCTATAGAATTAAGTCCGATAGAAAACCAGCTTAAATATTCTGAAGGAACTGGTTCAAAAACAAAACTGAACTTGAGCACTAAACGGACAAAATTGGATATAGCATATAATGTTTGTGGAGTGCAAGTGTACGAGAATAATCTGGCACCATTATCTAGGAGAAAAATGGATGGTTATAATGATATTGAACTATTCATTTATGGTTCTACCATATGTGCTTACTTGTCTATACTTTGCCATGAAAGGATAGGAACTGAAGTGACAATGTATACTTGTGAAGACATAATTGTTAGTCACAGTGATGAAAATGAATTAGAAATGTTGAAAACTGGGTTAAGAGAATTTCTGTCTCGGAAAGTGCCAGATAATGATGTTGTTTTATTTCCAGTTTGTAAGAATAGTCATTGTTATTTAATTGTTGTTCTAACCAAACTGTATACTGTATTATATCTAGATAGTTTGGGTTTATTAAAACGGAAAGACTTAAGTTTTGTAATGAAAATATTCAAGTTATATGCCAAATTCAATGACCAAGAATTTGATGAAAATCGATATAGCTATTATGCACCAGATGTTTATTGGCAAATAAATGGTTACGATTGTGGAGCTTATGCGTGCATGTTTGGAGAAGCAATTATTTTAGGGGACAATTCTTCTTATACAGTTCCAATAAACGGTAACTTTGAGGAATAGCGAATAAAAATTAAGGATAAAATAATGGAATACATGCATACAAATTCCGCATCACCAAATGAATATAACTTAAAAGTTAAAATTTAAGAGATTTATTTTTAAATGCACCATTAATATCCAAGAAGCAGTTTCAAAAGAAATCCCATTTCGTGGAGATGCAATGACATATCTTGGCCAAATTGCTAGTACATATTGGCAATTTGTGGAGTGTGGTGTATGTGAAAAGAAGAATACTACTGATAATTCGCACAACATTACAAAGAAATGGGTTTATTGCAAAAATGGTAACCACTGGTTACATTGGTCCTGTGTCGGAATAAACGCAACTAAAGAATTGCCATTCGATTCATACACATGTCCCAGATGTGAACATGAAAAATTCAGTGAATAATAGATTTCTATGCTTAAATTGAATTATTCATGATGTTCTTTTGATTGCATAACATGAATTTCCCATCACCCCTAAATACACTTTTAAGTTATAGTAAACAATATGATTTTTGGTATTTAGATGTGATTGGATATAGTGTTAATAATGCAATTTTGTATTATGGTTGAAATATTTACTTACATAGCTTTATTCGTTGAGTAGTAGTGATATCATATGATTTCAACTATGGGCTTATTAATGTACAAAAATCTGATTTAATTATTATATATGCAGTCCACCAATGTCCCATAATCGTGTAAGTACTTAAAAAGCGAATATTGTAATGTAAATAATGAACTGCGGTGTTTTTGTAGGCCTACTGGGGAACTTTTCACCGCTTTTAACCCTGCAATGTGTAGATTGGAATCAGGGGCGGAGTGGCCCATCTGGAAATCTGGAATTTTCCAGATGGGCCGGTACTCAAAGATACCAGATGGGCTGGACCTGCCACAACAATTGAAAAAAAAATATTCAAACATTAAATAATAATATTTGTATAATCAGTATTAAATGTTGATAATAATTATTGTTATAGTATGGTATTTCCACTTCCTCGTACACACGACTACACGAACTGTTCTTATCTATCGCATAGGTTTTAAATTCTAATTATAGAATTGAATAGTATATATTTTGTAAGTCGTTGCTGTGTACATTATAACATTATCAGTTGTTACTCTATGCAATAATATAAACGATTTAATAAAAACAGAATTATCACAATATTCTAAAATCATTAAAACCGCTGTTTTCGCCCATTTTTTCATTGTTAGTTGTTTTTGTTTTTTCTCTACAAACAATTATTTACCTTTTTACAATTTAATTTTCTCATAAATTCATCATGAATAATTCACTCACGTTGAAAAAAAGAAAAGGAGGAGCAGAAAAAGAACGTGATAAAAAAAAAAAATTACTTCTCAAGTCTTCTCAAAATTGCACAAAGATTATCTCGTTATTTCGTACAACCAGTAAGTAGTTAATATTTTTTATTATTTGTTAAATTTAAGGAAAATTCTTAATATTTTTAATACTCGAAGGTAAATTATTATTAAAAAAAAAAACTGTCTAGTGATCATTTAAATTTTGTTTTTATTTAAAATAGATCAAGCTACAAGCAATTATACAGTTGAATCTAACGAAAAATGTGCGAACACTGATGCTGTTGATACTGACTTGCCTACTTGTTCATATACAGTACTTGAAAGTAATTTATTATTTTTAAAAAAAACTGTCTAGTGCTCATACAAATTTTGTTTTTATTTAAAATAGATCAAGCTACAAGCAATTATACAGTTGAATCTAACGAAAAATGTGCGAACACTGATGCTGTTGATACTGACTTGCCTACTTGTTCATATACAGTACTTGAAAGTAATTTATTATTTTTAAAAAAAACTGTCTAGTGCTTATACAAATTTTGTTTTTATTTAAAATAGATCAAGCTACAAGCAATTATACAGTTGAATCTAACGAAAAATGTGCTAACACTGATGCTGTTGATACTGACTTGCCTACTTGTTCATATACAGTACTTGAAAGTAATTTATTATTTTTAAAAAAAACTGTCTAGTGCTTATACAAATTTTGTTTTTATTTAAAATAGATCAAGCTACAAGCAATTATACAGTTGAATCTAACGAAAAATGTGCTAACACTGATGCTGTTGATACTGACTTGCCTACTTGTTCATATACAGTACTTGAAAGTAATTTATTATTTTTAAAAAAAACTGTCTAGTGCTTATACAAATTTTGTTTTTATTTAAAATAGATCAAGCTACAAGCAATTATACAGTTGAATCAAACAAAAAATGTGCTAAAACTGATGCTGTCGATACTGACTTGCCAATAGTACTTGAAGGTAAATTATTGTTTTAGTTATTTTAAAATAAGAACTGTATGTCTGAATTAATATATACATTATAATTTTTAAATTATTTAAAATATGTTTAAATAGATAAAACTGAAAACTACAACATGACATATTTTATAAAACCAAAACCAACCAGTCTTAAATACTTTTTCAAACTACATCCAGTTCAACCTTGTGACGATTCAACTTTACCATTCAATAGTAGTAAAGCATTTATCCGTAAAAATAAAACAGTTAGAACCTGGTGTACTTATGACAAGAGCAACAAGAAAATGTTTTGCTCGGTTTGTTTAGCTTTCTCAGTAGAAACTAACCCTTTTGTTTGTGGAATGACTGACTGGAAACATATTTACCAACGAATCACCGAACATGAAAATAGTAAAAGTCATGTACAATGTTGTGAAGCCTATTTTATGCACTGTCATCAAAAAGATATTGGTAGTTTATTAAACAGTAATCAAATGCATCTACATCGTGAAGAAGTTAAAAAAAATCGGCAAATCCTAGAACGAATAATTGAAGTTATTAAAATAATAGGAAAACGAGGTTTAAGCGTAAGGGCAAAACGAAATGAGGCAGCATATTTTCTAAGAGATCCTGCATTGGACCACGGTACATTTTTGGAAATGATTATGTTGTTGAGCAAATATGATGCAGTGTTAAATGAACATTTAAATACAATTATTAGTAAAAGTGAAAACAATCATTTAAAAGGATCCAAAGGAAGAGGCAATTTTGTTACTTTTCTTAGTCATTATTCCATTGATAGTATCACCTCAACAATTTCATTAGTAATAAAACAAATAATATCTGAGCAAATTTCAACAGCTGGTATGTTTTCGGTTTTAATTGATACCACACAAGATGTATCAGTGATGGACCAATGTTCTATTATTGTCCGCTATGTTTTCAATGGAAAAATTAATGAAAAATTAATTGGTGTTAAATGTTGTACAGAATCTACCGGAAAAGGTATGATGGAACTATTACAAAGTGCTATGAATGAAGTTAATATTGACACATCAAAATGCATTGGCAACGCAACTGATGGAGCAGCCAATATGCAGGGCGCTTATAATGGTTTCACTTCATGGCTAAGTAGAGTAGCTCCAGAACAAATCCACGTTTGGTGTTTTAGTCATATACTAAACTTGGTAATTTGTGATACTACTAAGAATCCAGTAATGGTTGGCAACTTTTTTTCTTTAATAAATGGATGTGCCGTTTTCTTTAAAGAGTCATATAAGCGAATGAATATATGGAGAAATATAAGTGAAAATAATAATGAAAATATTCGTCACAAGCGTTTACAACAAATTGGAGATACAAGGTGGACATCAAAACAAACTGCATTAAATAGAATTTTTGGTATGTGTGGAATGTATGATGAAGCCATGTACCCTGATTTAATTATTGCACTTAGTAAAATCTGTTCAAAAGAATCTTTTACACCGGACATTCGAACAAAAGCATCCAACCTATTGAAAGCTTTGTTAAAATATGAAACCATTCTTATTGCACATATATTTATGAAGATTTTTTCAATCACTGGGCCACTATCAAGATACTTACAGACTAGCGGATTAGACATTCTTAAATGCATACAAATGGTTGAAGTGTCTTTAAATGAACTTAGAAAAAATCAAAGGAGTATGGAACTTACAAAGAATATGTGCATTGAATTTATTTCTAAAATGAATGATAAAATTTCAACACGGATTAATGAATCTAATGAAGATTTGGAAATCGAAGAAATTCAGAGTCAATTTGAAGTTAAACGTATTTCTAGGAAGAAAAAAATAGCAATTTATGAAGCTGCTGATGATACTATTTTGAATGTTGAAAAAAAGTTTACCGTTGATGTATATAACAGAGTATTTGATACAATTATACAAAGTATGAAAAACCGATTTACAAATAATAAAGAAATACTTCTTGATTTAACATTATTATCACCCACTCATTTTGACTCATTTGTGAATGGACTACCTGAAAATGCTTTCTCTAAATTAGCCATAAAATTAAAACCATATTTTGATGAAGACAACGAAAACGAAATAAAAAATAAACTATGTGAAGAAATTTTAAGTTTTTCCAAATCTTGGAAACATTTAAAGAAATCTGTAGATGATGAATATACTGAAGAACTGTACATAAATAGTGACACAGAAAATGAAGATGAAGACATATCAAAACCATGCAAGACATGTAAAAACTGTAGCATTTGTTGTTATACTGCATTAATTAAGTACAATCTTTACTCGAATGCTTACCCTACATTATCTATTGCTTATCAATACTTACTAACTTTGCCGGTAACGCAAGTGGCCTGTGAACGGTCGTTTTCTACATTAAAATATTTAAAAAACAGGTTGAGAAATTCAATGACAACCGAACATTTGGAGTCATTCATGTTAATGGCGATTGAAAAACAAATTTTGTATAGTTTGGACAACGATATGATAATAAATAAAGTTGGTGAAAAATCAAAACTACTTTCTAAATTACTTTCATAAGTTATATAGGTATATTAAAAATTAAAATACACTTAATGATATTTTTTATGTATATGTAATTATTTAATGAAAAAATTAAAACAAAATGTGTATTTGTTATTTGTTTTAGTTATTTGATAGATCAGTTATAATTTTTTTTTCAAGTCTATACCTACCAGTAGGTTAGGCTCTGAAACAATCAGCCGATGTGGTAATGGGCCGGCAAAATATTTTTTCCAGACCCGAAATTAGGTCCCACTCCGCCCCTGATTGGAATGAGATTGAGCACATGTACAGGGTTAAAAATAAATGAAAAAATAAGAAACGAGTCATGTGTATACCTCTTGGGTGACTTGGAAATTACACATTACAGAAATATAATTTATAGGAAGTTATAAGAAAATTATTACAATCATTAAAAACAGAATTTTATGAACAAAAAATGTATCATTTATAACCATTAGCCATTAGGCATTTTCTTTAGCAATAACATATTATCATACAACTTTTAGTGTGTATGTATATACATTATACAAAACCAAGTTTAGGGCATTTAAATATCATATATAGGCGTTCAAACTCCAGAGTAACTTAATCTCAATTTCAATGATGAATATGTACAGCCAATAAAATATTAATCATTGCCTGTGTTAATTCTTGCAATATTAATAAATGAGAATGCAAGAAAAATAGACGACTTATTTTTTAATTTTAATAAATACTATATGAGTGTTACTGTTATAGGTAGCAGGAAGCTACTCTCCGTAAGACTTCAAGTCATGTATACAAGGTGTAACAGAAAGAACTGGCTTTTAGAATAACTTTTGTTCTAATTAATATTTTTAAATTTTTTTTTTGTTTATTATTAAAAGATCATTGTGCTACACGTACAATATAAAAAATATTTTGTATTTTTTTATTAGTAAAAATAAAAAATTTTAATTTGATTAAATTTTTATTGGAAAAATTCAAAATAGCCAATTTGTAAATTTAATTAAAAGAACAATTTTGATGGTAAAAATATTTATCTAAATCAATTAGTTTAGTTTTTAGAATTTTTTAAAAAATCGATATTTTTTTGCATATTTTATAGAAGCAGCATACTTCATAGTTTAATATACTATATACTCATTGGCATATAAAGATAAATTAATAATTATACTGATTCGGATATTATGATAGCTATGATTTAAATGAGGTATATACAACTGCACGCGTTTTATGTATTACCATTCTGGCACAAATGACAAATCCTTCATTTCAATCATACATTAAATTTCAGGTATCTATATGGATGGATTGTAACATTCTAAGTCACTCTCAAGTGTAATATATTGCTTTATTTTAGTAACTATTGTATCGGTAGGTACTAATTTTGTTTAAGAATTCAGTTTGAAAAAAAGATCTATATAACCATCATAAATAATTTCCAAGAACACATAAGACACAACGTTGGGCACCCAAAATTGACACTTATAACAATGTCAATACTCTACAGGTACAAAAAGGTACAACTGATATGCATTTATTAATATCTTGTAAAACATGTTGCTCGGCCTTAAGACATATTATATTATGTTAAGACACATTATAATGTAGACGAATAATTCAATGCTCTGAAAACTTATTTACAATATAATATACTTGCATGAGCAGTTCAGCAGTTGTCATATAATATGCACTTATATTGTATTATAAATTAAAAATTATTGAGGTGTATAAAATACTGCTTCGTTCGACAATTCAAAAAATCTAAATAACGGCTTACCTTGGTCAATTGGAAAAATTCTAAGTCAATGTCTGTTATCTAAGTTGCTTTATTTTAGTAAGTGCCCTAGAAATGTTGTAATGCAACAAAACATACAGGATTCTTATCATTTTGCGGGCAGCTAGGTACTGATTTGCACATATGAAGAAATTACTGAACTGCGTTGTAACTGGGTGAGTTTTCGAGGTAGGTGCTATAAATTTTCACGATGTCTAAGTACGGTACATCCGATGCCGTGTACATAGTTTCATATATTTTGGATAAGTATTGCGAGTTTGAGAGCAGTTCAGCAGAAATAACTGAACTGCGTTGTAACTGTTCCGATATTGGCGGTAGGCACTATAAATTTTCACGATGTCTAAGTACGGTACATCCAATGCCGTGTACATAGTTTCATATATTTTGGATAAGTATTGCGAGTTTGAGAGCAGTTCAGCAGAAATTACTGAACTGCGTTGTAACGGGCCGAGTTTTCGAGGTAAGCACTATAAATTTTCACGATGTCTAAGTACGGTACATCCGATGCCGTGTACATAGTTTCATATTTTTTGGATAAGTATTGCGAGTTTGAGAACAGTTCAGCAGAAACTACTGATTTGGGATATTTCTGCGACAGGTAACCCTGATATGAAATTCGACGGGGCAATCTGGAATTTGGTGGGGAGATGTATGGATGTATTACGTTGGCACTTGTGGAATTTCAGGCATGTTTGTCCATGCTACGGCCACTTATGCTCTAGTTCAGTAAATCAGTAATTCAGCAGTTCAGTAAATTAGGCAGCACCATAAAAAAATACCAAAACCAGTGTCATGTGATAAATGCCGGTAAGAAAAATAATATTTTATTGAATCATTGTTTGGCATAGGTATAACTGCTTTAATATAATTACATTTCTTAGATACAAATGCAAAAACAAATTTCCAGAGGAGATTCGTATTCTACGTTGTCAAGAATACTGGGACCTTGGCGATTACACAAAACAAAAAATGTATCTTTCAGCATTAATTCAAAATGTTCCAGCTATCCGAAAAAAAGTATTTGCTGTAAAACCTAAACAGGTATTACGGAACTATTTTATATGTAATATAGAAGGAGAAAAATTACGGGTATGTTTAAGTTTTTTTGGCCACATTTTGTATCAGTCACACAGTCATTTCTACCTGCATGAATAATATTGGACCAAATGGATTGTGTGTTGGTAAAGACAAAAGAACCAATCATCATGCTTTGAATAAAACCTCGACAACTAGTACAAATTTAGTAAAAGAGCATATAAATAGCTTTCCAAAAGTAGAATCTCATTATTGTAAAAAAGATACAACTAAATTATACTTATCATCAGATTTAAATAAGGCTTTAATGTACCGTTTATACAAAAATAACTTTTGCACAGAAAATAGTATTATCTCTCCAGTTTCTTTTTATGTGTACTCAAATATATTTGACTCGTTCGAACCTAGGTTGTCATTTTTTTTACCTAAAAATATCAATGTTTCCAGTGCAATGCATACTATGCTAGTACAGATAAAACTGACATTGAAAATGACTGGAACCGGCACAAGCATATGGAAAGGATCGCAATGGAAATGAAATTGAATGATAAGTTAAAATCAGTTTTAGACAATGGTCTTACATTTAGAACAATCAGTTTTGATCTTCAAGCCATATTGAGCCTGCCATTTGCTGGAGACAATCAATTATATTATAGAAGAAAGTTAAACGTTTATAATTTTACAATATTCGATTCTTATAAAAATAACGGTTACTGCTATGTTTGGGATGAATTTAATGGCAAGAAGGGTAGTGCAGAGATAGGAACATGTCTAATTAAATATTTAACACAGTTGCCAGAATCGGTTTCACATGTAACAACATATTCTGACACATGTGGAGGCCAAAACCGTAACAAAAATATTGTGGCAGCTATGTTATTTGCAATAAATCATTTACCAAATTTGAATACAATTGATGTCAAGTACATGGAATCTGGGCATTCTTTCCTAGAAGCTGACTCCATGCATGCTACCATCGAAAGATGTAGAAAGCATAAGAAAATTTATACAACTCAAGAATGGGCATTATTATTTTCAACTGCAAGAATTAAGCCAAGTCCAGTATACAGTGACAAATCTCCATTATGATGAATTTTATGACTTAGAAAAATTAGTAAGTGATATGCTGAAAAATACAACAATGAACACTGAAAACGATAAAGTGAATTGGTTGAAAATAAAATGGATTAGATTCCAGAAGACTGAACCTTACTTAGTGCAATATAAATATCACCAAGATGAGACTGAATTTAAAAAAATGGACATATCAAAACAATGAGGTGGTGGTAGAAAAAAAACAATGGGATACTATTATTTTGAGTTCTAAATATGCAGAAAAACTTCCTATAAGTGATGAAAAAAAAAAAGACTTAAATATCTGTTAGCAACTAAAATCATTCCTAGTGATTATAAATATTTCTATGATGAGTTGCCAACTACTAAGAAATCTAATCTACAAGTTCCCTCAAATGATGAGGATACTGAATGAAGTTCTTAATATTATTATTAAATAATATTATAATCGTTTTAATGCTGAGAAAAATAAAACACAAAGTTTGAGACAGTCGGTTGAATTTTTGAATTGTTAGAACAGTTAAAAATTTAAAATCGTTCTCCTGAACAATTACGAAAATATCACTTACAACATGTGTACGCTATGCCATCGATACGTAATTAAAGTTTACTGTTTCCTTTGCCTTATAGGTGCCATAATAAATAGAATAAAAAAATATATATATGGCATGTATAATACATAACAGAGAGAAAGGTGTGTTCTCAGCTTTTGATAAGCATAGTAGCATGCATTTAAATGAAAGTGTTAAGCCATAAAATAGACCTGTAGAGGACCTTTAATGAAAGGTAATTGCATAGAAAAATGTAAATAAAGATGTGAAATCAAAACACATATCGGCATAGCATTATTTTTTGAAGAACATTACAATCAATTGGTATACATTTTCTACATTTCAATTTCAACATATAATATTACTGTTGTTCCACATAGTATTTTAAATAATTTTTACATGCCCAAGGCAAAACTTAAGGTTAGGTCATTATCTCATCAAAAATGATACATCTATAAAAAAAAAAACATGGGTTCTCTTTAGAAAAGCATAATATCATACATTTGAATGACAATGTGAAAACCATAATGTACCTACTGTAGAAAGATTTTTTGAAAACTAATGTCATTTGGATATGAATATAACATGTGTCGTCTATTTGAAGACCTTTGTAATTATTACAATTAATAATCTAGTATTATTAATTTCCTCGTGCCTCAATCAAATAAAACAGCAATTCATGAGATGATTCTTGTACTAAGCTCTGGTATCAATACAAAGTTCTTTTAAAAAATATATAATAAATACGGGTTATATTTTATCATAGTATTGTCTAAAATAATATAATACATGAAAAAAGAAGAAATACTTATGTTGTACACAGTAATGTAAAAATAAAGAAAAAAAGTACAATGTTGAAATTACATTTGTAATATAACATAACATTTATAGAAACATGTTTAAGTTCAAATTAATATGAACAACAAAAATAAATTTGAATAGACTGATATCAAAATTCATAACAAATTAATAAAAAAAGTGTACAGTAAAAATATTTGGATTGAATAAATACACAAAACATTATATAGTGTTGAACGAAGATGTTTGTTCGATTTTATTGATTTATAATTCCAAAAGTCAATATCTTACACCTAATAATGAATCAATAAAATTTAGTGATTACACACAAAATAAAAAATATGCCATCTAACTTTGTACATTACAATAATAATATGTTATATAAGTTAAGTGTTTATCTTTGTAGTAATAAACAATTATTTCACATTTGTTTTACATAAATGATTTAATAAAGATGGGATTAAGTATTTATCTTGATAAATTCATCTTATTAACGATATAATACATTATAATACAAATGTCACTTTATAATACACGGAGTTTAGACAATACTCAACATGATACTATAATACAATGAATTAACATTTAAATTATACAACTTTATCATTCTACTCTATCCAGTTAAAAAAAACAACAAACACGCATAATATCATACTTCCCAAAGACAACATTAAAACATAAAGTGCAGTGAAGAAATGTAATTTCTACACAAATTTGTGGAATTAAAAGCCATAACTGATATCACACATCAGTATAAAAAATTAAAGGAAGAAAAGAACACTTCTAAATCTATGGCACTTTTTTTTATAATATTAAATAACATATTTATTAGGTACATGATACAAAAGCTCAGTTAGGTAATAGTATTTACTTTCAACATTCAATCTTTAAAAACAAAACCGCTATGAGATTAACACTGAGGTTTTATGGTATAAAATATATTAAATTGCCCTATTAAAATGTAAATCAAACACAATACAGCTATATTAAAGAGTGATATGAGTGTTTACCGTAAATCTCATCACTCTCTCGGCCAAGAGAACATCAAACACAAAAGCAAATGAAATTGACAAATGAAAACTAACAAATGAGATTTGTATGTTGTACCGAACAAACATAAAACGGATCACTAAAAGCATAAATATATAAAATACATAATGATGTTATATTTGATATTAAAATGTTATAAACATTAATATTAATATCAAACATTAAATAAAATATATTAGCACAGAACGGCGTGAAGTTTGTCAACAAAAATTCATACTAATGAGAAAATTAGCACAAAGCGGCCCTAATTACAATTATCAACAAAAATTCTAGTCAGACAGATTAACTCGTAAACAAGTCAATAACTCCGATTTATGGCTAATTCATCATTATTGTACGCCGTTCTGTGCTAATATTTTTTTTTTTTTTTACAGTTTAACATCTTGAAATTTTTTTTAATAAGATATTTTTTCAAGTTGAGGCACATAATTTGGTTATTGATTTCACTTTTTTATTAAGCCCCAAATTCTATTATTTTTCAACCGTGGCCCTTTTTGGCACAGAACTTTGAGATTGGTTTCACATCTTTATTAACACCAAAGTTCTATCTTTTCTCCCAATCTCTTCAACTTACGCACAGAAAGCCTTTTTTACTTCTCCGAAGTAGTTTTTTTGAGGATTTCAATTATTTTTCCGAAGCACGTTTTACTGTGATATCTCAGGACAATGTAATTATTTTGCTCCGAATACTAAAATGTGGGCGTTTTTGGAATTGTGGGGCCACTTTTGTATTTTCGTGATTTGGTTTTTTTATTTGTACCCAGTTGGTTTTGTTCTCCCTAATAATTATGCTGTATCTGCCAGATGTAAGATTATTCTCGTAGAAAATGCAGCTGTGTAGCTTATAGGAGCGATTGTGAATTTTCAATACAGACGTTGGCAAAGCCTTTATTTTGTAATTACAGAATATATAATCCCCAGGATTGCTATTATAGGAGTTTTCCAACTGTAATTGAATAATCAAAACTTTGTTGGTAATTTTTGGATCAACCTGAACATTATGAGTTGTATCCTTGTTACCATGTTGTAATCCATAAGTGTTTTTAATTCATACGTTATTTTCGAATCATTTTTTATGGGTACTCGCATAATATTTGATTGGAATTCTTGGACATTTTTACAAGAACATACAATGCAAGTTTTAATATAAACAACGAAACGATATCATTAATTTGATTACTTTTATTCAAAATTGATTGTAAGAAGAATAGTTTTTTTTGGCGTCGAACACCTGTCACTTCATTTCCACTCATCACGATAAAATTAGAATAAAACAAAAAATAATTATAAAAACAACGAACTTCGTGGTCACGAACAACAAAATAATATAATCAACGTGCTTCGAAGACTAAATATTTTATGAACCGTCGACAATTCACATTTTACAGTCACGCGTATAATGTTATAACTAGGGCGCGGATTTTTATGTAATAAAAAAGTCAAAATATTTAAATATTTATGTTGTTATTTTTGCCAAAATATGTATTAAAAATCATGAAATATTTAACAACAAAAAATGTGTATTTTTAATTAATTTGTAATCATCAAAAAAAAGTAATAAAAATATAGAATTCTGTTACAAAACATATTTTTTTTTTGTACTTTAATTTATTCATCTTCATTGCAGTCGTCTTCGAAACAGTTTGAAACAATGTACATTTGGAGATTTTCAAATTTAAATGTGCGGCGGTTAGGTCTTAAAATTGATTTGTATCTGCTGAAAGAGCGTTCCACGTCAACTGAGGTTAATGGGGCATATTTCATATTTGATATATCAGATGGCTCAAATTCAATATCCATAGATCCATTGTTTTCATTTGTATTTAGAAGAATATTTCTAATAGTTTTTATGTTTTGTAAACCAACATTTTTAGCTAGTACGTCATTTAATTTATTTTTTATTATCACTCCAGATTCTCCTTGGACTTCACTAAGTGTATTTGCTGCATTTTCCACTATTTCTAGGCTTTCAACTAATGTGAGATTCGATGTTTCTAATTTTTTTATGACTTCAACCAAAAAACAAAAATTTGTTAAAATATATGCTAAATTATTTTTTAGCTCATTATTTTGCATAATATCTTTTGCTTTTGCAATAGAAATTGCATTATCCGAATCAAGATTTGAAATGACGTCTTTAATTTTTTCAAAATTGTTCGAATAGAATTTAACTGCTGCTAACCACGTTCCCCACCGAGTAATGATTGGCTCCGGAGGAAGGCATAAATTAGGATATAACTCCTTAAATTTTAGTACTCTACTAGGAGATTTAAGGAATACTTTTTTTATGGTAGCAATTAATGAATCAACAAGTGGAAACTGTGCTCTAACTGTTTCAGCTACACGATGAAATCCGTGCGCTATACATGTTAAATGCAACATTTTTGGATAAAATGTAGTTAGAACCTTTCCAGCTTTTACCATATATGGTGCACCATCCGATAAGAACAACAAAACATTTTCGTGATGTATGCCTTGTGGCCATAATAAGCTCATCGCATCATTAAAAAATCTTGCGATTGTTTTATGATTGCACTTAGTTAGTTCACCACAGCTTAAAACAATTGGTTTGGAAGGTTCGGAATTTAATTTTCCTACTACACAATTGGCGATATAGCGACCATCTACATCTGTAGTTTCGTCAACTGAGACCCAGATAGGACCATTGCCAATGATATCTCGAATTTCAGAAAGTGTTTCATTATAAATAACTTCAACGTAATTTTTTCGAAGAGTGCTTTCTTCGGGAACAGCTTGCCCAGTGTACTTTTCCAAGAACATTTTAAAAGTTGGATTTTTTAATTAAGTAAGTGGGATGTCAGCCTTGATTAATGTTCTACATAAATCGGTATCAAAAGTCGACTTACTATTCGAAGATGAAGAGGTGATGAAATTCTGATTGAATTTAATTTTCCTCACTTTATTTTCTTTATGCTTTGATGTGTTTATATGCTGAGTTATTAAAGAACGTTGCAAACAAGATACAGATTGTCCACAAGCTACACAAAGTAACACGTGCCCATCACTCTTAAAAGTTTCATTAGGGAATTCTAAAAGGTATTGAGCTACTTTTGCTTTTTTTGTTGAAGGAATTTTGGGCATATTTTTTAACAGTGTTATATACGCACAGGCACAATTAAACGAATATAAACTCACTTACAACGTAAAAAACGATCACGAACGCGGAACGAATAAATATAGTAAATATACAGTATACACGCACAACAGCACAACAGCAGACTGAATAATACTAACACTAACCGATATGGTGACATCAAATTTACGACGCGTGACGTCGATAAAGTCGATAGACGTCGATAAATGGTTATTTTTATCATTTCTGGAAATGTAATAAGTACATCAAAAGTCGTAATCAATATTTACGACGTCGATAAAGTCGATAGATGGTTAATTCTAACATTTCTGGAAATTCAATAAGTACCTACATTTATAAAATATGAAATATTTGCAAAATATGTACTTATTAATAAAATATTTAGAAATATGTATTTACCACCAAATATGTGAAAATATGTAACATAAAAAATTGTCATTTTATTCAGGGTGTTATGAAACGTGCTTATTTTTAACCAGGACAAAGATATCTGCATTCAATAAAAATATGTATTTACATAAAAATCCGCGCCCTAGTTATAACGTATTTACGTATAACATACTAATACACTATATTAAAGTATAACAATAAACATTAGATTTTTTTTTTCGTAGTAGTAAATCGGTAATCGATTTTATAAATAGCTTAGAAACCCACAACGGCCACAACAATGTTCTAGGAATATAATATCTCAAGGCTCAGAACAATAATACAGTCATAATTTATATATTTATTTATAGCCATCATAATTGGTTTCATAGCTGCTAACGTGTACAATAAAACATGGACTATGAAGTCCACCCGACGATTGCCGACGAGCAACGACCTTAAATATTTGAATTTTTCCATGTTTAAAATAAATAAATTATTACTATTAAAATATCGTATTGTTTATGACCTATCAAAGGGTTTGATGTGGAATCGTACTTGCCACTAAATTATCGTACTTCCCCATCATAATCGTACCATTTGGCAGAACTGCTCTCAGCATTCGGCAATCAGTAAAGAAAGCTTATAATATAGTTTAGTCCATTTACGAAGCAAGTATGGTTGATGTAGAAAAGTTGATCGCAGAAGTTCGAAAGTTTCCAGTCATTTACGACCAAACCAGCGAAAAATATCGAAATGCTGAGTATAAAGATAGAGTATGAACTAATGTTGACTTCTCCATTTCTCGTCTTCTTCTTCTAACGCAAGCGCTATAATTGCTAACTCACTGTTTTTAAAACTTTTAAACATAGTTCTCGCGTCCTCCCTTGGAAAAATACTGAAACAAACTGAAACAGCTGAAGCTAGTAGGAAAACGGCATGGACGAGCTAAGGACAAGGTACCGACAAGTGTGCGTTCGTGAACGACGAACCGTGCATCGACCAACACTCGGCCGACACACGGTGCGGGTACGTTGTGGGCATGTGTGTCCCGACCTTATACCGTAATATTGATATAGATACCGAGCCCGGTTCAAACAACGTTATTGGAATAACCCACCGTTGAAGCCATTGCTTCTCAACATTGTACTCTCAGTTATCACACTGCCGTTACGTGTCGTATTCTAGAATACGAATAATTAAATCGAGTCACACTGTTGGTATTTATCCATTTATGAAGAACGGGTAAAAACGTATACGGTTTTAATGAATAGTGATTTGGTGGTCAAACCCATCCATGTTTAATCCATATAATATAAAATTAATATCTTTTGTCGGATAATTTATTTTTGCAATAGACTGCATCCCGCAGGGCTTTTTAATGCGCGGGGCCCTGTGCTACTGCACAGTTCGATCCGCCTTCTAGCCGGCCCTGTATATGGTATATGAGTATCATATGCTTACCCACACTAATATGATTTTACAAATCTACACAAATGTACAATAAACACTAGAACACAATACACCAAAAATCCCGTCAGCCAACACCCGCTTTTTAAAAGTTATAAATAGAAATATCGCCATAGAACACTATGGTATATTATATACCTAATATATTATATGTTATAGCCATACCAAGCCGAATTAAATGTATATTTTCTTTATTTTGTATTAATAAAAACTTGCATTTATAACCATTTTATAATATAAGATAAACATAATAGACTTATTTTGATATAACTATTATTAATTTATTTTAGTTAAAATATTAAAATTTTTTATTAACATGGTGCGGCCCGGCGGCCTTAGAAAGCCTGCGGCCCAGTAGGACTTTTCCTCTGAATGTCCGAGGAGTCCGAACCCTGACATTTCGCCGCGACCGTTTCGCCGCGGCATCATTTCGCCGCAGACCGATTCGCCGCCGTACCGTTTCGCCGCAGACCGTTTCGGCGCCAGACTATTCGCCGCGACCGTTTCGCCGCCGGACAATTCGCCGTGACCGTTTCGCCGCGAAGGGTTTACACTTAACCTCCCCACGAAATATCAATAATACCAATAATGTACTTATCATTAATATAAGTATTTTTATAAATTAATTATGACATTAGTATAAGATTATGACATCATCGTTACTAATGTGAAATTTTCGTTTTTTTCGGTCGTCTTACAACTAGTCATATTGGTCAATACTGTTTATATACTTAATTTTTTTTTAAATTAACAATGAATAGTTCTATAAAAAATTATTTTGCAACTAGTAAATCTAGTATTCATAATAATAATCTCGGTGACGGTGTAAAGTCAGTTGTTGCTATTCTTCACAGGTTCTTGATCAAAGTGTTTTTTGTTTTTTGGATAGCTTACAGTAGTTTAGTGGATGGTGTATATTGTAAATATTGTTTTTTTTTGCCATTTAAAAAGGAGGAAAAGGAGGCCAATTGCTTGGACAGCTTTTTAATCAGCCATTCAAAAATTGGAAGTACGCTACAGAAAAATTTAAATAGCACAAAAGCACTAATTATCATACCAACTGTATTTTAGATTTTCAATCTTTGTCTTTTGTAGTTTCAGGGCAAACACCTTCTGTGCACGATCAACTCAATATCGTTTGAAAACAACAAAAAGAAAATAAATTAAAAATAATTTTGACAGTTATAAAGTCTGTGATACACTGTGGTCGTTGAGGAATATCAATTAGAGGTCACCGAGATTATGACCCTTTGGAATTAAGTGAACCAACAGAAAATGATGACATAAATCTTGGGTTCGCACGAAAACATTGAAGACATCGACTAACAATTTTCCTGGCTAATATTTGACCTCGCACAACCCAGTAACATTTGGAAATAAGTCCTTGAGGACCCATATACATTAAGCGTTTGTTCTCATTCTCAAAAATGAACTTTGTTATTACTGATTTTGCAGAAAGTATTATGGGATGTTTTGCATTATAATTAATGGAAGCAATTTTCTAACCGTCCACCAACACGAATAAGATCATGCTTATTAATAAATGGAGATAGAGTCTTTAAACAGCTGCTACGAGGCACCAGCTTTCCAGCCTAAAGTGAAGACATCTCTTTAGCAAATGATTCTCTTTGAGCTCGAACTATCCAAAATTCCTTTGCTTGGTTCATTTCTCCTAAGAAGATAAACCCAGTTCGATGAACACATTTAGACATTTTTGCCTTACAATTTAACAAAAAACGATATACCAAAGCAGTAAATCTCAACAAAATTGGCCAATTGGAAAGTCCTACAACAATAAATAACATACCATCAAGTGTAAGTACTAAGACCGTTTTCTCTGTAGTATTTCGGGTATGTTTGATGGAAGATTTGGATTGGTTGGCCATTGTGACATTGGCTGGCGGAGGTATTCAGGTCCATTCTACCATAGTTTACAAGTTGACATTGATTTAACATCTATTCCTCTAGTAATAAAATCAGCTGGATTGTTGGCTGTAGGTATGCAGCGCCACTGCTCAATGGATGTGATATCATTGATACGGGTTATTTGGTTTGCAACGTACACTTGAAACAATGACCGGCTGTTAATCCACGCAAGAACAATAGTTGAACCGATCTAGAGATATATGTCATGGGAAGGTATTGTTTTATTTAATGTTTGAAGTTCTTTTATTACTTTTGATATCAACTCTGCCAACAGTAAGGCACCTCTTAATTCAAGACGAGGAATTGTGGTAGCCTTAGGTGGTGCAACTCTAGATTTGGATGTATACAAGTGAATTTCAGCATCATTGCCCACTAAATTTGAACGAATGTAAACGCAAGCTCCAAAGGCATGTTGGGAGGCATCACAAAACCCATGCAATTCCCAATGGTTTACCACCTACCTACATACCTACCCGAGATAATGCTGTTGCGTTTGGTAACACACCGTTTCGCTATCACGAATACGAATAGAACATATAACCAAAAGGCAAGGACACAAATTATTCAAAATGACGACAGGGTTATTTTTGTCATGACATTCCTAGAATAAATTATATTGCTACATTTCATATACTCCATACTGAAAATTTTAATTACCTACTAAAATATTTAATCATTTATTGTTGTACATACATTTATTTAATATCCACTAATTGTATTGTATTTGACTCTGTAAATCCCTTTATTTTTCTTATTTATTCTATTATACACTGTTGTACATTATTAAACATGATCTACTGTTAATTCTATGATTTAGTGTGACCTATGAAGTAAATTTCATTTGGTAAGATGATATTAATTAATTGTAATAACAACAATAAATAATAATATGATAAGTATTATTAATTTTTCAGAAAATTTCAAGTAATCGAATTTGAAGACGGTGTCCAAGATATTCCTTTTAGTTGGTTGACATAATTACACGACATATATTATTCATCATCAATAATGGGTATAACAAAATATATTTAAAACAACTCATTTTATTTATTACTTCTAATAAAATATAAAAATTAATGTAAACAAGAATATACAATAGTCAATACCTATTAATCATTGAAAAGCAATGCTAACCGCCTAGAACTCAATCCAAACTTTTCAATAATACTTTCTAATTGCTGTTCAAAAAATTCTTTATTTTCTTACCTTTGTCCATGAATATTAATCAGACCTAAACTAATTAATCTTTCATTTCCCATTCTGCTTCTCAGCCATGTCTTTAAACGACGTAATGTGCTAAAAAAATATTGACAATTTATATTTCAACAATAATATACCGAATAAAAAATGAGAAATATAATATAGAAAATATTACCTGAAGGATCTTTCTACTGAACACGAAGTTGCAGGTAAAGTAATGGCAATTTTTATAGCCATACATACAGATGGGTAAAATGTTTCGTAATCAAGAATATCGATCAGTTCCATGTCATTTTCGAGTGGTTTATCTTGCCATAATTCATACCACGATAAGGCTTGTTCTTTAAAGTTGTCCAGAAGAGATCCATACATTTCACTGATAACTTCAAGTGTCTTCATGAATGTTTGACGGTCCATAAGCTTCATTTTATTGGGATGTAGGTCAAATAATGCAAATATTTTTAACTTTTCATCAGAAAATCGATCTTTTATAGACATAATAATTGAATCAATATATGGAATAAATAGAGATTGTCTAAAATAGTCCTGTACATTATTAGTTGGGTAATTTTCACGATGTGTTTGTCGTGCGTTTCGTCGTGGTAGAGTCAACTCCAGATCTATTTTGGATGCAATGTCTATTGCTTTTTCAAATATTGCACTAAATTGAGTCTCACAGTCATCACGATGTTTTTGTAACATAGTTAAGAGGTCCTTAATGTGTCTAATGGCTTGTTGCAAATCAACATCAATTCCTTGTAATACTGTTGAAACAATTTCAAATTTTGCAGAATACTTAGATATTATTGATAGTATAACTACAAAAGTGGGAGTACTTATCGCAGCTAAAAGTTCGTAGCTGCGCTGTTTTGTTTTACAATTTAAATGGTTTGATTTCGATATTTCTTCTAAGCCTTCTACAATTGTTACAAATCTTTCATAAAATTGTCTGACACTTTTATGTTTTTCCACAAATCGTGTTTCACATAACTTAGTTAACACACTACCTCCAATAATATTATCACTAATATTACTTTTTATACTTATTATTACTAATATAGCACTATCTCTAAAAAATGTGATCGTTTCTTTGATATTTCCAATACAGTTTCTAACTTCTATCACAGAGTTTAAATCATTTATAACCAAATTCAAACGATGACTTGCACAGTGAAAAAAATGAGCCATTGGATACACATCATTTACTCTTTTTTGTACTCCTGATATATGCCCTGCCATTGTTGCACACCCATCATAACCTTGACCAACACATTTATTCATATCAATGTCAATATTACTGCATGCCTCTAAAATTGTTTTAGCAATAAATTTGGCATCAAACTCAAGTAGAGAAAAAAATCCTAAAAATTCTTCATGAACCAATTTATCCTTCAAATATCTTACACATATTGATAGCTGCTCAACACCACTAATATCGGCTGTTTCTTCAGCTATAATTGAAAAACAAAACGCTTGTCTAACTTCATTGGTGATAACTGACCTTAATGTAGATGATGCACATTCTATTAGTTCATTTTGTATACGGTGAGATATATATAAGGCATTTTTAGAAGATTTGTCTAAATGGTTTTTCAATACTAAATCACCAGCATTAATCCTGAATTCTAGTAGATTATTAAATACAGAAGAATTGTCGTTATCTCCATGTATTGCACAGAATAAAAGTGATGTTACAATTGGCTTTAATTTATTTCTATTCTCAGTTATTTTGTTTTTATAATGAGAATCTAATATCTGATCAACACCACTATTTTTTTCCATCGTGTTCATAAAATCTTTAGACCGTATACAAGATTCAACGTGCCAATCATTTTGTTCATGTTGTTTGGCTTTTTCAAGAAATTTATGAAAATGCACAAATGGTTTGGTTACAAAAGATCCTTGAAATGATCCATGTTTTACATGTGCCCGGAAAATAACACAGTGAACACACAAAGCCCCTTTTAATATTCTAGAGTACACTAACCAAGGAAATTGAGAAAACCATTTAAACAAAAATGGGCGTTTATTAATTTGTACATCATTTTTAAAATTGCAGTATTTACTTGGCATCCATGGTTTTTTTACTACTTCATATTTTTTATCATCAGGTATTTTAAAATATGTTTCTATAAAATTTCCTACATCATTCTCATTACTTTCAAAGATATTAGTGGCATTGTTTTTTTCTGCACCAATCAATATGGATGAGCATGCTAACTGTAAACCAAAAATTATTTACAAAGTAAATAAATTAACTATAAAGTATAGGTAATATGAGTATAATATGTATCTATAAATATTTATATTATTAACTTTTAAATGAATAATTCAGGCATTAAATGCAATACAAAATATCAGTTACCATTTTTATCTTAGGTACCTCTTCAGTATTATCTTTTATTTCAACCAATTCTATAAGTTCTGAGTCTTTTTCATCCTGAAAATTAGTATTGATACGATTAACCTTATAGAAAATAATAAAGCATAATTTTCTCAAATTATAAAATAAAATATATTTTTTTAAATATAAATTATATTATAAAATATAAAACACAAAATTCATTAAATTCATTATAATACGAAAAAACAATTCAAATCAACTCCACTGTAAAATATTGATTTGTACTCCAAAATACAGTATTCAATATATTTATCAATAACTGTAGTGTGAAATAAAACATCATGTTAAAATATTTAACAGTATCTCATCAAAGAAAGCAATATTTTAATTTAGAATATTATTCTTGTTTTCAATCTCTTAATGAAAAAACCAAAGCACATTTTTATTTTTCATAGTAAAAATATTAATAACAAATAGCTGATAAATATATCAATTTGTTGGGTAACTATATGATTAATCATCTGTATTTTACTTACTTGAACTCAATTTACCACTATCATTAGTTTTATTTAGTTAATTCAAATTTCGAATGTACCCCAATGTTCAAATATGCCCCATTCTACACTATATGCCATAAAAAAGAATTACATACCAATTTTCTTTTAGTCAGGGGAGAGGACTCCTTTTCAGCCACAGGAGCCGGATCATCTGGATCAGAATCGAGTTGAGTTTTGCTCTATATTAAGAAAAAAAGTTAATAAATTTACTAATTTTGTAAATTAAGTATTTACCATTAATTCACTTTAAAATAATACACTAACTGCACGTCTGTACGTCTGTAAAATGTATTTTTACCGTCCAAATAGATAGGTCATATTCTTGATGGATCATATTCTTAAATTTAGATGTTTGTTTATCAAATCCATACAACGAAACCTTTTTTTACAAGATAATTTACGAATATAGTTAATGGATTTTAAGATTAAATTTTTATTGTGTGTTAAAACTAAATGGGAATATGGTATACTGATATTGTTGTTGTTGTTGTAAATTCAATAATTATATGTTTTTCATCCTACACACAAACACCAACTATCATGCACGTGCTCATATTGCGTTTATATGTACATAAAATAATATATTTTTCTGTATATTTATATATATATATATATATATATATATATATATATATATATATATATATATATATATAACAACATAATTGTTGAGCTATTATAGTATAATACTAAAAGCTATTAATAAAAAAATAAAAATAAAAATATATTCCAACTATTGATTAGTAACAGGGCTCGGGACTTGATGCATTTTGCATATTTGTTCGGAAAATACACATATTATACTTGGATATTTTGGTATTTTTTTCTGAAAACGCATATTATTAAGATGTATAGATTTATACTGCATATTTTATCGATAATGCATAGGTATTTCGACATTTTTACGTGCATATGTAAATGCATATTTTCAAGTTTTTAAGTACATTAAGTCCCGAGCCCTGAATATTAAAAAACCAAATTATCATTGTAATTTAATATTTTGGAAAAATTAAAACTGTTTGTAGTGTAACTAACTACGGAAATCAATTTTGGTTAGGTTAATAATCTGTTTTTTTATTTTTATGAGTACTAGATTTACTAGTTGTAAAATAATTTTTTATAGAACTATTCATTGTTAATTTTAAAAAAAATTAAGTATATAAACAGTATTGACCAATATGACCATAGTGCGTTTCACAACAACTGCGACTCGACGCTAGCGCGTAATAATCCGCGCCAAATTTAAAATTGATAACGAATCTTTTACACTTTTTCAAATTAAACATTTATTAAATAAGATAATCAACGAATCATATTTTATGTTACACTTAATTTGTTTTTAAATAACTTAAAACTATAAAAATATGTAAAAAAAATTACATGTATCTATATTACATAATATTTACATATGGTTAGGTTTGTATAAATATGTATATATATATTTTTTTATTAATAGTCATCATCTTCGCTTTCACTGCTATTTTCTGGATTTATTGTAATGATAATTGGTTCCAAAATTTCGTCACGTAAGCCCTCTTTGACGTAATCATCGTCTTGCAGTTTATTGCAATGTGTCACACACCTCTTCCAGTCGTCAACTGTTACGGAATCCAATGCATCATGAGCCAATTTTTCGACGTCCGCGATTTTAAAGCTTGTATTTTCTTCGGCGATTTTTCCTTTTACTTGCGCCCAAATTAGCTCTATAGGATTATATTGGCAGTGATACGGAGGTAGCCGTATCACCTCATGACCCATTGACAACGCAATCTGATCCAGCTCATATTTTTTTTCTTGTGGTATTAACTGCTTGACTCGCTCTCGTAACTCCGGCAACGTTTCCAAGGGTGAAAACTGAACTCCCTTTTCTTGGAGCCATTTTTGGACATTTACGGAGGTTAACCATATGTCTCAAAAACCGTACACGCATAGCGACAATATCGTTTCTCTCCATCAGAAATCGACGGCCGTCATTGCATTTTTTGTACCTAAATTTTAATGACTTCAAAATTCTCCACATCGACGATTTAGAACCTTTGTAGTCAGTTTTTTCTTGGAATTTAGATAAAATTTTTATGGATGTAGGAAACTCACCTTTATCATAATACTCGTGGACCGTCCGTCGTACAACCTCTTGGTCAAAGTCATCAATATCTGTAGCAAATTTAATTCGTTTGAATGTTTTACGAGGAGAGGTAAATTTCGGTTCTTCAGTTTCTGGATCTAAAGGGGCTTTAGAGCCTTCCGATGTTATTCTTTAAACACTGCCGATGCTGATACCACATGCTTCAGAAGTCTTTTGTTGCGCTTGTATAAAAAAAATTGCTACTTCAGGATTCGACGAGTCATTAGATAATTTTTTAAAATACGAATATACACTAAAAACCATTTTTTTAGCTTGAGAGTGAATATCTACTGAATGGTAAGACATTTTTAAATAAATAATTAACTATATATAAAAATATATATAAATCGCATAGACGTAATACGTAAGTAATGCGTAAGGAATAGTCAACAACGAACAACAGTACAACAGTACGCACTACACACTGGAGTCTGGATGGCACAATAAGTATAGCTGCAACAGAGGTTGTTGTTTGACTACATTCCTACGCATGAGGTCGGTAGGGAGTATCAAACCTACTCATACACAATAGCGGTATATAAAATAAACATACCCATAACCCAGCTGCTCTTACCATTTGTTTCGAAAAAACGCACGCTATTTTATTTCCTATCCTAGATTGAGAACCCCTGGTTTGAGACAAAACCGCCACGAGTCGCAGTTGTTGTGAAACGCACTATAGTTGTAAGACGACCGAAATAAACGAGAATTTCACATTAGTAACGATTAATCGAAATTTATTGTATTGTATATGATAACAGTTGTTGATAAATCATATATCTAGAAACATAGAGTTTACTTTATGCCTAAAACCATGGTCATGATTAGGGCTCGGAAGTTGATGACCTTAAAAAATGACTTAAAAAAATATGAATAAATGATCTAAAAATGCTGGAAATTGACTGCAAAAATGACCCAATAATTGTCAAATTATAAAATAAAATAACTTGAATTACTAAAAAATGCAAAAAATGAGTTATTTTATATTTTTAAGAAAAAAACCTTTTATTTAACATCTTGTTCAACATTTTTATTTAAATATAAACCATAAATATCCTACAAAAATATTAAAAACAAAATATAAAAATGATCCTAATTAAAAAACCTAATCAAATTTATTACATTGAAAAATAAGTGCATGTTTGATATTTGCTATAGTAAATGCCCTGCGATTGTTCGAAATTAAATTCTTATACTTTGAGAAACTTCTTTCTACATCTACTGATGTAATTGGTGCAAATTGAAAATGAGCAATATCGGAATTATTGAGATCGTCTGGAATGCTTTGGTACGACACTTTTTCACCATTCAAAATTTTTGAAATTGTTGACACTGTTTTAAAGCGCGTATTTTTATCCAAAACGGATTTTAATTTTTTTTTATCTTCTCCTACTCTATTTTCTGCTTGTTGAATTTTATTTTCTACATCTTGTACAAATTTTATCGAGTGGTGAAGACTAAGCCCAAATGTTTCTAACTGAGTTATAGAATCACTCAATGTTCCAAAATTAGAGTTAATGTATATCAAGTCACTTTTCAAATCACATTCGTACATGAGATCTTGAGCTTTCTCAATCGATGTAGCGTCTTCTCTATTTAAACCAAGTGTTATCGCCGATGTTCTAGTGGACTGTAGGTAAATTTAAGTGTAATTAATAGACTTTCTTTTACTCAATTATTTAGTTTATTTTGCGGCGACTGACACGGTGGCAAGTATATGTACACTGATACATGGTTAAACACACACTAAACGCTAAAGATATAATAAAATTGGACATCGATTCAGATATCATTTAATACAGATAAACGCAATAATAATGATAATAATAGATAATAATAATACACGCGTCACCACCAAGTATAATTTCTTTTAAAGTTTCGAAGTGTTTACAATAATAATTTGCGGCACTTAGCCACGTCTCCCATCTAGTTAATACAGGCTGTGGCGGTAAAGAAATATTCGGTGCCTTTTCTCGAAAAATTGAATTCGGGCAGGACACTTGAAAAAAAAATTTTTTACGTTAGATATTAATTAATCAAATTTAGGAAAATATTTATGTACTTCTTCAGTAACCCATCATTTTATTGTTTACAATAATACACTATAAATTTAAATATTATATAAATAGTATTATTTTAACAAATATTAAATAACATTATATAAACTATAAACTATAAATATACCATATTTCAAACATTGCGAGATAAACAGCTCGACCACGGCCAGGGGGACGCTATAGCCGTTGTAATACGAAGCAAACAGAAAGACAAAATACAGTGTAACCAGTTTGAAAAAAAAAACATTAGGTACAATATATCGTGGTTTTATATAACGGCACCCCCGTATGTGCGCCAATGATACCGTGCTGATTACAAAATTAAATTAAAATAACAATAAAATATTATTTGAAGTTTGACAACGATCATTGTTTTTTAACGTGTCTTAGTTATTTTATTTTATTTTTATTGTTTATTTGGTTGTTTAAATTGTTCTAACCATAATGCCGAGTTGTTTTATTTGTTCACATACGAGAAATGCTGAATCAAAGAAAGGAGACATAAGCTTTCATCGGTACGTTGTTTTTTCATATATGCATCTCTTTAGCTCATAATTATATATTAATAATACTCCAATATTTAATCCCTAATAATAACCAAGTATAACGCATTTTATTTTAAGAATTTCTAAAAAAGATGGTATTCGTGAGCAGTGGTTAGAATTTTTCAAAGAATGCGGTAAATATATTTCAACAATTAAATTATTGACATCAGCTATTTGTTCTGAACATTTTAAACCTGAGGATTTTATGAAGTATCTCAGGAATAAAACATTACACGAGAATGCTGTTCCCTCTATTGTAGTTAACCGTTTAAAATATGTAAGTTGAGTTTTTTGAACATAAATTTGTCTTCTCCTATATTTAATGATGAAAATACATATTTTTTATTGTATTTTTATTCATACTAGGCTAAGAAAGCTGTACCTGAAGTCTTGACACAATTGACAAATCACAGCGTATGTATTGAATTATCAAAAAATATTCAACTGAACTGCATAAAACTTTATTTGCACTAAACTTTATTTCGCCCTATATTATTATATTTTAAAAATAATTTAATGATTGAATATTTTACAGAATAATGGTGTTGAAGGGGTTTCACCATTACCTGATGAACCAGAATTAGAGTTAGTGTATAGTGAACCATCTACTAGTAATGAAACTTATACTGTGAACAAACCAAAGGTTAATAAAAAAACCAATGAAAAATATTTGTAATATTATAATCTAAAATTTCGTTGTTTAGACGGATTCTATTAAATTGGTAGTTGATTCTATTTTGAGTCCTAAAGATGAAGACACGCCTAGGAAAAATGTTTTAAGACAATCTGTAGCTTTGTTGTCAAAAGAGAATAAGAACCAAAGTAGTAAAATAAAAATCTTATCTCAAAAAGTGAGGAGACAAAAGCATCGAATTGTTTCTCTCTGAGGTAATAAATCAGTACAAATTTATATTCAGTATTTTACTATTTTAACTGTACCTACTTGTAAGTTACAAGTTGTAACACGCACACTATTTTTTGTTGTTGTTAATTTTAAGGTGTTATTAAGGTTTTGAAAAATAAATCATTGATTTCTGAAGAACAAGGTATGTTATTGGATAGTAACTTTGGTAAACAAAGAGATTTAATCAATAATTTTTGCAAAAAAAATGCTGGTAGAAAAGTTGCAAAAAAGTATAGCTTGGAGCTTCGGAAATTTTCTGTTACCTTAAACTTTTACTCGCCAAAAGCTTATCAATTTATTAGAAGGGAATTTAATTCTGCACTGCCATGTCAACGCACTTTAAGTAACTGGTATACACATGTAAACGCTGAACCAGGTTTCACCAAAGAAGCACTGAATACTTTAGAATTAGCTTGCAAAAATACTCAAACGCCTATTTACTGCGCTTTAATGATGGATGAAATTTCAATTCGCAGATATTTAGATTTCAACAATGATAAATACTTTGGTTTTGTTTACTTTGGATCAGAAATACAAAGTGATTGCGTTGATCAGGCTACAGAATGCTTAGTATTTATGGTAGTTGCAATACATTTTTCTTGGAAGCAACCAGTAGGTTATTTTTTGTGCAATCATTTGAATAGCGATCAAAAGACAAATCTTGTACGCCGATGCATTAATATTTTAAGTGATACTGGTGTAACTATTGTTAGTTTAACATTTGATGGTTGTTCTGTAAATTTAAACATGGCTCGTACCCTTGGTTGTTGTTAAGATCCTAATCCATTTTGCATGAACACTAGCTTTAGTAATTCTAATAATACAGATGTTTTCATCATGCTTGATCCCGCTCATATGATACAACTTGTTAGAAACACATTTGGTGAAAAGAGAGAGCTTATTGTTTGTAATAACGAAATAATTGATTTTAAATATATTGAATTAATTTTGATGTTACAAAATAAAGAACAATGTCATTTAGCTAATAAATTAAAAAAGAACACGTTTTTTTTTTCAAAAAGAAAATGAAGGTCAAATTAGCGACACAGCTTCTTTAACAGTCGCTAATGCATTAATATTTTGTAGAGATGTACTTAAACTTAAAGATTTTGAAAACTGTACTGCTACTGTCAATTTTGACATTTCGACATTTTGACATTTGAGCTTTTGATATTTTGAATTCGAGAACATTGATTCCATATGGCTTCAAAGGAGCTATCAACATTGATTATAGAATAGATAGATAGTCCATGGTATAGAGATATTAGGCTACTAAAATTATGTTTGTTCTAGCTGCCGATAGAATGCGTTGTATAATTCAAAAAATAATTATTTTACAATCTGTGTAGATAAATACAGAACGAGCGTCGAGTGCTGCCACACCGGGCGGGGCGGGCCACGGGGTGCTGATAACTCAGTATTGCATTGCGGTCAGTTATTTATATACATTTTATTGATATTTATTTCCTAGCACTCGTACCTACATTAATGATTTAATATTTTAAATGATATGATATAATATGAATAACAAACCACTATTGACAATTTAATAAATTGTAACTGATTTCATTTGACATTTTTCAAAAATAAAAATATATTTCAACATCGTTTAACAATAAGTCAAGTACCTATATTATTATAATGTTAAGATTGTATTAACATGTTTAACTATATATTAACTATAAATAGGTATAATGCATATAAAATAGTAATATATTTTACAGGGCGGTGGTCGTTTGGGCGAAGGTAATAATTTTTACCAAAAAAATAATAGTCTGTTTGGGCGACTATCATTTGTACCGTTTGGGCGAGTGAATTATTTTTAACTGTACGAGGTAAAAACCGGGTGACAGATACTGATGATATTATTGCATTATTGATAATCGTTATTAATCACTAGTGATGGGATTTTTCGTTACTTTCGTGGAATCGTTACTATCGTACATAAAAGTAACGAGTACTAATACTTCGTTACATCAGTATATTTGGTACATTTTACGCCCGGCGACCGGGTGACCAGTCTATCACCTTCGGTAGTCGGTACAGTACTTGCCGGGTCGGTACTTAGGTACCTAGTTAGTAATTATGTTTATATTTAAACGATTAATAAAAGGAAAAGATAACACATTATTTGAGAAAAAAATAGATTTTTTGGAAACAAATTGTGTAATGTATTTTTTATTTTTTATTGATTAATGATTAATAATATAAAGACAATTTTTTTTTTTTTAATTTGGTTGTATAGATACTAATTATTAGTATTTAAAAACATAAGGATTTCTGTGTTTTTCACTGTTAATCGACTGCGTCTATCTGTGATTGTGTAACCCGCCTTTGAAAAAGTGCGTTCGCACGGAACTGATGTTGCGGGAACACATAATCTTAACAACATGACCTTAAATAGTTGTGGGTACATCATTTTTCTATCATCCCACCATTTTAAAGGATCTGATTTTCTTTCAAGTATGGGTTCATTCAGATATCTATCAAGTTCAATGATAGCTTCACTTGTAGGCGTACTTTTTGACGAAGTCATCACCTAAAAAAAATTATTAAAAACAATTTAACTCAAAGGATATTATAATTAAATTATTATTATTATTAACATATTATGGCATCAGAATAACAAAAAATATATAAAAAATAAGTAAATAGATACGTGAACAAATAAGTAAATAAATAAGTACAGAAAAGTGTATAATTTAATTTTACCTGACAATCAAATTGTTTCCAAATATCTACTGCTTCAATTTCATTTTGATTGAATAATTCCTCTAATCTGTTGCACTACTCTATCATATGTACGACGATATATTACATCATTATTAAAACCTTTTTTTTTTAAAACGCGGGTCCAATAGAGTGGTCTCTGTAAGAACTGGCTGATCTTCGATGCCTTTAAATTTTTTTCGGCTTTTGTCACCATTTTAGAGAGCATTGTGTGAATGATTGCAGGTAAATTAATGTCATTAAATTTAACTTTGATATGCGAAAGTAATACGTTTGTTAAAATTAACACTTTAGATATTGAAACACCTTTTTCACTACTTAACTCTGTAGTTATTTCTTTAAATGGCTTAAAAATTGCACAGTAATGTTGCATTATATCAAAGTCATCTTGAGATAAGTTCTCAATATTACCTAAAATTGCTATAGTTGAAATAAGAGGTTCTTTAATCAGTGGTGTGCGTAGGAATTTGGTATGGGGGGGGGATGTCATAAATAAAAATGTATATTTTTAATATTTATTCTTTATTATTATACTAAAAAATTCAATCTAGGCGAAAATTCATTCTTCTGGCTTTTACACTAAATTCATCAATTATTTGATCTATAGATAGTGGAATGTCTCTATGTATGTTCATTAATGCCAATCCATTTAACCGTGACTGCCCCGTCGTATTTCTTAAATACGTTTTTAATCGTTTAAGGGTTGAAAAAGAGCGTTCACTAGTCGCTGTGGTTACTGGAAGTGTAATGAGATATTTTAAAAGCTTGTAGATACATGGAAAAATTGTATTCTCACATTCACAAAACAATTGCACGATATTTGTTGATGTACTCATAGATTTACACTTGTTTTGCCATAAATACATTTCTCCCATGATTTGCATTTCACTGCAGTCTAAATCATCTTTGTATGTTTTAATCAGAAGTTTGAAGTCGTTGTCGGTGTCTGAATGAATTATATATACTGGAACCAGACAGCGAAAACATTGTAACAACTCACGATGTTGTAAAAATCTACCCTCTAGTTGTGTTAAAAAATTGTCCAAGAATGGTATATACCACATTGGATCTGTAATATTCTTCTGCTGTAATATTTCCATTTATTGATTTTTTTTGTATTCTGGTTAGCTTATAAAAATCAATATCCAAATTTTTAGTTTTACTCCACTCTTCAATTTTCTTGAACTCATTGGAAAATCCTTCAGAAGAGTCTCTCCTTAGGTCTTGGAAAACTGTTCTTACATCGTTTGCCAACTGCAGTGCCAAAACCAAATCAATATTTTCAGTTTGTAACTGACGGCTAAGTGGCATACTTATTGAAAATACTTTAGCAACAATATGAGTAGTTATTACAAATTCTGGCTCTTGCATAGCAATTAAGAGTCTTTTAGCTTTAGATGAAGTATCTAAATCTACCCATTGACTAATTTCTTCTAGCGCTTCTAAAATGGAATCAAAAAGTTCAAGGAATACTAAAATTGAATCGTGTCGTTCGACCCAACGTGTAGGACACATCATTTTTAATCGCTTAATATTTAACGAAGGCGATATTTTCTCTATGTTTTTTTCAAGAACATGTTGTCTTTTGGCGTTCTGAAAAATACTGCAATTTCTTGTATGGATCCAATAGTATTTCGAACACTTTTTACATTACAAGCATAAGAAACAGCTAGATTCAGGCAATGAGAAGTACAATGGAGGTATAACGCTAAAGGATACTTTTCAGTGATATGTGCTTGAACTCCATTGAAACAGCCACTCATGGTAGCAGCACCATCGTATCCTTGACCTCTTAAATAGTTTAAATTTAAGCCTAAACTTGTCAAAGTATTTAATATGACTGTGGCTAGTCCATTTCCTGTTACATCTGTTACAGGCACAAAAATCAAAAAATCTTCCCTGATTTTTGATAAATCTGTATCAAAGTAGCGTATACAGATTGAAAACTGTTCTGTACCTGAAACATCCGCTGTTTCATCTGCAAGTATAGTAAAACATTGTGACTTATTAATTGTTGACACAATTTGTCTTTGAATTAGTGTTCCACATGAGTTAATAATTTCATTCTGCATTTTTCCACTTAAGTAAGTTGCGTTACTTGATGCTTCAGTTAAATGCTTAGTTAGCATAACATCACCACCTGAAGCTCGATAACGGAGTAGTGCCCGAAAGTTTCCATCATTTTCTAAAGGCTCTTCTCCTATTACTATCCGACCCGAGTCCTGATGCCCTCTTGTAGGTAGACCTTGACGGCCACACAGTAAAATTGTTTCAATGATTGGCTTTATTCGCTCACGGTTTTCATGTAAATTATTTTTAAGAACATTATTCAATTGGACATCAACTGCTGATTTTTGGTTTTTATATATATTTATTATGTTATCTGCTTTTAGTACTGACATTTTATGATACTGAGTGTTTTCATGGTTATTGAATTTTGAAGTTGAATCCTTCCAGTTATCAAATTTTGTAATGACTAGTTGACCAAGTTGTTGATGACCTCTACCACCTTCATTGCAGCCAAATATAACACATAGTTTGCAAAAAGCTCCTTTCTCATTTTTAGAATATACAAGCCATTTCCATCTAGCAAACCAGGAATACTGAAAACGTAGTTTCCTTTTTCCACATAAGGTAAAATTGTAAGTAGGTTCTGGATCCCAATTGTTTTGAAAAAGATTGAATTTTTCCTTGGCACTGCGCTGAAATTGTGTAAAACTATATTTAAAAAAACTGTATGTAATATGTATAACAGGTGCATAACAAAAAAAAATGATGCTTAGTTAATTAAAGTCATGTTATCTAAATTTTGTGTAAAATAAAATATAAGATAGCTTAGGCAAGTGTTGGGTAAAAATTGAGCTCTAAATCATGCAATTTCTACAACATGCATTTCACAATAGGTAATGTTGTATTGTTGTATATTTATATAGCCAAAGCATAAGCAAAATAAATTTTCAAAGTAAAATTGTACTTAACCGTAAACCATACAAATTTATTTTGTAAAAATGTATATTTTTTAAATCCTCATTAACATCTATAACGCTGGGATGACTGTGAGTTGAAGTATTTTATTAAAATATTTGACTTTTTAGTTTTTAAATAAATATAATAAAAAAAAAAATGTTTTTGATATTCCTATCCTGTAAAAAATTATATTTTAGACATTATTTATGTGTATCATAAAATATTCTAAATATTAATTTAAAATGAATGTAGTACAAACATATAAATTAAAATTTAAAATAAATTATAACTCATGGAATATAGCAATAATTCCTTACCTTAACATTTTTTGAATTAGCTTCAACAACATCAAATATGTCACTATCTTTATTTAAAATAAAATCAGGTACACAATTTGACTAAAAAATATGTTTTAAACAATTGTAAATAACTGACAGTAATGTATTATTTATTAAGTTACTACCATATTATTAATAATTATTTAAATATTTTGCTTACTATATCATCTGGATTGTTTAAACATTTATTTATTTCTGAAATTCCAGTGTCTCCATTGTGGGATGTAAAGTCAATCAAATCTGATAATACATTTGACTGGAAAAAATGTAAAGAAACTTAGGTAGGTACCCATCAAAGGTTTTAAGAAAACTCAACAAATGTACATAAAATAATGAGGCTTTCCACTTAAGAATGATGAGAATAGTAAATAATTATATTATTATATAATATACATTTGGCATTTAATATAAGTGGATTGTGGTAAAAGCTAAAAGTTTACTTACTGAGTCGTTAGGTGTTTCAAAAGTCAATTCTGAACTCGATGGATCACCATCTGCACTTTTAATTTTTTTTTGAAAAAAAGATAAAATTGAAACACTACGTTTAGCCATAATGAATTTAATAACAATATAAAATTTCTTAAAATTAAGATAACCAAATGAAAATTCGTTCGAGATAAGTAGTTTCAATATTAGATAATATAAGTTATTAATCACGGTATTAACTATTAAGTAATGAATAATGATAACAGTAGTCATATATTGTATATAAATAATATAATATAAGCATTATAAACCGTTTACAATTTAACCACAGACACGGACTAAGATAATATGGACTGGTATCGCAACACCGGCGGGGAGGAGAGAAACGTTCGTCAAATGTTTCGGATTCACCAGTACAAGTAGGGGTAAAAGCGCGCCTTGTAACGTATAACGTAACTAATTTGTATTATAGATAGCCTTACTAACTATAGGTAGCGCTTTTACCCCTACTTGTACTTTACGGCGGCTTTCGAAACATTTGAGTATAACTGATAAAAAGACTCGATGCCAGTCCATATTATCTTAGTCCGTGCCACAGACGATTTGATATGACAGTGTCTTATCAATTATCAGTTATCAATTGTTTTATCACAACAAATATTTCCGATGAGAAATTTTAAATAGGAATTTCCAAACTACACATTATTTTGATGAAATCTCTAATTCAAAATCCAGAATGTTTGAAGACTAAAAAAAAAAGCCCATGGGGGGGATATATCCCCCATCATCCCCCACTGCGCATGCCACTGTCTTTAATACGAATACATCTTTGAAACATATCGTATGTTGAGTTCCACCTTGTAGATACGTCCTGAATTAGTTTCAATTCCTCGTACCCCATTTGTTTTTGCGTATTTTTTAATTTCGCATAAGCCTGAGAGCTACGTTTAAAATGTTCAACCAAACTTTTAACTTTTTTGTGAACATATTGTATTTCATCTAATCCACTTTGAGCTATAAGATTAATACTATGGGCTAAGCATGGAATGTGGCGCCAGTTTTTGTTCATGTTAATGGCAGCTGTTATATTAGCTGCACTGTCACTAACTGCAACTTTAACTTTCCCAGCAATGTCCCATTCTTTGAAACAATTATTTAAAAAATCTGACAAATTACTAGCAGTATGTGATTTTTCAAAGTAATAACATCCTAGCAAAAATGTTTTTAAATTGCAATTAGTTTGGTCCATATAATGTACAGTTAATGCAACAAAACTGTCATTATTTATAGATGTCCACCCATCCGCTGTGAATGCAATATACTGCGCATTTGGTAAATTCACTCTAATTTTGTCTCTAGTTTTTTCATGTAAATGTGGTATAATGGATTTGGAAATGGTTTTTCTAGAGGGCAATGAATATTCTGGGTTCAACATGTGGACAAAGCGTTTAAATTCTTTATTTTCAACTAAGCTAAAAGGTTGAAATTCCTTAGCGATCATTATTCCTAATTGTTCATCATGTTTTTGAGATTTAGTAATAGAGAGGGGCTTTGATGTATAAGATTCTATACGTGTCTGAGTTTTTTGCAAAGAAACAATAGAAGAAGGTCGTACTTGTAACTGGGTTTCGGGTAATTTGGAAATTTCGGGAACTTCATCAGGATCGTCAACATTTTCTCTATTAGTACACTGTTTTTTTCTTACCTCGTATTGAATAATGTGTTTTCTTTTAAGGTGGGTACTCAAATTAGCAGTAGAACCTCCTTTGTACGAATATACATTCGAACAGTACAAACACTTCGCTTTTTCCCCGTCAATTATACCAAAATGATACCAAACGTCACTTTTTTTTTTATCCATTTTATGTATCACACTATCACAGTAACGAATAACGATACGTGTAACGTAAGCGAGTATACCATACGACTAAAGCACTTAAGGAGTTTTTTAAACAGATTAATTGTCATGAATCGCAAACAAACCCAATAATCTAATCGTCTAATCTAATAGTCTAAAAGTGAATAAAAAAATCGTCAACTGATTAAAACATTGGAAAACCCAGTGTTCAGTATTCAAATCAGTATTTTAATTTGTTTTATTTATAGCATACCACAACAGAATGCCCGAGAACCGTTGTACCGTGACAACTCGTAACCATTCGACCACCGTCGGTACCTCCACGATAGTGGGGACCATTTTGTAGTTAGAAACTTTGGACCGAATGTACCGATGTAACGACAGTGGGACGATCATTGTACTCGTTCCTACTCGTTCCACCTATGTAATCGTTACATTGTACCGATTACAGCAGTAACGACCCACCACTATTAATCACTATTATCGAAAATAAGATTACGATTCAGACACGCTGTCCAAGTTGTACATAATAACACTGTATTATGTGTAATGTCTCGAACAATACTTTCATGTACGATTATTTAAAAATTAATTCTAAGAATATTAGTCAGTTGTAAGTTTTTATATTTTTTTACATTTATAATGGATTTAAAAATCGAACATATTTTAACTACGAAAAGAGGTAAAAGATGTATAGTTATCGAACAGTACAAGTACACGGAATCAAATATTCTTCGAAATGAAACAATTCGATTTCGTTGTACAAACAAAAAATGTAAAGTAAGTGTCTTAATTGATAGTAATGTAAAAAATATATTAGAGATGACAACACATTTACATAATCATGAGCCGAGTACAAAAAGATCTTTAGCTGTAGATATAATTCGAAGTTCTTCTAAAAAAAAAGCTACTGAACAAACACATGAAAAATCTAATAAAATTATTAGGAAAGAATTATTAGAAGATAAGTCAGGACTTCTGGATGAACTTAACTATTCTGATATTAATTTAAATAGGCGATCAATTTATCGTAGTCGTAAACAACAGTACCCAATATTACCAAAATCGCAAAAAGAGTCATTTGATCAATTATATGATATGCAATCAACAATTAAATACAATGATCAGCAATTTTGTTTTGTAAATCAACAAAAGTCAATTGTTATTTTGACTTGTCGTGACAATTTACAACTCCTGTGTAAATCTAAAAATGTCTTTGGAGACGGAACATTTTCGTATTGTCCCAAGTTTTTTTGTCAACTATATACATTACATGACTATACTTACAATTATTATGTACCAGTAGCATATATATTTTTAACGTCAAAATCAAAAAACAATTATTTGAATATGTGGTTTGAAATATCTAAGTTATGTAATGAACTAATTGGCAAAATTCTTCAAGTAGATTTTTTTCATTCGGATTTTGAAAAAGCTGCACATTTAGCTACAACGCAAACATTTTCTAACTGTCAGGGGCCTGTTTCATAAAAAAAACAAGTCGAAATTGACCATAGGTAAAGTTGTAAATTGTATTCACTTGTTTACTTTGTGTTTCATATAATATACAAGTTGACAAGTTGACTTATGACAAGTGACAAGTGATAACAAAATTATATTGTAAAAAAAACTTGTTTTTCGTTTCATAAACAACAATGATTGGTAAAATGTAATACAAATATGATAACAATATGACTAGTCCCCGAAGTCTAGTTTTTCTAGTGACAATTGTTATTAATATTATTTAATAATATTTTATTCTTAAACATTTTGAGAATTTTTTTTAAATGTGGTCATCCTCATCTTCAAGTTTAGACAGCGATGGCGAAAATATTATCATTCGTCGAAGAAGAATATTCCGTCCAAGAATTAATAATATTTTCATGGCTGAATATGAGTACAACGAACGGTTCAGAATGAACTCAGTGAAGTTGGAGTATATTGTCAGCCGTATAGGGCATCTTCTAGTTCACCATACTAACAGAAACCATGCATTATCTCCCATTCAACAAATACATTTATGTTTGCATTTTTTGGGAAGTGGTTCTCAGTATCACTCTATTGGTGACATGCATGGTGTATCAAAAGCTACTGTTTGTCGTGTAGTAAGAAATGTGACAAAAGCCATAAATGAGGTACTTTTTGCACAACTGGTTCGATGGCCAAATGATATGGTAAATGTTGTTCAACACTTCCATAGTATCGCTTCAATACCATTAGTCGTTGGTTGTGTTGATGGAACTTTAATTAAAATTGACGCACCATTGATAAATGAACCGGTGTTTGTTGATAGACATGGCAATCATTCTGTTACGTGTACAGCAGTTTGTGGACCAACTATGCAATTTTATTATGTAAATGCAAACTGGCCAGGCTCAGTACATGATGCTAGAGTCTTACGCAATAGTTCATTATGGGCTAAAATGGAATCAGGTTGGAGACCAATTGAAAATGGTATTATACTTGGCGATAGCGCATATCCATTAAGAAATTGGCTAATACCACCTACAATAAGAAATCCAAATGATGCAGCAGAACTGTCGTTTCTTCGACGTCATAAAAAAACAAGACGAATAATTGAAAATGCGTTTGGAATTTTAAAAGAAAAGTTTCCATGCTTAAACTACATGAGACTTGGACCAGAATTAACCTGCAATATATTTCAAGCATGTACTGCCTTATGTAATTTAGCTAGGGACAACGATGAAGATATCATGTTGGAGGAATATGAAAGTAATAGTAGCAATGATGAATTAAGTGATGATGAACTAGACAGAGAATTACAAAATTTTCCATTAGGGAATGGAGAACATAGGTTGCAACAGATAATTAACAATTTTAGATGATTGAAATCATACTTAAGATATAATCACATTTTTATCACAGTTAAGTAAATTAAATAACTTATAGTAGGTACTTAGATTTTGAATGTTGAAACATATAATATAACTCAATACCTATATTAATATAAAATAGTCATCAAATTTGTATTAAAAGGTACAAAAAAAAAAAGGCACAGAATATAAGTATAATATAATTATTATAAGTATAATATAATCAATAAAATATTTAACATTAGGTATGTTATACATTTATAATAAAAGTATATTAACATTATTTGGAATTTCTTTGTATTTCATTTACATATTTTGCTATCACAATATCATAATATTTCAAGTTTCACAACAAATAATAAGAAGAAATTCAAAATATATATTGCATATTAATAAAAACAACTTGATTAGAGTTTTAAGTAACTAAATTGAGATCCTTAACTTAGGAATGGAATTGTTTTATTTTTTATCACAATATCATAAATTCATAATACTTAAAGTTTAACAACAAATAACAAGAAGAAATTAAAAAAAAATATTGCATATTAATAAAAACAACTTGATTAGAGTTTTAAGTAACTAAATTGAGATCCTTAACTTAGGAATGGAATTGTTTTATTTTTTTTTTATCACAATATCATAAATTCATAATACTTAAAGTTTAACAACAAATAACAAGAAGAAATTAAAAAAAAATATTGCATATTAATAAAAACAACTTGATTAGAGTTTTAAGTAACTAAATTGAGATCCTTAACTTAGGAATGGAATTGTTTTATTTTTTTTTTATCACAATATCATAAATTCATAATACTTAAAGTTTAACAACAAATAACAAGAAGAAATTAAAAAAAAATATTGCATATTAATAAAAACAACTTGATTAGAGTTTTAAGTAACTAAATTGAGATCCTTAACTTAGGAATGGAATTGTTTTATTTTTTTTTTATCACAATATCATAAATTCATAATACTTAAAGTTTAACAACAAATAACAAGAAGAAATTAAAAAAAAATATTGCATATTAATAAAAACAACTTGATTAGAGTTTTAAGTAACTAAATTGAGATCCTTAACTTAGGAATGGAATAGTTTTATTTTTTATCTCAATATCATAATACTTCGTCCGTATTATTTTCCAGTACTAAATCAAATGTAAACTTAGAATTTTTCAATAATAATTTATTTTCTAACTGTAATATTTCCAAGGTTTCTTTGTAGTTTTGTTTTTCAAGCCATTCGACTTGAAGTTCCAACTTCCTACGCTTTAACGCTGTTATTGCATCCGTATCATATTGTTTCGAAGAACTGGCTACTACCACTCTTTTCTTTGCTATAAAAACATTTATAATGATGCAATATTGATTACTTAGACTAAGATAACATTATGCAAACATACATTTTTCAATATTTTTAACATTATGATTTGGTGATGCAGTTCTAATAACGTTAATTGTTGAGGTGTCCGCTGGTGAATTAGACTGGTCCAAATTTGCATCATTAAAAGTATTTGTATGAGCCACCACACTCTCATTAGTACACTCTAGTATAGTTGCATGAGTATGGCCTAAGGAATCTTCAACGCCTAGACCCTGTACAATTGGTGATTGTCGACCAATGATATCTAAAACTAATTCATCAGTGGTGGAAAGTTTGCAATTTTTTCCTCCTGCAGTGCCAGTTTTAGGTCCAATTTTAAGCTACAATAGAAAATGTGTCAGTAATCATCCAGACTTGTATTTATTCCATACATAAATCTAGATAAAATAGTTAAGTAAGGGCTAACCAAAATTGCATATACCACAATAACATGTTGTTTATACGCATTTAATATTGTAATGCAGAGATATAACTTACCATTGCTCTCTTTTTATGGTTTTGCCAGAACGTGTCACGTATATAGGTCCAATCATTTTCCTTATTTTCAGGAAGTTTGTGACCCACACTTTTAGCAGTGTCTAAAATTTTTTTCCAAGCCTTCTCTTTATCTTGGTGAGTAAGTTGACTTGAGAAAGCACCAAACAACACATCTTTATGTTCTTTATTGCATTCTAAAAGTATTTGATTTGTTATTTTAGTCATTTTAAAAACTTAACTTAAAAATATTTGCTATTTGCATACCAACAAAAACATTTACTAACATTTTATCACAGTTGCAAAAGGATTGATAAACCGAAATATTATCATACATCGCTTATCAGGCAAGTAAAAATAAACAGCTGACTTGTAAATTGCTATTAATTTGACAAGTCATTTTCGACTGGAATACTTTTTTATGAAACAACGCTAAATTGAACTTGTCTTTTTTTACATGTTACTTGTCACTTGTAATTTTCAAACTTGTTTTTTTTATGAAACAGGCCCCAGTTAATAACATGTACATTTCATTTAGGCCAAAGTTTGTACAGGCAAATAGTAAAACATAAAAACTTATCGAAAGCGTATTTAATTAAGGATTCTGAAGTCGAATTGTGGCTCAAATTTTTTTTCGGTCTATCATTTTTGCCACCAGCCGAAGTAGGAGATGCATTTACTGAGTTGTTATCAATTATGCCAGCTGACAATGAATGTGTACAATTTGCCGATTATGTCTTGGACACCTACATAGACGAAAACTCAGAGTTCCCACCTCATTTGTGGGCATCATCACCAATATTTGACCATCCCAGAACCACAAATGGACTAGAATCATTTCATTCTCACTTTAACAAACAATTTTACACACCACACCCTCATGTACATCAAGTCATTGCAGTATTATTAGAAATCCAAACTGAAAACATGATTAAAATCAATTCCATTTCAAAAAATATCCCTAACGCTCAACGAAAAGAAACTATAAAAAAAAAAAGAGTTTGTGCAAGAAACATGGAGTAAATATGAAAAAGGGAACATTAGCCAATTAGAATACATAAAATGTTTAGGTTTTAAAATATCAGACTAATAAATTACTTTAAACATATTATATATTTGACTTATTATTAATTGTTTATATTTTATATGATTTTTGACTAATAATTTATAATTTATGATTTTTGACTTATTATTTATGTTTTATATAATTTTCTACTGTAGATTACTTATATTTTATTTGATTTTTAACTTATTATTATTAATTATTCATATTTTATATGATTTTGTTTAATTAATTGTTGAGTGGTGTATATTATAAGCATTTTCATTCCGCTCAAACCGCGGTATTTTTAATTGAATAAATCTCGCCCAAACGGTAGTTTTAGTTGACTAAACCCTCGCCCAAACGGTATACAGTTATTCGCCCAAACGGACTATCTTTTGGGTCGATTCGCCCAAACGGTCTACGCCCATTTTACAAGTACCAAAATAATTATAACTTTGTATTATAGTCAGTGCGGGATCTAGGTATCAGGAGGCCAGGGTGCAACTACTAATTGGTGGCCCCTTAAAAAAAAATATTGGTCGATATATCACTTACCTATTTAGATACGATTACGAATCATGTATTTTTATTTTATGCATATTGATAGATTAAATGAATAGAAAACACAAAAAAGTAATTACCCAAATAAATAAGTAAATCAAAAAACACAACTATTCATACACCTTGAATATGATGTAGTAATTATAATATCAAGAAATGACAGAAGTATAAAACAAGTTTAAAGTATATAAAATATAAATAAATAATTAAAATTCAACTCACACTACATGAATATGAAATTATTAAGTAAGTAAAATAAAACAATAAAAATATAATTTATACATAAATACAATAAAATACAATGATAATATTGGTAAACTTAATTGTCAGTTATATGTCATTTATTTACACAATTGCATATCACAATTTTATAGTAACAACAGTATAAACACAAAGATATGGTTGCAAAAGGTTAGCACCCTACAAAAATAAAACAATACAGGTAAACTTGTAAAAGAAAGATAATGTTTGACTTCTCAGACACAGGTAACACCATGATCAGCAGGCTCTGCAAGTTCTATACTCAGTGTATCAGAAAATATATGGATCGATTGAAAAACAGACTAAATCAACTCATAGGTACAATGTCAGAACAAAAAAATAATGAATACATAAATATAAAATTGTTATTATTTAAATATGGTTTAATACTTTTAGTTTTGAAAGTTTTGCTAATTTTGATGTGGATGAAAACATTTTTGTTTTATTAAATATTTTGCATATTAAAAGGTGTTCAATTATATACAACTTATGCTCTAAACAGTTTGTCATTGATTCGTTTATCCATTTTTTAATTGTATTATTATTTTTTACAAGTTCAGTTAATTGTTGTTTAATTTTCTTTTCATGAAAATAGTTTTTATAATTATTTTCAAAAACATTTAAAATTGTATTTATAACATTACTAAAATTATTTGATGGAGCTTTAAGCCCACTTGCATCATTTATTGGAGTGTAGTTTTTATTCAGAAGAAGTAATTGTTTTTTATCACATACATTTTTATTTGTAAACAGTTCATGTTGACAAAAGTTACAATTAAATTTTTTTATACAATAATAACCCAAATATCCAGCAAAGTATGCAACAGAACAGTCCTCTAAAGTAACATCATTATCAATATTTACATTTTTAATAGAGTCCTCATCAGATGATATAGAAGAAAAAAGGGATAAATTAGAAATACACTCTGTGTCAGAATCAGAATTTAATGATGAATCATTTGAATTTACTTGATATTAAGGTCTTATTGGATCAATTACTATAGGATTGTCATCTTCTAAGGTTGCCTCACAATTTGTTCTAGTAGATGTGCATAAAGAAAAAATACAATTACTTCTTACCGAAGTCCTAATCGTTCTGGCTGTTGGATTTTTGTTATAACCACCCTTTTGTCGAAAAATACTGAAAAGATTTTCTAATACATCCTGATTCAAACGGTTGGTCATTAAAAATACTATATCATTAGCTTTTTCTTCTTCAAAAAATTGCAATACACCATTAATGGTCTGCTTAAAACCTTTAAAACAGGGTGATTTATAATATAAATTTAAAGCTAAATTTTTTTCATTTAATGTCCATGGACGTTGTCTATCTTTTAATTGCATAGTCACAATTGCTTTGGAGTTAATTTATGACAATTTATGTGAATTTATTGAATTTTTAAAATTATTATAGCGATTAAAACATCTACCTCTTTTTTTTAATTTTGAAATGTGTGATTTTATTATGAATAATTTTATTTATTTGTTTTAATTTTTGTTTTAAAATTAATTTTCTAGGAGTATCTTTTTCTATTAAATCACATTTCCTTTTTAAATTTGAGTCTGGCATTTGTATTATATCTGTAATTTTAGTTTTATTAGGAGTAGATAACGATGAAGAGGGGCTAGAAAAAACTAACTCTACCATGTCTGATTTTGTGTGTGTATAAGTATTTACTGGAGTTGAAATTGTAAGACATTTTGTTCAGATGCATAATTTTGATTAAAACCTAATAATGTAGATGGTTGTTGTTTTTGCTCAGATTTATATTTATATGGAATAGCAGTGCTTATTAAACGGATTTTATTAAATATATTTGTAAAGCTCTCGGGGGGGAAATGCTCTTGACAAATTGTGAAGTTTTTCCTGTTCAATTGAGAACAAACTCGAGTTTCCTGTAGAGATAAACCAAATATAATAATTGTTTGAAAATAATCATACATATTATGGAAATTTATTGGTGTAATGACCATACTAATTATACAATGTTTTGATAATTAAGCAAGAAAAAAAAATAAAGTATCTAACTATTATTACTCCAGTGTAATAAATAATACTTTTTTGGTTATGTATTAAAGCATTATAAAAATACTTTTATAAAAATATTTAAAACATATTTTAAATAGGTATTATTTGTTTTTTATAATTAATTAGTACTTAATATGAACTTAGAGATATAGTTTTTTTATGTATATTTACCTAAATTGTTCATTATAGTTACCTACACCAAAACTCCAAAACAAAAAAGCAGTTTATATGTGTTTAATAAATAATATACAAATTACAAAATAAGTTGCTATCCGAAATATTTTACAAAAAACGTATCACTTAATAAAAGGGATTTATAGCTAACTTGGTGACAAATCTAATAAACCGAAAAAATAACACCAGAGCTCTTTTTATAAATTTAAAACATTTATTTACCCGAATTAATTATCCAAATTTCTCTTCTTTCATCATTGGGAAAACGGAAAAAACTCAAGTTTGGAAATGTTTTCTTCGACTTTCCACAATTTAAAAATCGGCACTTGTTACCAGACATTTTTAAAATTACTCACAAGACGTAAAAGTAATAAAAAGTAAAGTAAGGAACAAATAACAATAAGGCAAAATACTTAGAATATAAAACAAGCAAGAACCTTTTTCATTGACAAGTGACAACTGCAGAGAAGAATACTTAAGACTAATCTAATCGTAATTCGTATGTTCACAGAGTAAACGGTAAAATATAGACGAAATAATGATAATCGCTAATTTTATCGATTATAATGGGAATAATTTTCGCCGACCGCGTGATTAGGGCCCCTTAGACGAACGTTTTTTCGTGCGCGAATGGATTGGCACGCCGTGCGTGCAGTAAATCTCGAAGGACTGGCGCGTGGCGCGCCAAGAGTGTGCTTGGAAATAGGTGACACGCGCCAGCCCTACGTTCTTTCCTTTTATGTTGAAATTCACAAGAAAGCGTGTCCGTGTAAATGCAATAACCGTCTCCATTCCCGCGTGATTGGCGTGGTACGTGGAGTTTTGCAAAAACCAACACTCCAACAGTTTTTATTTCCTGATAATGTCGTTGTTTGTTTTGTTAATACCGCCCTTTAACCTTTATATTTAATATTTAATATTTAATATAATTACTTTTATTACTTATAAGTTATAATAGTTAGTTTAATTTTTTTTTAATTTTCTTACTTAGTTTAAACTAACTATTTTACTATTTTAAAACTAATTAAAATTATGTATAAATCAAAACATAAAAAAATAGCTATTGCATGTGCGGCTATGCACGTTTTGTTACAAAAAAAAAGGAAAAAAAGATCAAAATGGGTGAAAGATTGGAAATTAAATCGAAATTTTAGTGATATTTTTCTACTTCGTGAACTTGAAGAAAATAATCCAGATGATTATAGAAATTACTTGAGAATGGATGCACAGGATTTCAAGTTATTACTTGAACTTATTGGACCTAAAATAGAAAAACAAAATACAGTTATGAGGATGGCAATAACAGCAGAAGAAAGGCTTATTGCAACTCTTCGATTCCTTGCAACAGGCAGGTCATACGAAGATCTAAAATTTAGTACAGGCATATCAGCACCAAGTTTATCATACATAATCCCGGAAACATGCAAAGAGATATTTGAAGCATTAAAAAAAGACTACATGAAGGTAAATTATTTATATTTATTATAAACTAAAAATTTTTTTTTTCATATTTTAATGATAAAAATATTCTTTTATTAAATATTAATATAATTTGCCAGTGTTATCTTACCATTAATAATATAAACATAAAAAATAATATGACATAGTAACGAAAAAAAAGTTAAAACAAAGCATCAGACTTTATGAAAATTAAAAATACATTTTATACTTAATAGTAAATTATTAAAAAACCATTTGTTGCACATATATATAATAAACAATTTTAATATTATTTATTTGTGTGTCATGGCATGTTATTTATGTTAACGTTAGTCCAGGTGTAGCTGTCTTCAGAGGTAGATTCATTCGTATTAGAATTGCCATGTGTGTACTCATTACTACTTGTAGATGGTATTGTTTGTGTTTACGTCTTCTGGTACATGGTGAATGTAGGAAAAATTTGAATACGAGCTTGAAGGAGTTTGTCCGAATGAAGATTTTTTACATACATCAGATTCTGATGTTAAATTCCCCAATAAACCCTGAGTTAAAACTTTATTTATTAATAAATCTGCGTAAATGGATTGCGTTTGATCCATTCTTTTAAGTTTTGATGCAACATTAATACCAATGGCATCATACTTGGTTACATCATCTTTCGATAAAGCCTGGGTGCAGATTTTTAAAAATTCATCTTGACGATCGGAAGTTTTTCGTTTTTTTTTAGCAAACGTGGGTGGAGTAGGTAGAAAAAATTTTGATGTGGTCGGTTCAGTTGCTTGAACTTGTACATCGTCATTATTTGTTTCTGTACCTTGTGTGTTGAAGTTTTCCTACATAAAAAAACAATTTTAAAATATAAAATAAAATGTATTACAAATTTTTAAGTTTTATAAATATTTTAATAGAAAAAAGTTAAAATGGTTTTGTATTATTGTTTTTAGTTTCCTACTACAAAAGAAGAATGGGAAAATATTGCAATGGGATTTCAAAACCGATGGCAATTTGTGAATTGTGGAGGTTCAATGGATGGTAAACATATTAGGATTTTGCAACCACCTGGTACTGGGGCTCAATTTTACAATTATAAAGGCTTTTATAGCATAGTTCTTATGGCAGTGGTTAATAGTAATTACGAGTTTATTTACGTCGATGTTGGGAAAAATGGGAGAATGTCAGATGCAGGTGTTATAGATTGTACCGGATTTCAACAAAGTCTAAAATGTGGGAAATTACAAATACCAAATAATGATGAAACAGTGAACAATTTAAATTTTGTATTTCTTGGTGACGAAGCTTTTGCTCTTCATGAGCACATTTTAAAACCATATTCGCAGCGGGAGTTGAGTCACGAGAAGCGTGTTTTTATTACAGGTTATCTAGAGCTCGAAATTGCGTCGAAAACACATTCGGACTGATTTCATCACGATTTAGATTGCTACAACGAGCTATAAATTTAACACCCGAAAAAGCATCATATGCTGTACTAGCGATATGTGCAATGCATAATTTTTTAAGGAAACGTGGAGGTTCATACGTCACACCAACAATGTTTGACAGACAAGACAATACTAACATAACTCAAAATGGTGAATGGAGGAAAAATGTCAACACTGAACTTCTTGGGTTACAGTGTACACGACAAAAAAATGTTTCTACTGAGGCGAAAATAAATAGGGACAATTATATGCATTTTTTTAACAACCAAGGCGCAGTAGATTTCCAGGAAGAAATGATAAAAGCTGGAAGAGCCTAATAAAAGTACCTAACAACTAATTTAATTTATCTAATTACTTATTTTAATATTATATTGCATTCATATTATGTTGAACTTTGTAACTATAGTTAGTTAAACGCTAATAAAATACGTAATAATAATAATACCAATAAAATACTTTTACTAAACCAATGATATGTATTAAATTAATAAGTTTTCCATCTTCCCAAAGAAAAAAAAATTGAAAAACTGATTTTGTACTGATTTTAGTTATACAAATATGTGTTTTTTTAAATATTTTTTTTTTTGTGTCTGTCTTTGGAAGCAGTCAAAATATTAAGCATAACATTTTCATCTTAAGATGTGATTTCTGGTAACGAATCGCATCTATTCGAGGGTCAAAAAGTAATAATCCCCAGTAGTTTTCAAACGCGTCATGCATAACCCCCAAACAGGAAGGCAAAAACAGGAATTTTGAAACATAATTAGTTATAACAAAATTAATTTAAATATTTTGTAAAAGTTTCAAGTTTCACAAGTTTTACAAAAATATTTTATTTAAAGCTAAGAGTTGAAAATTGAATACAAGATTGTCCATAAGTTTTGATCATAATAATTATAAAAAATTGAGCGTAAGTCAATTAAAAAATTTTACGAGCGTGTGCGTACAAAGTCAAAAATAAATGCGCAAAATAACGATTAATTAACCGTTTTAATAATTGTATTTTTATAAATACTGAAAAAAAAATTTGAAGAAAAGATTACTTCAAACAACTAGTTATTTATTACATTTTTTATATTTACATATAAAAACAGCATTCGATTCTGTCGATCATAATTTCTTATGACGAAAAATAAACCTTATTGGATTAAACGGAAATATAGTAAATTGGTTCTCTTCATATTTGGATACAAATAGTAAAAGTAAATAATATTATTTCAGACCCTATTTTTGCTACTTCCGGCGTTCCTCAAGGAGGGCATATATCACCATTTTTATAAATGATCTCGGTAACGTATTCTGCCATTGTAAACACCTGTTGTTTGCTGATGACTTAAAACTATTTCTAGTTATAAAACACCCTGAAGATAGAGACCGCCTTCAAGGCAACCTTAATCGATTTATCCAATGGAGTATAGATAATGGCCTAAATGTAAACATTAATAAATGTAAACATATTTCTTTTTATCGTAAACACAATCCTCTGCAGATAAATGAATATAATATTAATAATGTGAAATTAAAAACGGTTAAGACTATAAAAGACTTAGGAATTTTATTTACTTCTAATCTTACATTTAATGAACACATCAACAGTATTTGCGCTAAAGCTTTCAGAAATCTTGGATTCATTACGCGGAAAAAAAAATATTGGTTGTTGCAGTCAAAATATGATTGTTTCAACAGAATTTTTAGGTTGCGCCCGTGACCAAAAAACTATATGTAAAGGCTGCTATTTATGTTTTGTATATGTATTTGCATAGGCGTGGCCAGACTTTTTTCGCAGGAGGTTCAAGTAAAATATTTGTAAACCTACCCCTCACATTTTTTGCCACTGTTAACTTCAAAAACAAAATATACATTTACAAAAAAAAAAAAATACATTTTTTCAATTTTGTCAAAAGTTTATATAGTATTACTATGTACATATATATACACATATTTATTATGTTTGTAGAAACAAAAAATGATTTTATAGTTCTAGACGTTTTATGTTTGGTTTTAATAATTTGAACTCTTCAATGACATCATCATAATTTACTGAAGTTGCAAGATTTTGCTCCACAAAAATCATGAGCATAGAATTTAGTCTCTTTTGTTTCATAGTACTCCTCATTTTGGTTTTTACAATATTCAATTTTGAAAATGATCGCTCACAAGAGCAACTGGTTACCGGTATAGTCACAAAACTTGAGAGTGCTCTGAGTACATTAGGAAAACTGTCACTGCTTGATAATTTTTGCAACCATATATGAATTGTTTTGGTTGTTGTTCCTTTTCAAAATGCCCTAGAGCTTTAATTAATCGTAAGTAGTATATATGTACCAATCCTGGCACACTTTGATATTTTTCACTTAAAACTAATTTATTGATATTTTTCACTTAAAACAAATTAATTGATATTTATTGATATTTTTCACTTAAAACAAATTAATTGATATTTTTCACTTAAAACTAATTTATTGATATTTTTCACTTAAAACAAATTAGTTGGTATTTTTCACTTAAACTAATTTATTGATATTTTTCACTTAGTTTTTATAAAAAATATTTATATTATGGTCTGTGGTATTTTTCACTTAGTTTATTTTTCTCTAAATATAAATATTATGGTCTGTGGTCTTTTTCACTTAGTTTATTTTTCTCTTATTATAAATATTATGGTCTGTGGTCTTTTTCACTTAGTTTTTTTAAAATATTTATATTATGGTCTGTGGTCTTTTTCCCTTAGTTTTTTTTTTTTAAATATTTATATTATGGTCTGTGGTCTTTTTAACTTAGTTTATTTTTCTCTATTTTTTTGAGTTATTATTTTTGATTAAATTATTAATATGGTCAATGAAGTTTTCTCTAGATATTCCTGTTTTATAATGGCCCCAAGCTAAAGTATTAATTCCATTTTGTAATATAAATCTTTTATCATCATGAGAACTGAGTGCTGTTTTATTTTGTTCAATTGTACAAATGTCATGGTTTTTTGTTCTAAAAATATTTTGTTTAACACTTAGAGATTTTTGAGTTGTTAAACATTTTTTAAAATCATTATGACATATTTCTTTATCAACCACACATTTTTTTACTCCTTTAGCTTTTTTGATTTCTTTCCCTGTACTATGTTCTGTGAAGGAATATAATTTCGATCGCAGACCAATAAATTCAGCCATTATTTTACCATTAAGCTCATCTTTGAATTTCCCTATAACTTTCTTGTTAACTAATGGTATATTATAAATATTATCCAAAGGATAATCAGATGTATCATAATGGTCTATATCATTTTTCATATCTTGATAAAAATCATTCGTTTTCACTTCTATAATTAGAGAATCTGTATCACAATATAATAATCTTATTTTATCATCGTATTTCTCCTTCAAAACATTATAATAAAAATCATACATTAATTTTTTAGAAATGTCTAATATAGTCATCCCAACATAAACTGGCTGAAACAATTTAGTCGAAGTTCTTTTCATATGTATTGCAGCTAAATTTTCTGTGAAAATCGTAGTTCTATCGAAATTTGGTTTCGCAACTAATTTTTCTAATTGCGAAGCATTTGTTACTAATCTAATATCAACATGATTTCTTACATTCATCATTGTCCTACCGAAAACACTGTTATTCATCAATTTATAGAAATCTTTTTCAAAATTATTTCTAGCTTTTGTTCTAAGATTTGTGTTTAAATCAATGTAAGGTTTTAACCAAGGAGATTGGTCAAACTCCAATATTTTATGAATTTTCTCTATTCTCAAACCATTACGAATATATTCTTGTAATGTTATGTAGTGGACGACATACTTTTTTTTATCATATAAATTTAGAGTAAGTTTAGTTAATGGAACACCGTCGAATTGATTTTCTGGAGCAAAAGGGAAATCTGAATGTTTATCATGAAGTTCTTGAGGATAAGTTAAATCAACCTCGAAAATATATCCTTTAGAGGAATCTACACTAAGATTTAATATATCTGTTATTTTTTCTGGATCAATCCATTTAAATCCTCCAGAAGGTAAGGATTGAGACATTGCCCATCCATAAAGATTGTTTGCGTCTAAATATTGCAAATAAACAGAATCTTTATTTTTATTAAATTTTTCCATCATGTATTTATTGTTTGCTTTGGAATATCTAACACTACATCGAGTCATCCCTCCTCTCAATCCTTTCTCAATGAATAAATGCATATCATAATCTGTTAATAATTCAAATTTTACACCTGTTTTTCTGAGCATACAATTCCATGCAAAACCTGGAGTTGTGTAACACCACAAAGGATCTAACTTATAAGTTTCTAAAGAAAGATGAAAATTTTCAATAATATCACTTAATAAGAAAACATCTATCTTATTATACAACATGGTAAATTCTCTGAGATTTTGTATATTAAATGCATTCCAAACTTCTTGAACATTTTTATAATCATCGTCTGTTATATGTTTTTTTGTAAGAGAACTATAGAAAAGTTCTTTGGGAGGTAAACATGTTTCACTATACTTTTCGATGCAATCCATATACTCATAAGGATAAGATAATTTTTTAGTTATTAAATCTACATAGATGTTCTCTTGGAAAATGTTTTCCGAGTTCTTTAAACTGGTTTTTCTCTAGATTATTAGCTAATTCATCTAAACTGCAAGATAGAAATTTGAATGAATCTAAAAATCTTATCTCGATTTGATTTTTACAGACAATATTTGTTCTACTTTTTTTACAGAATTTATTCAAACATTTATTTTTCATACAAGCAGATGATTGGTAGTCCAAAATATTTGAAAAAGATACATATTTTTCCTCATTATCTGGAATCAAGATTATTCTTTGATTATCGCCGTTGAATTCTTTTATAAATAAATGTGCGTCATAACCTGAAAGGTTGTGGAATAAAACAGGAATAAATCTAGGAATTTGATGATTTAAATTACAATAAGAATGTGCAGCTCCTCTATAATTTCCAGATAAATGATCATGGTCTCGAACTTTTCTCATATTATTTTTGAATTCAGTTTTTTTTTCCTTTTTTTTCATACTCTGTAACAATTGTGGAGGTATATCCTCCATTTTTCTCTCACAAATATGACATGTGTTTGCGTTTTTAAAATTTTTCCATTGTTTTTTAGTCAACTCTTTCATAGGAACTTTTAAATCTAAATAATTTTCAGCAATATAAAGAGCTTTTTCTTTTATTTTTTGAGCAAATACCTTAGGTGCATCCAATCCAAAGTATTCTTCACTTTTCTTAAAACTCCCATCTGAGTATTTTATATAGAATACGAAACTTATAGGAGTATGTTTTTGGTATGGGTTTATATACGAAGTATTATCACAAGGTTGACAATTCTGTATTTTTTCTAACATACACTCAAAGTCTGCGTAAATCGAAACAGGTACTTTTAAAGAATGATTATAATGAGAAAATTGAACAATATTATTGGAAGTTTCAGGTAAAATGACCTTGGTACATTTATTATGCATACAGTAAGTTTTATGTTCGTTTAATTTATCTTGTGTTTTATGACTGATTAAACACATTTTACACAGAAAACGTTTATGTCCATCTTTGGAAATTTGATCATGTCCTACTAGTTTCCATAAATCTTTTATCCAACAATAATGCTCATTATTTTTCTCTTTAAGATACAACAAATCAATATGTTTCTCCTTCTCAATTTTAGTTATTTTAAGAGGAATAATTACTGGCTTGAACTCAACAATACAATACACATTTATAGAAATATTTAATCTATCAACTATTTTATGTATATCTGTTAATTTAACAGGGAATTCAATATCTTTGAATTCTTTATCAAACACATTTTCCCATTTTTTATAATTGGAAACTCTCTGTGGATTATGTTCAGCTGGATACAATGCAGAAAGTAAGGCCCAAAGAAAACATTTATTATCCTTATTTTTCACATTTATAACGGTATGTTTAAGTTGAATAAATTTTGGAAGTTCTATATACGAAGCACCTCTTAGAGGTATAAATTTATTGATACACAATTCCAAGGAGACAATTTTTTGAAGACACCACTGTGATTGTTTGATTTGAAACTCTTGCATTTCATTCGTTAATTTAGTTTTCACTCCAAGATAGTAATCACTTCGATCAGTTGTTTTCAATATTATTTCATTCTTTGTTTTAAAATGTGTGTCCTTATACTCCATGGTTTCTGTACCAGTAATTTTTCTCTGGTGTATACAATGCAAAATAAAATTTACTTTTAAACCATGTTGTTTATTTAATCCTTCTTGAATTTCACCTAAAACTATTCTTTCTACATGATTCATAAATTTTATAGTATCTTTGAACCCGAAATTATTATTAATTGTGAATGTTTTAACTCTGCTGATAAAGGCAGTATCTTTTTCCAAGATAACAGATCGATTTTTTTTGGATTTATTAAAGAGTTTTTCACTGAACTTATAGAAAACTCTATGGTCTTTAGGTACTCTTTGTTTTTTAAGTTTCTTGGTTGTTGTTATTGTTTTCTTACGAATCCTTGTTGTAATTGTATTATTAGGATCATTATTTTTGTGTTTTTTTGTTTGGCAATGTTTTGACCAATTTTTATAAGCAATATTTGTGTCACAAACTACACAGTATTTAGGATGATATTTAGTATTCATATTCATATTCATATCTTTCATTTAATATACGATATATTTTTTTATTTTTCAATTTTTTTTTTTTTGTGCGGTGATTGTCGATTTATTGCCTTTTAACTCAACTGAGTAATTATCGCTTGTATGACGTCATACAAAAGATAACGAAAGTAGGTCATCCTTCGAATTAAATACTCAGTTGTTTTTTAATAATAATTATATTAGATTAATTATTTTTTTATTATTTATTTACTTATCTACTATTTAAATATTACTTTTTTAATAATATTTATATATTATAAATAATAGATGGTTTTAATAAAAATTAAAAATAATAGTATACATTTAGAACGTCCCTTGGTTAATTCTGGTAATTTTTTACTAGGACTTAAGGCTTTAACATTTACTGGTTTACATAATTTAATCAGAATTGAAACAGATTGTGTAATTACAATTGGCGGTATAATAGTTACTGTGGAGCCAGGCAGATATACAATTGACCAGTTAAACAAAAAAATTAATCCTGATGTGATAAGTCTTTCAGAGGAAAATATAGTTAAAATAACATGTAATACTTACTATCATTTAGATGAGAATTTCTGCAAATATTTGAATTTAGAGTATATAAAATTAGATTACTCAAAAATAAGTGAAAAAGAAATCAGGTATATTCCTGTTATCAGATTAGACAGAGATTGTATTATTAAAACGAAAGAATATAAACTTCAAGACAAAATAGAATTTGTAATTTTAAACACAGAATTTGTGATAAAAAAAAGGCATTTATTCTTTAAAACAATTTCAACATGAGCTAAATAAAAATACCACTTATAATAGAAAAATAATTAAATTCGATGAAAATAATATTATACATTTTACTTCAAACATCTCTTTTATATTCGAAGATTATTTAAAAGAGATTTTAGGAGTGGAAAATTACCATTATGAATTTCGACACTCTGATGTAAAAATCACTCATATTGGTAATAAAACATCAAAATTTATAAACAATAAAATGTGGATATTAGAGGGAAATATTTATATGGATAACACTGAATACAATATAAAATCTGGTTATTATACAATAGAAGAATAAAATAAAATTATACCAACAAATATGAAAATATCTCTTTTAAATAATTATACCATATTAATTGAATCTGATAAATATTTCGAACTTGATGAAAATTTAAACAAATGTTTTGGAATAAATAAGAAAAATTTTTCTATAAGATCATATATAGGTTTATCACCTATATATGAAAACATAATTATTACACCTTTAGAAATTCAGTGCAACATCATTGAAAAATCGTTCTCCTCTGTTCATAATATTCACCATGTAGAGGAAGAACTTTTATTCGTGTTTTTATTTGATTCTAATAAAATATTTGTAAGACCAGAGAAAATATTTTATGTTCCTGTAAGCTTAAAAACAATTAAAACTATAAACATCAGTATTTTCGATCAAAATGGAAACGAATTTATCCTACTCAAAGATCCAATTTTTTATCTCGATTTATTAGACCTCAACAGAAAAAATAGTTAACCAATCCTGAGAATCTTCTGCTTCATTTTAGTCTTTAAAACTAATGAATATAAACCTGGTTGCCAATATTCTAACCAACCCGGATTTTTCATCCGGATTAAGAATTTTTTCAAAAAATTTAAAAAATCAATATGCATCAATATGCATTAATATGCATATTTTATTAAAAAAAAAATGTATAATAAATGGAAAACTATAAAACACTTTTAAATTCAAACACATACTTCATCTCATTAAAAAACTTGGAACTTGGAAAAAAATATAAGGTAACAAACTTTGAAATTGTTATGACAAAGTATGGGCAAAAATTATTAGTAATTTTAGATAATAATTTAAAAGTAATTTTACCAGACCACTTTTCTAAAAAATTAATAGTTAATGATATTGAAGAAATGAACTCGAATCCAGTGAAGTTTACTTTAATTTATAAAGGTTTGGAAAAATTGAGTAATGGTTACTCAAAACATTTAGTCATTTTTGAGTAAAATACCTTTGTTTATATATTCTTTTAAATATTCCAAGAATATTTAAAAACTCTATAATAAATATGAAAAAATATATTTTCAAGCTTTATCCTTTTGAAACCGAAACTCTAAATAAAAACGATTCTTTACTTCCTGTTCCTATTCGATGTTTAATTGTTGGAGGTTCTAGTTCTGGTAAGACTACATTGTTAAGGAATATTATCACAGAGTATTGGGTGGATTATCAACATCTATATGTGTTCTCAAAAAATCTTGAACAACCAGTTTATAAATTTTTACAAAAAATATTTGATATTAATTTTAATATTGATTCGCATTTCTCTGATCAAGATATAGTACCTGTCGACGAATGTCAAACAAATAGTCTAGTTGTTTTTGATGATTGGATTTTGGAAAAAGATCAATCATTAGTAAAGGAATATTTTGTCAGAGGTAGACATAAAAATATTTCCTGTATTTATTTAACTCATTGTTTTAGCTCGAGCGATTTAAAATTGATACGCAATAATTTAAATTTTTTGTTTATTTTTAAACAACAAAAACACTAGGTAAGTAAAATTTGGGAAAGTTTTTATAGTTCAACTCTATCTAAAGAAAATTTTTCAAATTTTGTGCACTTTGTTGGGAAAAAAAATATGGATACATTTCTCTGGATGTTATAGATAATCATATATATTATAAACTAGAGAAAAAACTATTTTAAAATTTACGTAAGACGTTTATGTTTAGGTTTACATTGGACGTTTATGTTGTTATTTAGAAATATTTTTTTAAAATACATCTATTATAAATGAATGATAGTGATATTAAAAAAATTCAGAATAATCTTACAAAACAAATGAGAAAAGGAGGAGGTCTTCAAAATAGTGAGATGTTTAAACCAAATACTTTAAATAATGATAAGGACAAGGAAAAAATAGAGAAAACCAATCAAGTATTAAAAATTAGAGAAAAACTACAAAATAATTTTAAAAATGCAAATCAAAGAGAAATCAACAACGAAATAAGAAAAGAAAAATCTTTCGAACCTGTAGTGAAAGTATTAAGAGACATAAAAAATGCTGTAAACAAAACAGATGTTGATTCACACACAGAATTGGTACCTGTAAAAACATCTACATTAATATAACAACCAATCCATACAGAAAACAAACCGAAAATGATATCAAGTTTTCAAACACCAACAAGAGATGAAGAAAATCAAACAATAAAAACACCAGAAACAACACATTTAGGAAATATCGCCGCACAGAAACTCATAGATCTAAGAGATAAAGCTTTTGGAATTTGGATTTATGATAATAAAACTACCAATAAAAAAGGTCATGCAATTGGAAAATACGCAATAAGTTTTAACGGCAACGATATTATTTTAAACAAGAATCAATATACAGGAACAGAAGGATTGTGGAACTTGTTAACAGAGTCAAATCTATGGGATGAAACAAATAATATTATATTACCGTATACAGATGAGGATTTAAAAACATATAAAAAAATATTTTTAGAAACCGACTCGATATATCAAAAAAACGATAAAAAAACAGGAAAACCAAAATCATCCAGTTCTAATAAATATAATCTAATCATTAAAAATATTTGGAATGAAATGAAAAAACCATCTGAACATGTTGGAGAAGGTTTAAAATATTACACGGAAAATCCTGTAGAATATATGTATATAAATAATTTAAACCAAATAATAAATCGATTGTGTAAAATCGCCGAAGAAGAAAGAGCAGGAAATAATAATTTTCATAATGAAAAACTAGGTATGGTAACCTTTTTCAAAAATGAAATGGAAAAGTTGATTGATTCTCCAAAAAGTACAGAGTATTTGATCGAAATTATAAAATGTTTGCCAAAAAAACTAATTAAAGGGGAAGGTCTTGTCAATCATATTTTAAACAGTAAATTTATACCTGAAATACATTGGCCTACTTATAACAACTTAGGTACAGGTACAAAATTAAAGAAAAATAAAAAACCTGTTAATAAACTGGATGAAGCAGCAAAAGAACACGATATTTACTATGAAAAAAATAAAGATACTAAATCTAGACATAAAGCTGATTTGATTTTAGAACATAAGGCTTGGGAAAGATTTTCAGATCCAAATGTGTCTTTAGGTGAAAAATCTGCTGCATGGGTTACAACAAACATTATGAAAACAAAACGAAAATTAGGGATGGGATTAATTAAAAAAAAAAAAAGAAATTGTATAATAAATGAAACTTAAACTAAATGATTATCAAAATAAGAAAATTCATTTGGCTCATGAACAGAAAAAAAATGTTACAATCCTTTTAAAACCGTTTCAAATAGGTGAGGGAAAACTATATAATTTAACCAATACACAAATAAATATGCTAAAAAAAGCCAAAAAAGAAAATAAAGAAGTCCGATTAGAATTGGAATTTAATCAAATAAAAGAAGGTGGATTTCTTCCTCTTTTATTTGGTGGAATTGCAGCAGCTGCTGCTGCAGCTCAAGGAGGATCTGCTATTTGGGATAGTTATTCAGAAACTAAACATAAAAAAGCAATGGAAAAAGAAACAATTCGACACAATCAGGAATTGGAAAAAATTATTAAAAATGTTAAAACATTACATATTGGCTCAGGTTTGAAGAGGAAAAAAAAAACAATCAAAAAGTAGATCTATCTGTTAATTTCCTTGTTAAAAAATATGGGGAAAAAGCATTGACTAATTTTGATATCTTAAAATTTACTGAAAAAAAATAAATATTTTAGAGGGTTTTTCATGAGAAACGAACTTCCTTTAAAACCTTGGACAAATGAAAGTGGTATATTAAATTTAAATGATTCTAAAGAGAAAGGTTCACATTGGGTTGCATGGATAAAAGAAGAATTTCGACTCATATGGAGAATTTAATCCACCTAAAGAACTTGTTAAATATTTAGGGAAAAAGAACCTACTAATATCAACGAATATATACCAAGATGATAATGATCCACCTATTTGTGGTCATTTGTGTTTGGAATTTATAAAAAATTATAATAAAATGTATTGTTAATTTTAAAGATTTTCTCTTTAAAATTTGTATACTATTACAAACTAATGAATATAAACCTGGTTGTCAATATTCTAACCAACCCGGATTTTTCGCCTGGTTTAAGATTCTTTTTTAACCCGGATTTTTTGCCTGGTTTAGAATTTCTTTTTCAAACCGGATTTTTCGCCTGGTTTAAGATTCTTTTTTTAACCCGGATTTTTTGCCTGGTTTAAGATTTCTTTTTTAAACCGGATTTTTCGCCTGGTTTAGAATTTTTGTTAAAAAAAAAATATATGTATAATAAATGGAAAAAATTTTTGAAAAGTATGATGATAATATTATCCGGGCTGAATATAGAGATTTCAACCCAACTTCTGTGTTAAACCTTAATACTGAAAATAGGAAGACAATTTTCTCAATAGATGGAAGTGATTGTTTTCTAGACTTAAAATCCACAAAATTTAACATTTCCGGAAAAGTTGTACATCTAGACGATACTGAATATCCACTTAATAGCAATATAAAATTAGAGAATGGTTTTCCAAGCAAACTGTTTTCCAACATCCAACTGAAAAAACATGGAACATTACTTGAGGAAATCGAAAACCCTGGTATAACAAGTAATATGAAAGGGGTTGTTGGTTTTGCTTTAAATAATAACCATGGTCCTACTATAAACTCAGGATATCAATCCAGATTTAAAGGAGGGGGAAAATTTAATGTTTATGGCAATTTGTCTGATTTCGGTTTGGGTTTCTTTGAGGATATAACATATCCACTTTACAAAGGAGACATTCAATTAGAGTTTACTCGAAATCATGATCATGATGCATTATTCAAAGAAGAAAAAATTTTTGATAAAAAAATGCCAACAGATGGAAAAATTATTATTGAGGATTTTAGGATTAGTTTTCGTGTAGTTAAATATGATAGTATGAGTAAAACCCTCTTAATAAATGAATTGGTTGAATGATCAGAAAAAAATAATTATTTCTTGGATTTTAAAACTATTAAATGTATTGAAGTAAGAAAATTGAGTGGAAAGAAGTGTACTCTTGATATTACAAACATGTATAGAAATTCTCATGATCCTTTATTTGGGATTGTAGGTTTACAAACAAACAGAAATACTCAACCAAAAGAATCAAGTAATTTTGATCACTGTAATGTTAGAAATATTTACTTTGAAATAAACGGAGAAAAATATCCAGAAGAGATGTTGAATATCGATTTCAAAAACGATAAATTTGGCAATATTTACGATATGCTTGGAGACTACAAAAAAGTTTTTTAAAAAACATACCGAGAACTCCCTCTAATCTACACAGATCCAGAACAGTTTAAGAATTCTAAACCTTTATTCGTTATAAATCTGACTAGACAACCTGTGAGTATATCAGGTTCTAAACACACAGTCATTTTGAATATTGATTTTGATGGAGATGTATCAGATGGTACTGTTTGCTATATTTGTCTAGTTTCAAGTAACAAATTTGTATACGATATTATACAAAACTCAATTAGAGAAATTCGATAAAATTTAAGATTGTCTATTATAAAATGGATGGTATTTTAAAAGAAATTATACATTGTCTGAAATGTAAGAAAAAAACAAAAAATATCGATGCAAAAAAAGTTCAAACGAATAATGGTAGGTGGAGAATCTCAGCAAAATGTGTTGAATGTAACACAAATAAAAGTAAATTTATTCAACCTCTTAAAGATGAAGAAAAAATTAAAAACAACCAAAAAATAAAGGCAAAGGATAAACTTTCAATAGCTCAAGAACTTCACAAACCGGTAAGGAAACGATTTCCGAAAAGAAAAATATTTACCAAGGGTATTGATGATCTATGGGCTGCTGATCTAGTTATAATGAAAAACTATGAGAAAGAAAACGATAATTATTCTTATATGTTAAATGTAATTGATACTTTTTCCAAATTTGCTTGGTCTTATCCACTTAAAAAGAAAGACGGGGTAAGTGTATCCAAAGCTTTTGAAAAAATATTAAAGGAAGCTAAAATACAAAACCATAAACCTCCAGTTTTACTCCATACCGATAGAGGACTAGAATTTGAAAATAAATTGTTTAAAGAAATGTTAAAAAAATATGAGATTAAAATGTATCATACTCAAAATGAAGAGAAATCATCAATAATCGAACGATTTAATAGAACACTCAATGGAAAGATGAGAATACATTTCGAAGTACAAAACAATAAAAAATGGATACATAATTTACAATCCTTGTTGTATGAATATAATTTTAAAGACATTCATAGAACTATTGGAATGAAACCTTGTGAAGTTAAAAAGAGTAATAAATGTGAGGTTTTAAGAAAGGTATTCTCTAAGAATAAATCGAAACAGAAAATTAAATTTAAAGTTGGAGACAGGGTTCGAATTACCAGATTTAAACAAAAATTTGCCAATAAATATGATCCTAATTGGACTCGTGAAATATTTATAATAAACGAAATTGTGTACACATCTCCTATAACTTATAAAATAAAAGATATTGATGGTGAAATTATTGAGGGGACTTTTTATACAGGAGAACTCCAGAAATCTAAATTTTAGTTTTTATGTTGAATTTCAACGTAAAAATGTTATTATTTCAAAAACATTTGGAAATAATTATGTAAAATAATTAGAGAAAAATAAACTAAGTTAAAAAGACCACAGACCATAATTTAAATATTTAAAAAAAAAACTAAGTGAAAAAGACCACAGACCATAATATAAATATTTAAAAAAAATAAACTAAGTGAAAAAGACCACAGACCATAATATAAATATTTTTTAAAAAAACTAAGTGAAAAATATCAATAAATTAGTTTTAAGTGAAAAATATCAATAAATATCAATTAATTAGTTTTAAGTGAAAAATATCAATAAATATCAATTAATTAGTTTTAAGTGAAAAATATCAATAAATATCAATTAATTAGTTTTAAGGGAAAAATATCAATAAATTAGTTTTAAGTGAAAAATATCAAAGTGTGCCAGGATTGGTACATATATACTACTATCGTAGTTCTGCATTTAATTCATCTCGATTTAGGTTGAATTCATTTGATAATATATCAATGTCAGATGTTGTTTGCTTAAATTCAATCATATGTCCAACCGAGCCAATTAAATGTAATGTTTCTTGACTGAATTTGACTTCAAGACCATTTATTAGATCATCTAAAACTGTATTAAACACAGTGTTTCATTTCATATTTTTTGTTTGAACTCAAATGTTGATTTCCATAATTGTCAATTTTACAAGATACTTTTCTTTTCTTGACAGTTGGAATTTCAATGTTTAGTGAATCACATACTTCAAGAACTCTTTCATACAGAGATTCATATTGGGCATTATCAGTTCTTAAATCATTAAGAGATTTTTTTTAATGCATGTATTAAAGAAATAGCCTCTAATAGGTTCATATCAGGCTTTTGTAGTTTAGAACTAACTATACTAATTTCTATTAAAATTGGTTTTATAATATAAAACACAAAAATAAAGTTGTAATTCTTAATTTGATTTAGAAGACCATTTGCTTTGGCTCTGGTTTCTGATAATTTATTAGTATCAGCTATCTCAGCAAGACATTCCAAAAGAGATGAATAATTAGTTTCTACAGCATTGACAGCTTCTGAACGGCATGCCCATCGCGTCGTGGACAGAGACTTTAAAGTTTTCAATCTTACATTTGTTTGCCTAGTAATATTTTCTAAGACTGCATGTCGCGAGGGGCTCCTTTCAACAAAATTATATATGAGCTGCACATGGCCAAAAAAATCAAACACAGCCCGATTCTTATTCCCTAAAGAATCAACTAATGTTAGGTTAAGACAATGTCCATAACAATGAACATATTTAGTATTAACATTTACAGACTTGACTTTTGCTTGCACACCGTTTATTCTTCCAGACATTGAAGCAGCGCCGTCAAAACATACTGCTATAACTCTTTCCCAAGTAATACCAAATTCAGATATTTTGTTAGATAAATTATTAAATATTGACTCTGCATCGACAGATGTTAACCGTTGAAGACCAAGAAATATTTCTTCAGGTTTATTGGTATTTTTATTGAAGTATCGTAAGGCTACAGACATCTGCTCATGATGACCAACATCGCTCGTTTCATCACCCATAATAGAAACTAAGCAGTCACTAACTTTTGTAGAAATTGTTCTTTTTATAACATTATTTATGGACAAAAGTATGTCCTTCTGAATATAATTACTGATGTAAGATGCATTTTGTGGGCCTTTATCTAAATGGTTTTTAAGTTTATCATCATACTTTTTCAAGATACATGCTCATCAGTTTCAATATGTCCGCGAAAAGGTTTTCCACTTTTGGCAAGACAAAGAGTGACATCAATTAAACGGTAAAATATACTACGGTTATGTAAACGCAAATTTTCTTTTTGGTTAAGGTATAAAGTTTTTGATTCATCTAACATAACATCTATTGATTTAGAATTTAGAAAATTAACTTTAGTCTGATTGCTATTAAAATGACTTTTAGATGCCTGGTGAATTCTAAATTTTGTGGTAGCATTATTCCAGTTTTTGAAACCAGTTAAAGAAAATGTTTTATCAATTTGTCCCACATTTAGACCAGATGATTAACGAAACATTCGGCATGGAAAACAAAATGTCCTATCTATTTTTGGACTGTATTCTAACCAATTATGCTCGTTGTACCATGAAGCTTAAAAGCTGCGTAAGTTATTTCCATATTGTGTTCTCGGGAATAAATTCATCGCTGGTTGAAATGGACTGAGCAGTATTCTATTTCTTTTCTCCAATTGATATACTGGCACCGGATCATCAGGTTGACACTGTGGATCTGTAATAATAAAATCATTATAAATTTGGTCAGGTAGTCATTACATTATACAAAGAAAAAAATTAATTTTTAAACTTACTGTGATTAATAATGAATAATGGTAAATAATAATAAAATAATAATACACATTTTTCTGTTTCAAGATCCAAAATAATAATAGATAAAATTAATTAATTATCTACGCAATAATAAAATATTGACATACAGAAAAATTATTACAAAATATATTAATGTGATAAAACATCAATATGATAATGGAACCACACAAAGAATACTAATTAAATAGAATTTAACTAAATTGTCATAAATGAAAAAAATTACATGAATTCTTGTTAAGTGAAAATGAAATTAGGTATAATTTATTAAAAACTCATAGCAATAGAAAAAATATAATTACAAAATTTGGTATTTGTAAACTTACCTACTATTATCCACAGTAAGGTGTTAATAAAGTATAATTAATGAGACAATTTATTTTTTTTCTTATAAAAGGACAAGTTAATTTGAATTAGGAAACACCTAATTAAAATAAGCAAAACAAATAAAAAGGTCAATAACCAAAAGAGTAATTTACTATTAATAAAATAACCTTTTGAAATAAGCAAAAATAAAAAGGGGAAAAATTCTACCCAGGCAATTGATTAAGATTAATCACCGGAATAGAGTATCCAATAACGGGACTGCCCTGTTAAAATGGGGCATATGATCTTGGCAGTGGCGGCTCGTGGGTTTTTAATGAAGTAGTGCACATTCAAAAAATAAATATATAACTCATATTATATATACCTATATAAATATATTTATTTACTAACTTAACCTTTAGATTGTATCAAATAATTGTTAACAAAATTTAGTTACTTATCTTTTATTTTAATTCGTATATTTTAATATTTACATATTAAATTCACAAGTAAAAATATCATAACACGACAGTGTTGAAAAATTGCATTGCAATATTTACTGCACTGAATTCATTTTAAAAATTGAAAACTAATGTAAGTCTAATATATAATAAATTACAATTTACACGAAAAATTCGATGAATATAACAACGTCGTCACTCGTCAATGTCGATAGAAAATGGAAACACGATTGTTGTTTTGAATTTATGATAATGATCGACGAATTTTACCAGCTGATAATCGGAATATAAAAAACTGAAAAAACGAGTGAGAGTAAAAATAAATTATAATGCCAACGCGCGACGGCGACGTCCAAAATAGTTTATTACACAATTTATTTGATTATGTGCACAGCAACGATTGTGCACATCAATTCCATTATAACGCGGGCTGCGTGTTTTGACTTGTTTTAATTTTTACACTATACAAATGTGCACAGCATTTGTGTGCACTACTGCTCTACTATAATACTACATACCGTTCTGGTGCGGAGAACCACCGTTTGCCGTTTGGCCTTCGAAATAAACCATTTCAAATACCATATTATTTCCATTTTTATATTTTAAAGGATAATCTTAATAACATTACAGGTACTTAGTTGTTTTATTATAATTAATGTTTTTAATTTTTCTCAAGTTTGGGTAGGTAGTGCACGTGCACTTGTGCACATATACACGAGCCGCCACTGGATCTTGGTCACCTCAAGCATAAGTAGATAATAATTATATCTGTATATTTATATAGTTTATTTAAACTTACTTGGGCGAGATTTGTTTGAATTTGAATAACTTGATGGGGAAAAAAAACGTTTTATGTCGTTTTTTGTGGTTTTTTTTACACATGCTTTAGGACAAGCCTTTAAATGTCTTGTCCAATTAGTTGTATTTTTTGAAAATGTTTTACCACAAACACATGATACGTTATTAGAAGACATAGTAGAAATCGTCTTAAGTTTTAAAATAATAATAACTAAATAGTAAATAATAAAATAACTATAACAATTTAAAATGGATAACTATAATACATTGATTACGCAATATTGTCATGTGTTCGTATAGAATAATGAATTATATTCCTTTATTATTGCCAATTGAAATATACTATTTATATACTTTGCCCAACGGGAAAAACGCGTGGTGGTCAGATCACAGAATAAATGAAATTTATTCTGTGGTCAGATGAACATCGGCCCGTATAGTCCGTACTTCGTACGCTTCCCCCGGCGACACTCAGTCATAGCGTCACATTGATACCGCCTTACAGACTATAGCTGCAGCCGCTGCAGGCTGTATTGCTGTAATTTGATGATTCGCGGCGCGGCGGTCGGAACCGGCAATTGTCACGAATAGTCGCCGACCGCCAACTGTGATACAAGTTGTAGGTACCATTATACTTATAACATGACCAATGATTATTTGACTACGACCAGTTCTAGTTTAAATATATTTTTAATAATAAATCTAAATAAGTTAAAACCTAGAAAAAGCTCGCAGGGTGTGCAGATGCATACCCTGCACACCCCGTATTTGGTTCCTATAACATAATTAACCTGTTGTAGTTTGTTAAAACATTATGTTAGTACAATAATGTGCTTTGTTCATATAAATGTAAAGTTCTGTACCGATTACAAATCATTCCATAATAACTACATAATAGTATTTATGTTTATAACAGTGATCTAGATAGTAACAACAAAAATATTAAACTCCATATTATGTGAGCACTACAATCTTATGTTTTGTGATTCAACAATGGTTTTTTGTAAATACAACCGTAAAATTCCATACTAATTACTGATCACTTTGTAAGAACTACATAACCATTTATGTGTTTACAACATTAAATAAATGAGTTGTATCTACGTTATACTATATAATAATTAAAAATATAGGCAGCAATGAACAATAAAAACAATTTATTTGATATAATTAATTTTTTTATAATATGAATAAACAGCAATATATTATACATTATACATTATACATATACACACACATTATATATACCTATATTATATAAATTATAAAAAAAATTATTATAATATTATACATTTATTTATCATATTATCATTAACCGTTATCAAATTTATTTTAAAGACCACCTCGAACAGTAATATATCTTTTACCATTTGAGATGACATTTATATTACTGGTGTAACCTTAAACTAATACCATGCTTAATATATACAATCGTTTTATCGACTCCAACATGGTTCCAAAAATGGCTCAGATAAAATTGTATAAAGATTGTACGAGAAAAAATATTTATTTATATTATAATTCAAACACAATATTGTTTTAACTATATATTTTATAGAATATGTTCTATAATTAATAATTATATATTATGTGTTAGAATAAAGGGTGGTTCCATTTTCCTCCAAAAACGAGATACCGTTTTTCTCCCCTGTTCATTTTAATTCACACAGAATTTTTGACTAAAATTATGTCTATTTTCCTCCAATATTTCAGTCAGTATTTAAATTACGTTTTGTATTATAAAGATAGAGTAAGACTAGAATCACATTTTACACTTATACATTCTGATATTGGATGTTTAAATCAGCTTTTAAAAAACGCTAGTCCGAGTAATTACAAAAAATAAAATAATACCTATTATTATTCATCTTATGTCTAGTTTTCTTTTCTTTAAATGGTTATTCATTTGTTGCTGAAATATGATATAATGAAAAAATAATAATAATTTATTTATTTATTTATTTAAAAACGGGACTAACCCAAGTTAAAAGAGGTACATCAGTTAGTAGAATATTTATAACAAAATCTTTAATTAAGTACTTAAATACTAATTAAATGGCTTTAACAGAAACTTGGCTTATGGCATAATGAAAGAGGTGTCAGTATTGGCAATTATCATTAGACGGACTTATGGAGAATTCAAGTGATAATTGGTGGAAGAGAATGGAATATGAAAAGGAAACTGGGAACGTGTGCTACGTGCAGGAACTTTAAAATTTATAAGGGACAGCAATTCAGGAGAATCAATATTATCAGAAAGAAGATCAGAGAGGAAGGAGAGATTAAGCGAATGCCTACGGTCAGTGAGAGTAGAAAGATTAAGGGAATGAAGTACAGGGGTATAGTCATGAGGGGGATGAGTGATACCTAACTTAAATGCGGAATAGCGAAGAAATTTACGTTGCACACGCTCAATCATTGCACTAGCGCTAGAAGTAGATGGATCCCAAAGGACGCACCCGTATTCGAGGATGGGACGGACGAGGGCACAATATAAGCTTTAAGGGGTGAAGACATACGAAACTCTTGCGTGATGCGAAAGACAAAACCCAGTATCTTTAGGGCCTTGCAACATAATTCCTCAATGTGCTTTACAGGGTACAAAGTGCGAGTAAGGGTAAAACCCAAGTCATGGATAGAATCCTCAGAAGACTTTAAAGGAATATCATTAATAGAGTAGAGAAAAGAATAGGATTTCTTAAGCGTGAAAAAGTCATTGAGGAGCATTTTTGAATATTTAGGGAAAGGCCCAGAGATTCACCCCCGATGACAAGGCGATGAAGGTCAGCCTGGAGAAGAAGACAATCAGACCATTGTCTGATTGTCTTCTTAATGGGTCGATACGATAGTACAGTTTTATGTCATCCGCAAATATAAGCAATTTGGCGTGTTGCAGAATCGAAGCGGAAGAATCAATTTATTTATTTTTTATTTTGTTTGCTATGCAAAAATTATTTATATTAAATATTTACGTACATTTCACCCCCCCCCCGTTCCTCCAGCCCCCTTATAATTTTTGAATTGACGATTAAACCAGTATCGCACAAATTCATACTAATGGCGCACTAATGATTAAAAAAAAAATTTCAAAAATTACATTTGGGGGGGAGCTGGTGAAATGTACGTTAAATATTTTATTATTTATTTGAGGAAAATGGAGAGTTGAGTATAATGGTCAAGAATTATTTTTTATTTTATTTGGGGGAAAATGTACAATGAGTGAAAACGGTATCTAGTTTTTGGGGGAAAATGTCTACGGCCAGATTAATAATGGTAATGATTAATCACTATAATAGTCTATAACTGTTTAATAACAATACATTAGACATCACGACCTTATGCCGAGTCTACTACTATATACCCAATCATAATAATATTATTTCTCACATACAATGTGAGTGGTGATTTGGTACATTGTTTCTGATCAAATCTATGTGATCGTATCCATTAACAACAGTTTTTAGTTCAAATTTAAAATAATTATTGCATATTGAATACTATTTGAGCATGGTCACTATAGCTGCTATAACGAAAAAAATATTACGATTATAATTTGTCAGGTAGACCTTTTAACAAGATTGTGAAAGAAATAAATAATACCGATGCCCGATGGTAATGCGACGATATTGGTACGGTACAGGACAAACATTACCGTGGCACTACAGTATGTGTTATCATGGGCGCCTGGAGGGGGGGGGGGGAAAGATGGGGCATTTGCCCCCCCCTGGAATTAAAATATGATCTTGAACATTTTAACCTTTATTTTGATTTAAATAAACATTTCATTAACATTTCAACTTTAGTAAGTGGGAATAGCCAAAATACAAAAATTATTGGAAAAGGCGAAAAAATAAAATTAATTAATTAAACGCTTGTTCGTCGTTATAACAATATATTTTAATGCATACAAAATACGAATAGTAAAACCCAGTACTAAGATGATCGACGCGCAGTGCACACACACTGTAAAGTGTACTGTATACTACAGCGCGTGGCGTCAAGCGGCCGACAAAATAAATATAAAATAAGAATAATAGGCAAAACCATTGTCGTTATCTAACAACGACGACGAGTATCGAAAATAACTAAAAATAAACCTTACGTTGGAAATTATTGTAATAATGTATTGTGAAATGAAATATTGTTTATCATCGCGCCGCGGTGAAACACGGACCAGCGACCACGCAAAATTACGTACGTATAGTATTCAGTATAATATTTAATATTTTTTTATCGTCATACTATTATGGATATCAGAAATTATTTCAAAAAACCCAAACTTTGTGAAGCCTCTGTTGGCTCTATTTCAATTGAAATGGATAATACAGAGTCGTCAGAATTGCGTGTAGTTGAAAGTAATTCGGTTACCATAAATACAAAAAATAATGTCGGCCATATCATCCTAACCTATGAAAAAGATATTGGAAAGTATTTGAACATCGACAATATTGACGATTCTTTGAAAATTGAACTTTTACGTAATCCTTGGGTACCGAACACTAATTATGACTTTAAAAGCGATTTAAAATCAGGAAGTATTCGAGCATTTCGACATCAATGGTTGCACGAAAACGGTTCATGGTTGACATATTCAGCTGTTGAGGGTGTGAAAGGAGCTTTTTGTAGAATATGTGTGTTGTTCAAGCCATCAATTCATAGAGGTGTACAAGGTAGATTTATAATAAAACCATTTACTAAGTATAAGGATTTTCATTCATCTTCTAAAATACATTTGTCTTCGAATTGGCACTCTGAATCAATGTCAAAAGCTAAACATTTTATGGATATTATGAATGGTAAAAAGATTAGTGTTATTGAACAATTAAATTCTGGATTGCATAAGGAAATAGAAACTAATAGGCAAAAATTAAAACCTATTATATCAACTATTTTGTTTTGTGGAACTCACGACCTTCCCTTACGAGGGAAAAAATCAGATTCTGGTGTTTTTCACGATCTTTTGAATTTTCGTGTTGAATCTGGCGATGAAATATTGAAAGATCATTTTTCAACTAATGTGGGAAATGCTAAATATTCGTCCAATAGAACTCAAAATGAATTAATAACATTGTGTGGAAAGATATTAAAAGAAGAAATAGTCTAGAAATTCGCTAGGATAAACCGGTGTAGATTTCCCCTTAAAAAATAAACCGGTGTGGTTTTTGGAAATTCGCTGGACTAAACCGGTTTACAAATGAGACACACCGGTTTATTATTTTTCGACCAACAAACGAGGTGGTCGAATTATTCTGATTCCGATTTATCCCTACCTAATTTTTTAATATTTCCCCTAATTATATGACACTATCACATTTATGTTATCACGCCTCAATTTTGGATGTTGAAAATTTGAATTTTGAAGTGTTCAAAGTCAAGTGTACTGAAAACTATTAGGTAATTGTTGGTCTAGATTGTGATTGTTTTTAATTTTGTTACTGCCTATTGCAACATAATACACTTAATAGTCTTTTTAATTTTATAGTTTTCTAGTAAATATTATTTTGGTTTTGTGTTATGTTTAGTAGGTATTTAAATTAACTATGGCATATTTAGATAATATGGAAGATGACTTGGACTGTTACATTCAAGGTATAAATTGTATTTATGTGATATTAAACAGCAATATTACTTATTAATATGTAAAATTATTTATTTGATCTGAAGCCTGTACCTAAAGCATTGATCATAGAATATAGTCTATTGTTTAATCAATGACTTTTATTTATCCTGATCCAGTATTTTATAAATTTAATAATAATATTATCTTTTATTCAATTTGGTGTAGAAAGGTTTCAATATTACAGTATAATGTAAACAACTTACCCAAGAATTAAGTGTCAGCATGTTCATATCTAGTGTTGCCTGTTGGCCAACACTATTGTCTGAAATTGGTTTTACATTATGATAGTTTATTTTTAATGCTATTTTTTAGTTATGGATGGTTTAGATGATAGTGATGTAGCAGATAATTGTTTTCCTGATCCCGAGATAAAAGTTAACGAAGAATTAGACTCCAGTAAATTTAAATCTTAATATGTTCATTTAACTCATTGTTATTGTTGTAATTACATTTTTTTAGGTCCCTGGTCAGTGCCAGCAACAAAATTATTAATATCCCTAAGAGGTGCCTTTAACGAACAATTTGAAAAAATTAAGAAAAAGGGGAAAAAAATAGAACTATGGCTTCTTATTTCAAAACAAATGAAAGCTAATGAAACTAATTACAAGTTTACTCCCAAACAATGCGATGAAAAATGGCGTAGATTATTAACTCGTTTCCGCCAAGTCAGAGATTCATGTAAAGTTTCAGGAAGTGGTGGCATAAAATGGCAATATTACAAACTTATTGAAAATGCTATATCATCAACTACTAGGCAAACACTTTCTCCTCCAAAAAGTAAAAAATAATGTTTGATAATATGAATCTCTATTTTATTTATAATATTGATTGCCTTATCCTAGATTCTATAACCATAACTATATCTACCTAATTTCAATCTTACATATTTTTTACTTGTTTTACTGATATAGAATACATATATATATATATTACCACAAAATTATATTTCAATTTTCAACTTACAAATGTTTGTTTCTATCCTTTGTTACTAATAATATAAATATTAATCTTAAATAGATTTGTTGCATGAATCATCAAATAGTACACCAGAGAACAAATCCTCAACAGAACTTTCATTGTCCTTAAACACTTCTTCTGAATCCGTTATTTCTACATCATCAGGAGTTTCAAAATCATTGTTTAAAGAAAAAACACCAGTCTGGTTAAAAAAATTTGAAGAGTTAAAGAGTGATCAGTTTGAAATGGCAAATAAAAATGCAAATCGACTCAATGAACGGTGAGTAATAAATATTAATATTTAATATCAATTAAGTATTTCTATTTCTATTATTTATTATTATGTATGTTTATATGTTTATAAAATATTTTTAGTTGTATACTTTGTTAAAATTATTTGATTCTTTTTAAAAAGATATCAAGTAAATAAGCCCTGGATTAACTGGTAATCATTTAAAGTCTCTTGCATAATAATTGTTGATGTTACAACTAAGATCAATTCATGAATTGGCATATTTACTGTTATTACCCTATTTCTGGTAATTTTTTCTAAAATCTAAAAAGAGTAAAGAGAAACTTTTTGGACTTGTATTTCTTTCCAAAAATTGAATACATAACTACATAAAAATCCTGGCTTGAAACTGATAGACCCTTCTCTTCACTCAGAATCTAAAATTGTCCATAGATGCCTATTAAATCTTTATGTCATGATGTTTTTACAAAAATACAAATATTGTTTAAATAACAAATATGTAATAATTTAAAAAGGAGTACAGAATAAATGAGTCCTGACCTTAATTAACATGCCTTTTATATAACAATAAAGATTGAAGTTATTTATTAATTTAGAAACTAAAATATAATTAAGGTCTTTATTTGTATTAAATTTAATTATATCCAGTATTGATATTATAAAAATATCACCTATCTTTTATAATAAATTTATAACAAATCATACAATACCTATTTGAAAATGTATTATTCAAAAAATTAATATTAACAAAAAAAGTGACTTGTAACTGAAGGTTTGGAGATGAAGTGTAAATAATTTCCAGATAAATATATCTCTTAAGAATTAAGATAAATATGTTGTACCCGCATATGTTGTCGCCACCTTATAAACATACAACTTACATAGCAAACTTGCATGTAGCTAAACCAATTTTATGTTGTTAGCTTCAATATTATATTAAGTAAATTATTTAGCCACTATCAAACTTATAGGTAAGAACATTATCCGTGTTTGTACATAGTTAAGTTTTTTATGATATTTTAATTTTTAAGCAAGTTAGGAGTATGCAAAATATTACCATTTGAAAATGCTTAAAAGTTAAAATATTGTAAAAAACCAACATACAAACCCATATAATGTTCAAGTTTGATAATAGGTAAATATTTTTTTAACTTTTATAATAATTGATACCTACCTAATACATTTTAGTCTTGACAAGTTAGAAAAAAGAGAAGAGAAGATGTTGCAAATTCAAGGAGAACTAGTAAAAAAATTGGATGAGGCAAACAACATTGAGCTACAGAAAATGGATCTATTTAAAAAAATGTTTGACCTCAAATAGTCTCCAAAAATTAATAATTTTGTTTTTTTTATATAAGAAAAAAAGAATCCTGTATTATAAAATTTAATTTCAGTCAATTGTTATGTTTTTATTATTTTTTTTGTTTTACAAGTGTAATCTGTTAATTATATTAAACTTTTAACTATTTTTTGTTAGTACATTGTACCTAACTATTATTAAGGCAAATTAAATAATAAGTAAAAGTGTTGTTACTTATTGTTATTTTATTAGTTAAAAGTTTATATTGATTTGTTTTTATTCCTAATGCATTTATTAACATAACCAAAATAATATTATATTAAGTTATTAACTCTATTATACTAAAGTATTATTAAATATGTTTTGGTAATTATTAAGAAAAACTACTAAATAAAAGACTGTTTATATTACAACTATTTGTTTAAGTAATCAACTAAGTGTTAATCATCTGCCAATGCTTCACATATATCATTTCTTTTTGTTGCACCACTTATAGTTTCTTCTCTTATTTCCTGTATACAAATTTGTGGTTGAACAATTTCAGCAGCGTCAAATTGGTCATGATTTGATATGCATATATTATGCAAGCAACACGCGGCAGTTATGACCTTTCCACATAAATCCTTTTTATACAAATCCATGTGTCTGTAATTTTTAATAAAATTTAATATTTATGTATCAAAAATAATTTTATTGTATACAACCACATTAATTAAAGCAAAGCTTCATACTTTAATTTTCTAAACCTGCCAATTAACTTTCCGAACGCTTGCTCAATTAAAACACGTGTACTACTCAGTTTTCGATTAAAGTTTTTTTGTTTTTGTGTTAAATGACCATTGTCCTTATATGGCACCAGAAGGCCCTCAGTTAAAGGATAAGCTCCATCACCTAATATATGGCAAGGTGTTGGAAGAACAGACCGTGGATGGTTTAAAATAGATTGACCAATAGCACTGCAGCGAAAAATACGAGCATCATGAGTACGCCCCGGCCAACCAGCAAACACATCGATGAACTTCAACTCTGCATCAACAATTCCCTGAAATAAATACTTCAATTCTACCTAATGCTATTTGAATCACATATTAATATATTTTAAATATTTATTTGATAACCTTGTATTTCCATCATATTTTTTGAAAATATTTTGCATCTAATTTTTAACAATATTAATGCTACATATAGTAAAAGAAATTTTTTTCCCATTTTTAAGATTTTAGGTTTTTTAAATAACAGAGACTACTTTTGACTTATAAAAAAATGTATAAGTAAAAAAGATAAAACCATTATTATAACACAAATTCATACTTTTGTTTTTAAAACAATTTATAACTATAGCTCCCCTTACATAATTTTATATTAACTACCTACCAATCAATACCAAAATGCTTACTTGTAACACAATAGATGGCACTTGTTTCCTATTGCAAAACATATTTCTATCTAATTTAGGCATCTTGGTCCTTTTTTCCCAAGGAAATAGGGTATTTATATGGCATCCATCAATGCACCCAAATACATTTGGAAATGAATTTATTCCCCGTAAGGTATTAAATTTATGAATATTTCGGGCTGCAGCTTCTCCGATAGGCCATACAATAATATTTCCAGCTACATTATTCATAGCCAACACACAGTTAGAAATAATTGTATGACTTGTACTTTCAGCAATGTTGAAACGATTAGCAATTTGACTAAAAATTATGTAAATACCAGAATTTAATTCATTTTCAAATTTAGAAAATAATAAAGAGAGCTGTGAATAAAACAACCTTCACAAATGGTATATTGAGAGGGGAACTGTGTCATGTACAATTATTTTTACACAAAAAAAGCTGTGTTATAAGACATGTGAAACAAAATGTATTTCCTATAAATTCACAGCTCTACCAGTATTCTGACTAATAGGTAGTTTGTATAATATATTCTCACCGGTGTGTTTCACAATTTGCCATGTACCATACAAATATTAAAATTTGTTTTTCAATATTTATTTGTATGGATTCTTTAGCTAAATGAGGGCCTATATACGCCATAACAACCTATAATAGATGATTTTTCACGATTTTTAGAATTCAACAGATGTTACATGGAGTAAATATTATGACAAACCTCAATGCTTTCTCTGTTCATACGAAAATGTGATTTAAATTCACGATCTGTAAATTTAGGAACAAAAAGTTCTACAAAGTCCCTGATCTTTATTTTTGTCTTTTTATAATTTTCATTCTCTATATTAGCTAGAAATAAAATTTCCTCAGCATCATCAAAAGGAATAGATTCTTGCAAATGTTCAACTAAGTCTATTAAATAATAACAATTACCTAAGAAATGTGTTGATAAATATTACAATTTACATTAAAAATATTACTTTCACGTGTAGGAAATCCTTGTATAACATAATTCGTAATTTGACTTCTACTCAAAAAAAAATCCTTAAATAACCTTAATTTGAGATTATTGCTATCCATTTTTAATCGTTTAAAACTAAATTAACAACAATTATTAAGAACTAAATTGCAAGTAGTTATAAAAACAACATAGACCAAAACGTAATGAGGTACTCAAAAATAATAATTTAAAAAAAAAAACGAGGGAGATATTTTATATTCATATCAATTGTACGATAAGGAAATATTTTTAAATAGTGAGGAGTGGGGACAAACCAATCCGTACCACGAATTTCTAACTAAACCGGTGTAAAACATTTCGCACCGCGTTAATAAACCGGAACCAATAAATCGGTACCACTATTTTACACCGGTTGATCCTAGCGAATTTCTAGAGTTTGTGAAGCTAATGCCGCGAATGCATTTTCAATTATTTCTGACGAATCAGCTGATATTTCTGGCGTTGAGCAATTAACAATTGTAATTAGATTTTTAGACAAACAGTCAAGTCCTTTAAAGATACGAGAAGAATTCCTCGGCTTTTTACCATTAGATCAATTAGATGCAGAATCAGTTTCTATTAAAATTTTATCATTTTTGGAAAACAGTGGCCTTAATTTAACTAAACTTTGTGGACAAGGTTATGACGGCTGTGCTACAATGGCTGGCAAAATAGGTGGTGTTGCTAAATTAATTCGTGATCGATATAATAAAGCTTTATATTTTCATTGTGCTAGTCACCGATTAAATTTAGTAATTAATGATTTGAACAAAATTATGGTTATTCGTAATACTACTAGCACGATAAAAGAAATTATTAAATTTTATCGCGAAAGTACCCTTCGAAGAAATCTTATACCCAATATACCACTTTTTTGCGAAACACGCTGGTCTTCAAAGTATAAAAGTATTAAGCTATTTTCTGAAAATTATATTTCAATAATTCAGTCTTTGTCTGTTAATGGTATTATAAATTCGAATACAAGACAACGTGCACTTCAATTATACTCCTCGACCTCTAATTTTTCATTTATTATTACTATGAAAATAATTGCAAAATACAGCGCTACCTTAGAACCGGTTACAAATATTTTACAAGGTGTATCAATGGAACTTTATAAAGTTCGGGAGCATGTAGAGGAATTGTTAAACATGTTAGAAGATAATAGAAATAACGCAAATGAAATCTTTGATTTATTATACATTGACGCAAAGTCTATAGCAGATGATTTTGAATTTACTGTTACTTGTCCTAGAATTACTGGAAAACAATCACATAGAAACAATTATTCATATGAATCTCCAAAAGACTATTATAGAGTTTCAATTTTTATACCTTACCTTGATTCCATAATTCAGTCTATCAAAGAAAGATTTGAAAAAAGTAATAGTGTTGCTTTTTCACTACAACATCTTCATCCAGCATTATTTAGAAAAATGAAAAAACAAGATTACACTGAAAGCATAACTAATATTTATAATTTTTATAAAATTGAAAATCTATTGGCTGAAAGTGAAAGTTGGTACAGTTTATGGCAAAAAAAAGACTGCCAAAGTATGGAAATCATAGATTTACTAGAACATAGCAAAATATTTTTCCCTGGTATTACAATTGCATTAGAAATTTTTCTATCTTTACCAGCTACAAGTTGTACAGCCGAAAGGTCATTTAGTACTCTACGAAGGGTTAAAACTTGGCTTCGGTCTACGACAGATGAAGACCGATTAAATGGTCTATGTATGTTAAGTGTTCATCGTGAAAGAGTTAATAGATCAAAAGAAAAATTCATTGAACAGTTAATAACAAGGTTTGCAATAGAACAACCGCGAAGACTTCAGTTTTTATTTAATAACGACTAAATGTTTTTAATGTATTTTCTGGTGTTAGTTTTTAAATAATTTTAATATTTGATTTTTAAATTTTTTTTTTTTTTAATGTACTTTTTGGTGTTTGTTTTTATATAATATTCATATAATTCATAATTCTGACATATTTTGTAGTTTGCAAGGAATATATTTTTTTTAATATAATTAGGTATTTTTTGGTGTTTGATTTAATTATGCCCCCCCCTGATAAATTTCCTGCGGGCGCCCATGTGTGTTATATTTTATTCGCGCTGCCGGTGCGACGGCGTGCATTACCGTATCGTTAAGAATCCGAATTATTATTAAATATAGGTACCTAATATAACTTACAACACACAAGAGTATAAGATACATTAAATATAATATTAACATTACATTAACGTATAATATTACATACCTACACAAATAAAACAATAACCAATAATGGTGTCTACGTTTGTAAGACCAGCTATTCCAATTATAAAAATATAATATATACCATGGTGTGTCGTGTGTGTATATACAAATTGCCAATGTGTATTTATTTTTTATGACGGTTAATTTTAATCGTATTTTATAGACTTCATTAAGAAAACACAGGCTATAGCAATAGCGACCTTCCGGAATTCTCGGGTTAGTAGGATAATACAGCTTGTATTTAAAATAATAATGTATGTATACGGTATACCAGGGTTGTCCAACTTGTGGATCGCGTCTTATTAACAAATAATCAATATTTATTTTTCAACGATGAAATACGACAAAACTATAAAAATTAAATTAAAAAATGTGTTTATAAACATTTTGGCTCTTGATATATCATGTGGTTCATGGACGTATTCATGTTGGCCACCCCTGCAATATACAATAATATTATATATGTATATATATTAAATACGAATAGTTATTATTAGTCGATAGCTTATAGTTTATGCTTAATACTAATATTAATTTATAATTGGACTGGTAAAATGTCATTTTATCATCGCATCAAGTGATGAATGGTTGTAACTTGTACACATTTTTGTTTTTTGACAAAATCAAAGGAGTTAATGTGTTTTAATACATTCATATTCATACTATTTTAACTAAGGTAAGTAAAAATTACATTTGTTTATTAATTTGATATTATTCATTACTGTAAAATTATTTACTGTCTGATAAATGACATGATACGACTGTTCAGACGCCATCACACTAAAATAAAAATCGAATATAAAACATGGTTTATTTGTCTAATGGTAAAAAGTGCCTCAGTGGTCATGGATCAAAAATATATTTTTGGTACCTATCAAAACAAACATGATACTATATTATATTAAAAACCTTTGGAACAGATTTGAATTATAATTTTTTTTTTATCGTATATCATAAAACTGTTTTTAGTACCTACTAATAATTATCCTCAATAAGTAAGCAGTATAGTCAAACCCGATTTTCTATCGTAGGCATGTCCATTTTAAATAAATATCTAAGTATAAGCCATAAGGTATGCATAATATATTCTTCATGAATATTGTTTTATTTTAGATTCTAAATGGAGTGATGAATGTATTGATTTAACAATGATGTGTGTGTGTTTTTTTTTGTCGTTTGTGTACAGCATAACTAGTCGAAATAATGCTTCAATTTCAAACTTCGGGGGTGGTTTCTGATGACAAAATGTATTGGTGCATTATACAGGTCAAAATCAAACATTTTACGACCATTTTCAACAAAATCCAGAAAAACAAAAAAAAAGGGACGGAAATACGGGAATTTTTACGCAAACCCAGTTTTCGACCAAATCGATTTTTTTATATGATTGTAACTCAAAATCTAATCACTGTAAATACTTGAAATTTTCACCAAATGTTTAAATTAGTGTTATCTATATACAGTTACATTTTAAAAATATTTCGAATTTTTTGAGTTACTTATAGACCACTAAAATTTTCGAGAATTTTTTTTGGAAATGTCGATAAAAAAATGTTGGATGGCCAACAAAACTTGAACATTTAATAAAAGGTTCCTTATGAGTTAAAAAAAATTAAAAATCGTGAGTCACAATTTTTTTTATAAGCGTTAATAGTTAACATTTTTACGAAATATGTCAAAATCGCCAAAATTTGCAAGTAATTTTGAAATTGAAAAATCATAAAATGTTTTGTGTTTATATCTAAGGATAAAAAATTCAACCATATGTTTTTCTTCAAGTAGCAATAGAGAAAACTCGAAGCGTCATTATAGGAAAAATGTTATGAGCATTTAAATTTTAAATTTTTACGAAATCGCGTAACGATAACGATTTGTTCTCAAACGATTTTAAATATTTGTTATTATTCAAAAAGTATAAGTCGCAGATACTTAAAAATTTCACCAGTAATTAAGATTGGCATTTTCTTTACATGATTTAATTTTCAAAATATTGCGACTTTTTTTGGGCTATTTATAGACAACTGTATTTTCGATATTTATGATAATTTATTTTTTGAAGTGTCGATACAATTTTTTTGGCTTAGTCAAAATACTTGAAAATTTACTACAAAGTTTCTCAAAAGTTATTCTTATAGTGATTAAAAAATTATAAGAATTCATAGGCACGATTTTTTTTTATTAACATTTGAAGTTCAAATATTGACAAAAATTCGTCAAAATCATATCCGTTCAGAATCATTTTTCGTATGCAATGATACCTATGAACTATCATTACATTCAAATTTAACACTTCTATAATATATAATAGTGATCCATACGGCACCTAATGTACAGCAGAGCGGTACCCGCTTGGCGCTTACCCGCTTTTTTTATTAATTTATTTTTGTTGTGTATGTACACGATAAGATTTTGAAATAATCTTTAAATTTTTAACTTTAGTAGCTTTTATGGTAGGGAAGTGAATCTATTTGGTGTACCAAGGAGCTAAAAATTTGAGATTCTCAATAGTTTTCAAAAACGACAAGAAAAACAAAAAAAAATTAAGTAAAATGGTAATTTTTACGAAAAATCAGTTTTAGAGAAAATTGATTATAGATATAAGTGTAACTCTTAACCAAATATTACCGTAGACAGTAGACACATGGAATTTCCACTGAATTTTTATATTGGCATTTTCTAATCTCAATAACATTTTTGCAATATTTTGAATTTTTTAAAGTTATTTATTTTCAATTTTCAATTTTTTTCCTGTAAATGTCGATAAAATTTTATTCGTTTGGTAATAAGGCTCCTAATATATTTTTCAAATAGTAGTTAAAACACATTCAGAAAACATAGTCACATTTTTTTTTTAAATAATCATTTAAATTTCAAATTTTGACAAAAAATACGTAAAAATCATGAAAATTTGCAAAATATTATGAGTTACAAGTTCATACATTTTATCATTTTAAATCAAAGATTTAAAAATTCATTACAAAATTCTTCATAATAAGTTTGTCTACTTTTGACAAACGAAAATGTCTACAGGAAAATTAAATTAAATATTTATGAGCACTTGAATTTCATATTTTTACAACATGGGTATTCACTTGATTTCTCTTGTACCGATATTCTTAATATTCTTATTATGCTGTTATTCAAAAACGAATAATTGTAGATAATTCCATACAATTTTGAGCCTCTGGTTACCGATGTTGATAATTATGATTAGAGCAAGGACTTTCATGCATTTGCATATTTTTTCTGGTAAACTTTATCGTATGCTTGTTAAGTACAAAATACATTTCATAACGTTAAAGTTTTTAGTGCATATTTTTGCATATTTGGACATTTTTTGGTTTAAAGGGCATATTTTTGATTATGAGAGCATATTTTAAGCTTTTAGTGCATACTTTGAAGGTTTATCGAAAATCAAGCGCTTTGGTGAATAGTTTTCATGAATCAGGGTCAAAAATTCGTAATAAACTTATAAACACGATCAAGATAAATTTTATCTTGAAATAATAATAATGGTCAGTATTTATTATATCTATTTTTGTATTTTTATTTAACGAATATTAGGTATGTGATGCGTTCTTTGCTATTTACAAATATCAAAGAAATGTAAATAATTCAGTGCAGTTCTAGTTTAGTTATGGTAAGTATTTGAGGAGAATTCAACAATTATTTTAAAATACCTCTTTTGTTTTATTAGACACAAAATAATAATTAAGAAGAATGGGATTCAACATTCAAAAAAGATTCCAAATCAATTTGATAAAATAAATCTGATTAAAACTTTTATAGAATAAAATAAAATTAATTTTTTTAAGGGCATATTTAACGCATATTTTTAATTTTTTTATGCATAAGTGCATATTTTAAAATGCATATTTGATGATTTTTTAGTGCATGAAAGTCCTTGCTTTAATTATGATTATACGGAGCACAAAGAGGCAGTAGTTAGTTACAAAGACAGATCTAAATTAATCGTAACAGATTGGTGCTCGTGTGGAAAATGTGAAAAACAAATTAATGATCATGAATGTGTTTGTTGTTTTGAACTTGCGAATATATTTAAAATGTGCACAAACAATGCGTGCATAACGGAAAATACTTTATTTTCAAAAATTATATTAGATGAAGACGTTTTAAGAATTACTAGACAGTACATGATTTCAAAAACAAAGAAGAAAACAAAAAATAAAAGTTTACAATCTGCTGTTATGGAAAATAAAGCATGGCGATATATTTGCTACAAACAATTTACACTTTGGGTTAATTCATGGATGGCGATTGGAAAAGGTAAGTAAATTGATTTTCGATACAATAATCGAGTCACGAGCAGGTAAAAAAACTAATAATTTATTCTTTATTATGTTTGTTCTATACTATAGGGAATAGAGTTGGTATTCCATCATGTGTGGTCAAAAAAATTCGTGAACGTTATCCTGAGGAGAACGGATTATATGTTGGTTTTCAAAACCCGTAATTCATGTAATCTATTACTTATTATAATCCATTTTTAATTGTAATTAAAAAAATTATAATTAATTAATTATATTATATATTAACTAATTAAACATTATAATTAATAAGATACTACAAAAAATAATATGTAAGTTGTTAGTTTTATAGTCGTGTCGTATGAACCTAATATAATATACTTTTGTCCAATTTTATTAACCTATTTTTATTTAAAATGACATATTTTATTGTGAAGATCTTTTTTACAAATTTATTTTAGTTCTTAAACTACGAATTATAATAACACATTTGCTTAAACTTTTAACAGTGTATAATATATTATTTAATATTTGTTTGGTATTTTATGTATTTTTATTTTTTTCTTTCCTAAAAACTACCCTAAAACAAATTTAAATGCTGTAAAATTAATATTATCATCTAAAAAAAATTATAACCTTTTTATAAATGTACTATAATTACTTATACCTTAAATCAATTTTTCTCTATGCTTATTTTAGTCGCACAAAATAAATACAACGCGTGTATTCTAGATACGACTCGTCGGACGGTGTGATTTTATGACGTCACGCGTAAAACGTGATTTATATTTAAACACGGAACCATACGTCCGACAAAAATGTTGAAACCACCAACATTTTTATTTTTTAAAATACTATATATTTATATACTATTTAATATACTAGACTGACAAATCGTCTCCGCTCAGAATCGTTTTCGTAAACAATGATAATATCATACCATTGAATTCAAATGTAATACCATTCATTACAGTGCCCACTTGTAACTTACTGTACAGCAGAAGGACATCCACTTATGTTTCTTCTTTTTTTTGGATTTATTATTTCAGATTCCTAGTGCTATTGATACTGACTACTGAGGCAAGTTTTAGAATCATGTGTTAGAATAACAAGTTTTAGGAAAAATATATTTTAAAATATAAAACTGACGTACGTGAAGTTGGTCCATCCACTTTGGCATAGCGACTCAAAACCTTCACCAAAAGTTTGCGAGTTAATTGCGAGAATTTGCGAGTCCACTTTCAGAATTTGCGATTCACCATTGTTATCACCAATTCTTTACGAGAATTAATATTTGATGTTTACTATTAGGTATTTTGAATAATATTGTGATTTTTTTAATATTAGGTATCAAAGTTGATTTTAAAAATATAATATAACTTAAAAATTAAAAAAATTAAAAAATTGAACTAAATTGAAAAAAAAAATAATATTGAATTAAATATCTAAAATAAAAAAAAGCATATTTATAATACATATGTCGAATAAAAAAAAAACAAATCGATAAAAATTTGTCTCAAAAAAAAAATTAATCCCATGCATTTAAAAACTAAAAACAATTTTAATTAAACTAAAAAAATTTTAATTATAAAAAAATAAAATGATTATAAAACTTATTCAGAAGCATCAAAAAAAAGTATTTTATATTTTAAACCATTTATTTTCTTACGTATATGAATTTGGTATATTATTTTATTTCAATTTAGTTTTTTTTCATAGTATATTTTTAATTTTTAGATTAAAGTTAAAAAACAATTATTTTAGATTCTGAGTGAAGCGAAGGATCTTATGGTTTTACAATGATGTTTATTTATTTTTTTTTTTCTGTAAACACTTTTTCGTGTAGAAATCCTTGTCCAAAAGTTTCGTCCAGCAACTTTTTAGATCCGAAATTAAACTGAGATGGTACTTTAGAGAGGTCATTTTTCCAAAATCTCCATAGTTTTTCCAGTAATCAAGAATAGCGATCGAAAAACTGAGTAAAATCGGTAAAAATTCGCCGTAAACGAGATTTCCACTGTTCAGATTTTAGGTATTTAGTCATAAATCGTAAAGTATTGAAGCTAGAAACTTGAACATTTTATCCAATATCAAATACATACATTTTTAAATTGGACAACATTTTCAGAACAATTATAGCACTTTTGACTTAAATATAGAACTTTTAATTTACCAAATTGTTTGAAAGTTTTTATGTAATATAATTTTAAATATTTGACAAAAAGTTCTGAAAATTTAATATGACCTTACTCATATACCTACCTAATTATCCTAACAAAAGTTCAAAAATCGTTAGTCAGGATTTTTTTTTATACTCACTTTAATAAATTATTATAAGATTTTTTTCGATATTGTCTGATTTCTTTTAAGTTTATTTCTAATGAGTTATAATTGTTATAACGATTGAAGTTTAAATGAGTTATATCTAATTGAATATTTTATGAGGGTTTAATTACAAAAAAACTCACCAAAAATTTTACAAATAACCGTAAAATACAGAAACAGTATTTAAATAATAATATATTATATTACACTGAAGCTTTGCTCAGAATCGTTTTATACTAAAGAAATGAGTTATCATTTCTTTAAAACTTAATACATTCATCACCAATATCTTGTCCGAGGACCGAAGGGACGAAGGACGAACTTGTACCACCATCATCTCACTTACCAGCTTTTTTTTTAATTCAATTTAGATTTTTTTGTTGAATTATATTTTTTAATTAATTTTAGATTTGTTAGTTATATTATATTTTTATATCAACTTACATTTTTTTATTCAATTAAGAACGTGAACTTGGTCCACCAATTCTTATTTTTTTTTATAGCTCAAAAACAGCTAACTCGCAAATTCTAAAAGTGGACTCGCAAATTCTCGCAATCACCTCGCAACATTTTAGTGAAGATTTTGAGACACTATGCCAAAGTGGGTGGGCCTACTTCACGGACGTATAGAACTGTTCGAAAATCTATATTTTACAAAATAAAACATTTTAAATATTGAGTTGGAAATATTTATTTTGTTAACTGCATGCCTGCGTACTCGAAATTTTACTCATATGCAGGGTGTAACAGAAACAACTGTTTGATTAAATAGTTTATATTCAGTATAGTATTATAGTATATTTAGTATATATAAACTAATCATATTGTTTTTAAATTTCATTTATAAATCCTTCAGATACATTTATAGTATAGGTACCGTGTTTTTTTTTCTAATATTTAAATACTGAAAATAGGTTCAAAGAAAATGAGATACGTAAAAAAAGCCTTTTTAAAACTTTGGTGTTGCTCTATTATATGAAATTTTAATTTTAAAAATCACTCTTAGTTTACATTGGGTGCTAACGATGAAAATTTAATTTTTAGTACCATTTTTTAATTCAACGCTCCCATTTTTTGTCTTTTCGTAATGTGTCATGTGTGCAATGGTTATTGCAATTATAACGTATACACGGCATACTCACCAAATCCATCTAGTGGAGTAATGATTTTTATTTTTTATTCAATTTATGTTTTTTTGTTGTTCATTATGCCTTTTTTTCAATCAATTAGGATTTTTTTTTTTATTCTAAATTTTTTATTCCTTAAGGTTTTTACTTTCCAATTTTTTGTTTATTGATTTAATGTTGTTCATATAAATTAATAACAATTAGCACATTTTCTTAGGACTTAACCATGCCTCGAACTCCATCAGTGTTGCCTTCGGATATCATTAAAGCTATTGAAGATAGTAAAATGTTTTTCCAAAATGGTATACCTATACCAAGTTATTCAATTTGGATTCAAATAGCGAGCACATTAAATAACCTCTTGATACCGAAACATTTATGTACTATTGTTAAAAATAATAGATACAATGTACAACAAGTGTTAGCAAAAGAACCTGAGAATGTGAAGAAATCATGAATTTCAACATAGTTTTGACCGTAGATGAATGAAAAGAGATTGGACCTAAAATAACGAAATACAACTGCCAGAATAATACATTTTCAAAAACAAATAAAAAAAGTTATCATATCCTTGAACCATATCAGTGGACCAATGTTATACATAAACATTTCCATGCACATTGTGGCATTCCGTGTGCAATATCATACAAAAGAGCTAAAGTGAATCCTGGAGGAAATATGTATCTGAAAATTGTTGGGAATTTCTCTTCTTGTGATAGTAGATTCACTAGAGAAATCGAAAACGAACCAGGTGAAAATTCACTCATTGTAATTTCATGTAAGTACCAAGGTATGTATAAAGAGTATAAAGGAAAAAATAAAAGAAGATTGATAAGGAAAAAACGAGACGATCTGAAAAATAAGTTGATCAAAGAAAATATGTCTGCTAGCTACATACAAAGAATGGAAGCAAAAGAAATTATGCATTTTGGAGAAAAAGAACCCAGTCAAATACCAACATTAAATTCTCTTAGAGTATTAAAATCTAAAGCATTACTAAAAGAGAATCTTCACAAAGATCCAATTATTTCTATTTCTATTTTAAAGCAAACAAATAATTTAAACTCCACCAGTGGTGGATCCACTATTTTGATAGGGGGGGGGTCTAAAACTTTTTAAGGGTGGGGGAGACATTTTTTTCCTTGAGATATATGCATTATTACCACGTATATACAGGTCACCATAACGGCTGGACTATCGTGTTATAGAAAAGCCATTGGTGCTGTCCAGTCGTTATGGCAGTGCATATAGTTTGTTCGCAAATTCAAACTGCGCGCCAACTTAGTCGCGATGACAGCGCCATGCGATTTTTCTTTAAGTTTTTCCATTGATATTTGCGCCATTTATGAGCGTGTTTGAGCGTATTTTAATTATTTCTTTGTTTCTTTCAACACGCATTGTGTAAACATGCCGAAGTTGACAAGTGGTAAGTATAATTTCAAGTGAGAAAAATCTCTTTTCAAGTTCTCTTACTGAGAAAACACGCCTCACAATATGAAGAGGACATTGTTTTCCTATTTCACTCACCTTAATCCAGAATCAGAACCAGAAACAAAGAAAAAGGAAAAACAGGTAAGAAAAATTGCAATAAAAAAATGATAAGTATATCGGAAAAGCTACTATTTTTGTACAATGTATTCATATAATTTATAATTTCAAAAAAACTGAAGATTCTCATTTGTTTTTCGCTAACCATATTTTTTTGACACAGATTGAAAATGCAGAGAAGCTTAACCTCGTAGAAAATCCACCGGAGACTGGAGGACAATCGACTTCCGAAGATACGTCAGTTCAAAACAAACAAGAATTGCTTCCATTCAAAAACGACATCGCTCTAGCCACGTCTAATGCTTCAAATACAAGAAACGCGAGTGAAATTCTGAACATTATCGACGACTCGTGGGTGGGTGCCACCAGCTATTTTTTCGTTCCCGACATCAACTTCCAAAAATTTATCTTTTCAAAGAAAATGGCACTGGTTGGCATATTCTGCGAACGAAAATGGCGCATATTGTAAGTGCTGCATAGCTTTTGGCGTGAAAACCGGTGGAATACGCGACGTACGTCTGGGGAAACTCATCAACAAGCCGTTCAACACTTGGAAGCACGAGAAAGAAACTTTTCGGAACCACGAAAAACTTGATGACCATAAAAAATCCATCGTTGCTTTTGAATATTTACGCGATATTCAGCTTGGCAAAACTAAATCTATTGATGAACAACTCGATAAGCAGAAAGAAAAAACTAAAGAAGAAAATTACGAACGACTGAAACCCATAGTTAGTGCAATAGTTTTGTGTGGACGTCAAGGAATTGCAATTCGTGGCCATAGAGACGATGAATGTTTGTATAATGAAGAGGAACCTGACGCGGATGATAAAACTGATGGAAAATATTCGAACTAAGGAAACTTTAGTGAAATTTTACGGTATCGAGCTGAAGGTGACGAAACACACAAGAAAAACCTTTTGTCTGCTCCGAAAAATTCAACATATTTGAGCAAAACCATTCAGAATGAAATTATCGCAACTTGTCATGAATTGATCAGAAAAAAAATCGTTGATCGAGTAAATCAATCGGAAGGTTTCTCAGTTTTAGCCGACGAATCGACTGACATTTCAAGCATAGAGCAATTTTCCATTTGCACACGATACTTGGATTCACAAACAAATATTTGTGAGGATTTCCTCGGATTCGTTCCCGTCACTGACGTTTCTGGACAAGCTATGGCAAATTCCATCAGGAATTATCTGACCGATATCGGCGTGAATTGCTCATTCATGTACGGCCAAGGATACGACGGAGCTCCGGCAATGAGTGGCGAATTTCATGCAGCACAGGCTTATTTGAGGTCTCATTTTCCTCTCAGCTTGCGAAGTATCTGGTATCAAAAACGCGTTGGGAACTATCGGAGCAATTCAAGCATTTTTTCACTGGCCCAAGAGACAAAGCATCTTGAAGAACGAAATTTCAAAAATGACAGAGAAAAGTGAGCGAAGAAAAGAAAAATTGAAGTCCATTTGTCCTACAAGATGGGCTCAGTATCATGAAGCTGTATCAAGATACGTCGAACTTCAACCGGCTGTTATTGAAGCGTTGGAAGAAATAAAAACGTGGAAGGATCGAGAAACTTCACGGGCAGCATCTCAACTTTTGACAGCGATTTTCACAATCGAGTTCCAAATTTCCTGTCATATTATGGAATCAATTAATTCCATCGTTTTGCCATTGAGTCGAGAATTGCAATTGAAAAATCAAGATCTGGGAGAGGCCACGAAATTGGCTGATGATGCATTTAACGACTTCAAGGAAAAGCGTGAAAACGTGGATTCATGCTTCCACATTGTTTATCAAAAAGTTTCTGAAATTTGTTCGGAGTACGAGATTGAAATGAAAATGCCTCGTCGATGCAGTCGACAAAAAAATCGTTGCAACGTTGAAGTGAAAACAGTTGAAGAGTATTACAAAATCGCATTTTACATCCCATTTCTCGACACCTACATTTCTCATCTTCAGAGTCGGTTCGAAAAACACAAAACAGTTTTTCAAAGTTTTGGACAGCTATTCCTCAAACAAGAATTTGACGAGAATAAATATGCAAGCCTCTACCAATTTTACGAAGAAATACTGGATTGTTCCGTGAGTAATTTCATTTCAGAAGTCAAAATGTGGAGACAACGGATCTGCAATCAAAACATCGAAAATTAGCATTAGCATTAGCAGTGAGTATCTCCCAAATTCAGATCATTTTTGGCTAAAAAATAATGCCAGGTTTCTCATATATTGTACCAAAAAATCTGATTGATTATAATACTAATAGATTATCATTTATTTTCTATTTAATTTCAAAACAAAATTTTTTAATTTAAAAGAATCAGAGAAAAATCACTAATAGACGACTTATTGACAATTAATTGAGTAAGAGATTTTTTTGGTGCAATTTGGAACAAAGTAAAATAAATAATATCCATTGAAAATCAAAATAGAAGGAATTTTTGCAGATCATAAATGGCAGAACTTTCAAAAACGTCAACAAAATCCTAAGAGTTTTGGCGGTGATACCCGTGACCACAGCAACTCCAGAACGATCATTTTCGACTTTGAGGAGAATGAAAGATTATCTGAGAAACACGATGGGTCAAGAGCGTCTCAATGGTCTTGCATCTTTGAACATTCATCATCGCATAACTTTGACTGAAGACGAAATTCTCAGAAAGTTTTTTGAAAAGCCTCGAAAATTTAAGAGTGACTAGAACCGTTTGTGGATCATATATTTTTTCTTGATCGGTCATATTGATTATCTTCGTAATTATCTTCTATTGCATTTATTATTCGAAAATAAATTAAAATTTGTGTAAAACATTCAATAAATTACGAATTTTTATTAATAACTTTGTGTTTCAACTTCACCAACATGCCCAATAAAAGCATACAATTTCAAAGTATATGATCCCATGGGGGGGGGGGGTCCGGACCCGAATCCGCCACTGAACTCTACTATACGTGATATAGGATATGACCGTTTTTTATTCATTATTGGTCTGGTAATGAATTAAATGTTTACAGGTAATATATCAAACACAACGTCAACTCAGTTATTAGTATTGATGCAACCGGAGGAGTATTACAGCGCCCTGTACTAATTAATGGTCGAAAAATGGCAAATATTTTTTTATACGAAGTTGTTGTTATGGATCATACTATAAAAAGACAATATGGAGTAGCTCATATGTTATCTGAGCTTCATGATACTAATAGTATATGTCATTGGTTGCAAGAATGGATTAAAGATGGTGCACCTTGTCCAAAAATTGTAGTTATGGATCAATCTTTGGCATTAATGTCAGCGTCAGTGAAATCATTTAGTCAGTATAGTTCACTTAATATGTATTTAGATGTATGTTCATCTTGGATTATCGGTGATAATAAGTATCCACTTCCGACAACTATGATCAGGAACGATTTTAACCATATAATGAAGTTATTAAGCTCATGACCAGAATTCAAGACATCTTCATACAGAATTAAAAATTTCTATCTCCAATCGATTGGTGTTGTTATTCAGTCAACAGATTTTGAAACAATTAAGTATTTGCTTAAATCAATTTTTATTGTGGCTTTGTTAGAAAAAGAAGGGAAAAATGAAATGACTGGAAAATTGAACTTATGTGAACGATATAAAAATGAGTTAAAAATAAAAATTGCATCAATTGAAGATATTCCTTTCGATCAAAATAATGATGACATTTTGGAATTAAACGAATGTGAAACAGATTCAGATATAAATATAGAACAAACGGCACTAACGTAGCACAATGGAATGAAAAAAAAATTTCCGAAATTCCAAAATGGTGGGCAACATTTCGTCAGCCCCGCTATACTTAAAATTTTATTTCATGGGGCTAGGAAGTCAGCACAAACGCGAGACCATGTATAACAAACAGCACTAACGTAGCACAATCAAATGAAAAAAAAAATTTGAAATTCCAAAATGGTGGGGCTGGGGAAATGGACCTGACCAAATTTGTCCATCTTAGAATGATAATGTAATAGATAATGAAATTTTGGTTTTAGATGAGATTTGCTATACTTCATGTATAATTCATTATGCTCTGCTACAAGTGTTTGGAAGAGTTCAGAGCAACATTTTTGAATTGAAGTTGAAATTAGTATATCAAAAATTTTTCTCATCAAAAGATAAAGTTCCCACACAGGATCATTCTGAGGAATAAAATCACCTATTATTAAACCAAAATATCTGACAAAAGACATCATCTCTGAAGCAGAAAGTTTAAATGTTGATTTTTTAATATGGTCCATATTTAACATTGATGGCTTGCTCCCTGTATCTGGGCTAAAATCAAAAAATAATATTCTTTCGTTAAGTACTTGTAGAGAAAACATTTTCAATTCGAGTACATAATACGAAATTAAAAAAGATAAATCGTATTTACATATACCTTCAAGGAAATCATGCATTTTATCAACCCCTGTTTGATCCAAAACTTGAAAACCTCGGACATCATGCCAAACACACGATTCTGAAATTCCACTATTACTAATATCCCCTTCCAACACATCTATATTGTATTGTTCTACACTCTTCCTCAGAGATTCATCAGCATAGCATTGGTGTTTTGAGACTTCTTTTCTAACTTTACATATACGACATGGATAATTGGCTGAAAAACTCTCTACAAATCCTGTAATACTATGTATGCCCAAATTATCTCCTAAAATAATTGCCAACTCAAACTTAACATTTCCTTTAAACATTGGAATTTCAATATCAATACCACTATCTCTCAAAAAATTTAGCTCGTCAATAAGCGGTCTGAATATTATGCTATTACCAAACTTCTGCCTATCACTTGAATGGAATAATAAAGCTAAAAATATATTTTTAAGAGAAGATTGTTGATGACTAGGTATTTTGAACTAACCACTTTGTCGGTACTACGCTGTAATCCTTCGAATCCACAAATACCACAATAACCCAACTAACTTTAATCTAAAATGAAAAAAACATAGGTACTACATTTATTTTTTAGTTGAGTATCGGCTACCTAAGTTATTATACACTAGAATTCTGAAATATAATTGCAATAATGACTAAACTTTGTAAAAAATTAAAAGCGCCTATTAGGTAATATCTGCTGTTATAGGCAAAAATATAAAATGTACCAGGAGGGGTGCCGGCGGCATTTTGGCCAGTACTAGCGCGGCCATGTCCGACACGGTCCTGTAGCTCCTGGCAATTCTAAGCGCGGCGGTTCTCTGGGCCTGCAGCAGTGCCTCCTCCGGTTTCCTGACTTCCCGCACGCTCACCGCCCAAACTGATGCGACGTAGAGTAGTCGGCATTGCACAACACTCACGAGCAGGCTCCGTTTGGACTGTGAGGGGCCTCCTAGGTTTGGCATCAATCTTCCAAGTGCAGTAGCCACTGCGCAGGGCTCTTTGTAGTGCTTCGTCAATTAGTTAGATGAACATGAAACAGTATTCAAGAAACGATGCTGAACACGTTCAATTCGAACAATGTCACATTTGGTCCTAGGAGACTATACCACAGATCCATACTCTACAATCAATCTAACAAGAGAAGTATATAATATTAACAAACATCTTACAGACATGACCGACCATGCATGTCGCCTTATAAACCCTAATAATCTCAATGTTTTGCCTACTATCCAGTCAATATGAGGTGCAAACGATAACGTTGGAGTAAAAATAAAACCTAAATCTTCAACTTGGTTTATTCGCTGTAATATCACGTTATCAATAGAGAAATCATATTGAATAATTGAGTGACGTCTCGAAAAAGACATAACTTTACATTTATGGATTTCCAGCTCTAACCCAACTGTATTACACCAATGGACTAACTTATTCAACGATTCTTGCACCGAAACAGCATCTCTCTCATATTGAACGCAATTAAATAATTTTACATCATCCGCAAATAATAGCATTTTGATATCAACAGATTCGCATAAAGTATTAATTAGAATATTAAATAGAAGTGGAGACAAGTACCCACCTTGTGGGACTCCGGAAGTGACTAAATATTCCGCGGATTTTTGATTGAAGAAGGATACAAACTGTCGTCGACCGGTTATTTAGGATTTGAAACAGGAGAGCAGAGGTTCACCTACGCCCAATCTATCCAGAATATCAATTAACACTGTATGGTTTATGGAGTCGAAAGCTTTAGAAATATCAGTGAATATCACAACAACTTGACTCATATTTTTGAAGCTATCCCTGATAAACGCCCAGAATTCTAAGGCACTAGTTGTTGTGGAACGATCGCCATAAAACCCATGTTGATTTGTTGATAAGACTAGTTCAAATCTACGTTCAATACATTTATTGACAATCTTTTCGAATAGTTTACCAATTAGAGGTAAACCAGAAATTGGACGATAATTAGATACTGACCCTGGGTCACCTGATTTATAAATAGGTGTTACCTGGCTCGTTTTCTATATTGATGGAAATATACCTTCGGCTAATGAGATGTTAAATAAGTACAGTAGAGGATATTTTAACTGTGCCCTAATACTAAATAAAAATTGAGCTGATATATCATCAGGCCCACGACTCATAGTTGTTCTCAGGGATAATAAATTTTCTTCTACCTCATTAAGTTCAATAGTAAGTCTAGAAGGCAAAAATGTAAATGGTTTAATGTGTATATTTTCAGTATTCCAATGTGGAGGGGGTAACGGTGATTTATAAACGGAATTGAAAAGAAGTGCAAAAAGATTTGCAATATCTACAACTGATGTAATAATATCACCATAGTGCATCACATTAGGGATACCTGATGTATTTCGATGATTATTGATAAACGACCAAAATGTATGTGGGTTATTCTGGAGAGAAGTATTTATCTTACCTATCAATTAACGTTATTAAAATTGTTTGTAGACGACTAGGTGTAGCTTCAATTCCAAGATTATTAAACTCACTTTCCCAATTAATGGAGTTCAGAATATTAGTAATCGAGTTATAATCGGCACAATTAAAATTACGGAATCAGTTTTGATCATCCATTTGAGGTGGCACATCGGGCATGGAATATGTAATGCTTAATGGTGGATGATACTTATCTGGCATAACAAATGAGTCTGGTGATGTGTCTATTTCCGATTTGAAAACAAGGTCTAGGAGTGAACCAACCTGGTTTCTAATGGAATTATTTTGGGAAAAATCTAAGAAACGATATGCATCACCTATTGCCTTGACATTATCATTAACGGTACCCGATATTGACAATCCCGAAACACTATTATGCCAATTAACATTTGGTAAGTTGAAGTAACCACATATAATTCCCATATTACACCCAGCAGACTGCCACAATTCATTAACAGTTTCAGCATGTGCCATGTATAACTCGATTGGGGCTGCCGGTGGTATATACCCACTATGCAAAAAATTGTAATATTTATGTTTTTTAAACGTTTAAAGTTTACTTAAAACGTTAAAAATTTTCGTAAAATGTATGTAAATTTAACATTAAATGAACTGCATAATATGTCCGCGAAAATTAACTTGGTAATTATGTTATATAAACATAAATATAACAAAATAGTAAACGTCAATTTTATGTAAAAATTATGTTTTATCTAAACAGAAAAAAAACATTAGTAAAACTGGTTATTTATGTTCCAAAAAAGTTTTAAAATACTTAAAAATAACATAAATATTATATGTTAATTTAACATCAATAAGACATATTGGATGTCTCATATCATACATTATACCATTCATAAATGACTATTATAGTCATAACAGATATAGATAATAAATCATACTAATTAATTATCTATATTATATCAGAGAGCATCAATGAAATTCTTCGGTATGATATCATTTGTAAAATATACCTTTGATATGTCCTGACTCTCGAATACTTACCTACTAATATTATTCGTAAGTTCTATCAAATAAAATAGATAGGTACTTAAAATGCAGATTAACAAAAAACAGAAAACAAATTAGACTTACTAAGCATTTATTTTGATATCAAATCAATACATATACAGTACAATATATACAATAAAAATTGAACATTACATTTTTTGGTATAAGATATAGTAACTAGTAAGTATTTTAAGTTCCATAGTACTTACAATATTTCATGACATAATGATAATATAATTGCCTCACAATTTGATAATTTAATAAAAAAACATTTAAATTTGAGATCACTCTCGCATATTGAATACCAATTACTTAAAACATTAGTATTAACTACAAAAATTCCAACTACAAACGATGAAAAAGGTTTATTACAGAATTCTGAAACATTCAGAAATTTTTTTACCATTAATTGTAATGGTTTGTCCTTAGGTTTTATAGTTGGTTCTGGATCTAGGGCGTCATGAATATCAGTACTGGTTACTCGACCAAGTGGCCATTTACAAAACTGTACACTACTATTTTCTAGATTATCTGTGTCATTTTGAACTAACCACTTTGTCGGTACTACGCTGTAATCCTTCGAACCTGTAAACCTAACCACAAATACCACAATAACCCAACTAACTTTAATCTAAAATGAAAAAAACATAGGTACTACATTTATTTTTTAGTTGAGTATCGGCTACCTAAGTTATTATTCACTAGAAATCTGAAATATAATTGCAATAATGACTAAACTTTATAAAAAATTAAAAGCACCTATTAGGTAATATCTGCTGTTATGGGCAAAAATATAAAATGTACCTACATAGGACTGTGCGATTATTTTTTTCCCATAATAATCGATTATTTTTATAATTTTCGATTATAATCGATTAATCGAATATTTTGAGACTACTGTACGATTATTAATCGATCGACGAATAATCGAATAGTATTCGATTATTCGAATACTCAAATAGTATTCGGATTAATCGATTAACCGAATAATCGTCGAATTATAATTTACAGTCGAATACTCAATAATGTTGTAATAATAGTAGGACTGTGCGATTATTTTTTTCCCATAATAATCGATTATTTTTATAATTTTCGATTATAATCGATTAATCGAATATTTTGAGACTACTGTACGATTATTAATCGATCGACGAATAATTGATTATTATTCGATTATTCGATTATTCGAATATTCGATTACTTATCATTCGTTAAAAATAATCGATTAATCGAATAATCGATTATTATAATCGATTAATAAAAATAATCGCACAGCCCTATACCTACATAATAATGTGTATTTTTAATATTTGAAGACACTTAATTTTTCAATTAATAGGTACAACTAAATAAACAAGAATACATTTTTTTAGGACTTTTTTATGTGATTTATGGATATATTATATTTATATAAGATATACGAGATTAGATTAGGAGATTAGGTTACCTAACCTCGTACCTACACCAGGTGTCAAATATTATAAAAAAGCAGTTTCTAATAGCTATATATTTATTTTTCCAATCTTAAAGAAATGGGTAGGTACTTTCTTTATAACATTATTCTAATAATACTGAGTTTAGATGGATGATTGTTACCTACCTTAATTTTTTTGATTTACTGAAATAATATAGATACCTAAAATTATGGAAGAGGAATCAGATAGAAACAATCACATGTATTTTCTCATTTCTGGTAATAAATTGTATTAGGTATTTAATATTTATAACTAAAATAAGCAATACCTACAATTAATGAGAAATTTAAATTTAATAAAGGATAAATAAATTAAGCTACTTGGCAATTATAAGTAATACATAATATATAAAAATGTAATGTTATAAAAATATATCACGGGTATCAAAACAGAAAGAATTTTTTCTAATGGAATGTTTTTGAAAGGTAACTGAACATAATATACCTAATCATTAGGAAAAATAGAGGAGGAAATCATAACTAAATAACCACAATCATCGTTAAATATGTTCCCGCCTGATATGATTAGGTAAGTCTGTCTAACACTTTTCGCCTTTAAAAAAATTAATTGGAGTGTGTTCTGGAAGTGAATTTGCGAGAAGAAAATTATTTCTTCATATAAGAGAGGTATATTGATTAAATTACTGATCAAGTTATGTACAGGAAATTAAAATCGAATTTAAAATTATTATATTTATTATAGCTCTTATTGCTCTGTTATGTATATTTTAATAAACATAATAAATAAATAAGTTATAATTTATTATCTATACTGTATAGATATATAAATCAATACATTTTAAAGTTTTCCTGAAAGCGGTTTAAATGTTTTTTGCCCGTTTGTAGTAATAGTTCCAGCTACTAATAATGTATGGAAGGATATTATGAGTTTTCTTGGAGGATCTATGTCTGTAAATGCGATCCATACATTTGTTTCAAAAGGACGTGATGGAATTAAAGAAAAATTAGGAATTTTAAATTCTGAAAAACCTACATCTATTAAGACTTTTTATAACAATAGCAATCTTCCAGATACTGGTTTGTAAATTATTATGCAATATCATACGTATAAACAAATATAAATGTATTTTCATATTTTATAGACAAATCATCTTCTGAATTTTCTAATGATGAAGAAAATGTTCCAAAAAAAACATTTGTTTTTACTTTTTCTTCAGAAGAATGGCTTCAAATTAAGCCACATGAGATAATTTATAAACGCAATGATAAATCATGCCCAACGTTAGGTTTAAGGTCATATTATGTTTTACCTAAGGGTTCATGGACACCGATTTTAGCCGAACATTTTTGGGTGCATACAAACCTTCCATGTTGTTTGACTTTTAATAGAGCAAAAGTATATCCAAATGGATCTATGTATATCTATGTAGTGGCACGTTGCTCTGTTTGTAATTCCAAATTTTATGGAATTGTTAAAGAAAGACCTCCAGAAAATTCAAAGTAAAGTAAAAGTTAAAATTTTTAATCAAGCTTATTCATAATCATTTTTTTTTTTTTTAATAGAGTTCTCATGCATTGCACTTATACTGGTAATTTTAATGACAAACATGAAACTACAAAGAAACGTAGATTAATCGGACCAACTAGAGAGAAGGCTATTTCATTAATAGTTGATAAAAAAATGGCATGTGAAACCGTAAGAGAAAGGGAGGCTGTTCGTCTGATGAAAATAGGTATATTATTTAGTATAATATTGTAAGCTTCATGTTTTATTATTTCAAATTTATTTTTTTTATAAAACTTTTGCGTACCTTATTTTTATTAACTCAAAAAAATTAAAAATTGTATGCAATATTCCCATAAAGAATTTTATTGAAGTTTTTCATTTCTAAAAAAAACAGAACAATATTTAACAATCAAATAAGTTATAAATAATAAATTATTAGTCATATATTTATAGGGACATAAAAATTCGTGACATCGGTTATGATCCATTTTATGTGCAATACCATTGTGCAGAGCAAATACATATGTACAGAAATTATTGCAAAGAAAGAAGGCCAAAACTTATTGTTGACGCAACAGGTTCAATAGTTAAGAAGTTTGTAAAATTTGGCATAGAAAAAACCAAATCTATTTTTTTATATGAAGCATTAGTATACGACTCGCATAGAATGCATAGTTTTACCGTCACAAATATGCTGAGTGAGCGTCATACCAATATCGCTATTTCTGACTGGTTATCTTCACTTATTCGAGTAGCAAAATATCAAAGTCCAAATATTGAAGAAAATGAACTTGATAAAATTGTTCCATCAACAAATGCAAACCAAACAAGTGATATTATGAACAGTAGTCTTTCATTATCACCATCATTAGGAAATATATCTGACTGTATACCTCCATCTCCATTATATCAGCTTATAGAACATCAAGATTCTAATGGTAATGATGGTTTACTAGTAGTTAATCAAGACATGCAAAAATCATCTGATAATATCACACAGAGAAAAGAAAAAAATCTAAATGAGGAGCAAGTTGCAGTTGAAGAATGGAATCGTCAAAGTAGAAAACAGCGTAAGAGTCAATCGTATTTAGTTTCAAACCCTCATTTGCAATACGTTGACATTCAGAACAAAAAAATTACCCGTTCATTACCGATTTTAAAAAATGGATCGAGGTTTGAGGAACTCAAAAGTTGCAAAATAACTGATGTCAACGGCAAAGTCATTTTGAGCAATACCTTTGCATTTGATACCGTAGCATCATTAGTAATGGTTAGTAGATACTTTTAAATTATTAGTTGGTCTTTTACAAGGAAAATTATTATAGAGGCGAAATCCGTGATTTTGAAATGCGAAAAAGGAAATAGGTATTTATAATAACTTAGTAATGGTTTATTAAATCAACAATACAAGGAACTATGGAAATTCTCGTATATAAAGTTATGTTGAAAAATGTGTTGATTTGTTATTTAGACATTTACTTAGGCTAGTAAATTGATAACATATTTAATCCTATACTTAAGATATGACCAACTTTAAAATCTAGAAACAAGAATGCAAAAAAGGCCATAAAATATGAGACTTAAAAAAAAATCCTTGATTATTTTTAAATATATAATTGTTTGATAAAAAAATTGAAACGAAATACCTATTATTTAAGATTCTGACAGAAGCAATTTTTTTTTGTTAAATTTTTCAAGTCGGAAATTTGACTTTAAATGGTTTATATATTGTTAGATAGATAATCATAAATTATTTAATTTAATTAGGGGTAGTTTTTTAAATTTTGTTTATGATTGTATATGATTGTTAAAAAATAATATAATCTATATGTTAGGTACTTTTTTATAAATTATGTAGATACATAATATATTAATTAATTTATAATTTTTATGACATTTTATTTTCAGGTATCTTATTGTGATAGTGTAAACTATGCAGAAAAATTGGATTTATTTCAAGAAAATTCTTTTTTTAAATTCATTTCCAATGTTGTGAAAAAGGGAATAACATCTTCAACATACACGAAGAGAGCTGATTTAATTACTAGCCGTATTAATGTTGTATTAGAACCTCTTCATTATGATGTGACATTGGCGAAATGCGACACAACATCTGGTAATGTGCTGTCGACAATGTTAAATGACTGTCCTACAGCAACGGAAGAAAGATTATGTTCAAATGAAGATTGTACAAGGGCAAACAAAATATATATGCATAACTTAATGTTTTTAACATACCAAATTAATAACAATAACTCGATTAAAGAGTTACAAACATTTTTAGATGAACGTGTAACATCAGAAGTTAAAAAATGCACCGATAATTGCACTTCAACTATTACAACTCATCAACCTAGCTTCTTGTCTGGGTAAAAATATCGTCATCATGTGGATACCTGGACACTCGGGTATAATAGACAATGAAATAGCCGATGAACACGCCTCAATTGCCATAAACAACAAAGAAACCGTCTTAATCAATAAAATGTCATACAACGACGCGAAAAAACTCATAAATGAACGTACAAAATATAAATGGCAAAAAATCTAGAACTTACAAAACACAAAATTAAATGAAATAAAAAGAGACATACACCGTTGGATTAATCCTAACCTCAATCGTAAAGAAGAATACGGTTCTCAACAGACTCCGTACACACCAGAACTACTCACGGCATCCTGATGGCAAATGAGGAACCCCCAAACTGTCAAACCTGCGGAACCTTGTTAACAGTCAAACACCTAATAGCCGACTGTTTAATGTTCAATTAAGAACGGGCCGAGCACAAGATATCCTACAACCTAGACACTTCACTCGGACCCAATCAAGAAAAAAACCGGGATTTAATTAAATTTATGAAACAAACCCTAACAACACAGACCTTCCCGGGTACCGTCTATAAAGCGCCCAATTGATGCTTAACTGGAACTTCCTGATGGGCTGCATTACGACCTCCCTGGTACCACTCGTGTAGTACTCAATGATACCTATTTGGAACTTCCCGATGGGATGTATTTTAATCGTCCCAAGACCTACCTAGTAATTTGAGTTAAATTGTGAATATATATATAATATCAATACACAAACTACCTCCGGATTGCTCCATATTCACAGCCGAAGCTATAGCCATCCTTATGGCTATCGAGACTATATTACAAGAAGCTCATTCGAAATTCATCATTCTCAGTGATTCATTGAACACTATAAGAAGTATAGACTTATTTTTGAATCATGTACCAATTGTTCCCAGTTATTAAGCCAAACTTCTGCATCTTCCAAAATCTGTCAATTAAAAATATAACACATAAGTAATAAATATTTTATTTCAATAATTATTTTGGTAAACAATAAATAAAGTTATACATATAAGGAATAAGAATGAATAGTAATAATAAAAAATATATATATTAATGAAAATAATAGTTAATAATTGTTATTGAATACCTTAAAGTCATTACTGGATTTGGTAATACCTTCAGAGGTATAACGGCGATTTAAGGTGTCAAACAAATTGTTTAGAAATAATGTAAAGTCTTGGGTTTCTTCACTACCTCCTAAACCAACAATTTTCTTCTGCCTATAAAACTCTATACCGCAAGCCATCGATCGACTGAACACCTGAATAATGATTGGATACATTAATACTTAAATGTTAACAAATGGTAGTAGTTATTACTTCCTAATGTACAAACATTAGATCACAAGTGAGTTTTCTATAAATAAATATTTACTACAAAACTAAAAGTATATTCAATAAATATTTTGAAATTTATTTAAGTTGTATTGCATTTTTTTTATAACAATTTTTTTTTATTATTATTGAATATTTTAAAATATTTTACTTGTGTCATTAAACGAACTCGCATTTTCATTAAATTGGACAAATATAGATGTTCTTTAGTAACCTTTGGAATGGCACGTGCATTCCCAGGATGAATTACATCTGCATTATAGGCCTCAATATAATGAAACCAACTGACACATTTTCGATCAGGATTCACCTGAAATTAATACATTTAAACATTATAACATTATACATACTAAATATTAACAAAAATATTACTTTGAGATATTTATTGTCGTGTAAGCGGTTTCTTATATTTTTAAAAAGGTGTGGAACATCTGATAACACAAATACTTTTTTGTTTTCATGTGTAGGATGTGTAAAATAGTTTTGGACTGCTCCTAATTTACCACTTATCCCAAATTGGGTCCACATTTTTCGGTTTGTAGCAGCACCATCACAAATTATACCATCAACAAAGCAACATGAAGATTCTAACAACATTATTGCTTTTAATACAAGCTGGGCCAGTACAGTTCCTGTAATATTAAAATTTTAAATAAGTTAATGTAAAAACAAATACAATAAAAAAAAAAAAAAATACCTTTAACTGAATTAGAAGATGCAAATACAGCAATAGGCTGAGAGAATTTATCTGCGAGATCTTGAAAAAAAAAAACTAACCCATGGTCAGCTTTATTTTCTGAAACATCAGTTTCACCCCCCATATCTTCTAAGCCAGAATAAGTTAAATCTCTTGTGTTTACATATAGGCCTTTTCTTAGTTGAATTTCGTCGAACAAGAGAACTCCATGTCGTTGTTCTAGAGATTTATGAGACATCCTTCTTTTGAGTAGCTCAAAAAACTGGAGATCAAATCCACAATTAGTTTTGACCATAGATAAATGTTTGCGAATTGTAGAGGTACAGGGCAAAGGCATTAGATCTTGTTCCCGAAGAAAACGATATGCACCAGGTGAACGAATATTAAACAACAAGCAGAGTAACATCCAGTTTTCGGAGTAGCGACGGTTTTTAGGGTTTTTATACTTGCTAGCTGCAACTATTTCTCTTACTAAAGTAGACTGGGAATTATTTAAATTATTTTTAACTATAAGATCATTAACTGAGCTATCTGATAATAGATTTAGTTTTTCCTTAACTTCATTTAACTCATCTTGTAAATATTGTATTCTATGTTTTGCTCTTAACACTTGTTTTTGTATAATATGCTTTTTATTGCGGTACTCATCAAATTGTTTTTTTTTTGTAGGCGATAATAATAACCTAGTCGATTTGCCAACAGACAACCTTGATTTTTTAATATGAAATTGTTTTCTTAAGCCTTTACAAAATGAACATTTATTTTTAATAGATGATTTATCAATTAAATATGGACATTTTTTATGTTGCCAATGGTTTTTAAAAATTATGTCTCCACATTCAACTGATATACTTTCAAATTCTTGAACTAAAGGCCCACCTGAACATATTTTTTTAGAACTTAAAATAATTATAATTGAAATCAAATCATCCAACGAAGAAATATTTGAATTTCCACACAAATCTTGAAGGTTTATATTCTTTTCATATATATTACATTTCAAAATCATGTCTGAATCTAAAAAAATCTGTTTTTCAATGCTAATTCCAGCTTCATTGTTATTACATTTTATTGTATACAATACAATATATGGTTTCTTTCCTCTATGTATCTCATATTTCCAATTATCTGGAAGTGTGATTGACTCAAGATCACAACATATTTTCTCAAACTTTTATTCAGTGGACAAGACTGAAGATTCTTCAGAAAATTCTGGATCAATATCATTATTACAAGGATGTTCAGAAATTTTAGATTCAGCCTATAAAAAAAAAAAAAAAATATTTGCAATATGTAATATATAATGTATACTAGAACTTCAAAATTAATTATAAAATTGATATACAACATTTAAATATGATACCAACAGTCAAATATTTTATACATAATATTTATGTATCATTATGTAATATTTATATATTGTACCTGATTAATTAATATTTTTAGTAAGATTGTAAAATTTACCTCTACTACTTTAATGTTTTTAGAAGAGTTTAATGAACTATATAGCTTTCTAGGAGACTTTCTTTTAGTTTGTGGATTCGATAAATATTTTGGGCCAGGAAATATGTAAGGGATAGCATCTCTTTTTAGTTTTGGATATTTCAAATTTATCTGAAAAACATTGGTCATTTAAATAAATAGTTAATCAGATAAATAAAATAGTCTAAAATAAATGAGTAATAAAAAAAAAATTAAGAATTATTCAGTTTTAATTTTAAAATTTAATTTATCTAGATACTTACACACACTTGTTTATCACCAACCCCTGAAGTCCATGTACTAATAATTTGATCATCAGTAAAATGATTGGCACAAACTGCTGAATTTTTAGTAACAATCAAATCTTTTCTTGGTATTTTATTTATCCACTTTTTCTTTAAATTTTCATCCGTAGGAAAAGAAAAAGTAGATGCCTTAATTGTACTATGGTTAGTCTTATATCCAGTTTTACAACCGACTACACAACATGAACGAGGCATTATCCACTATAATAAAATACTGGACCATTATAATTTATAAGTAGAATGAAGTAAATTCAGTGTTGTGAAGTATTTGAGTAAAAGTATTCAAATAGTTTTTTAATAATTTAATACATATTTGAAAATATTTTAAATACTATTTCATTGTATTGAATACTACTTATTAATTATAACTAGAATTTACTAGGTAGTTGATATAAAAAAAATAGTGTGAGCTTTGTCTCAAATAAGTTTTAAAAGTATTACTTAAATAAATTACAAAAAAGATTTTTATAGTGATTTTACCTAGGTAGGTACTTGAATACTATTTTTAGAGATATTTTACAACACTATTATTTCACTATTATTTAACGTAATAATGCAACCACAAGTTCAAAATTACATACCTGAATAAAAAAAAGCTGTATAATGCACCAGAAAAGTGAAAACTTTAAACTTTAAATAAGGCCGTGATTTAAACTTTACTGTTGTCCGTTATAACTTAAATACTCGATATAGGTAATAAATTTAATTATCCCAATGGCCAATAGGCAATAGTGAAAGTCGTATGTCTATAATCCATAACCCTACATGCCACTAGCGCTCTAAAGATGTGGTGAAAATGTATAGTAAAACCGTATCGCGTACTGACCGCAGCTGCCAATGCTATTTAGATAGACGATAGCTAACCTGTATATCTTTAACCGTGGTCTGAACTAACGTCCAGTTCGTTCCTAACTTCAGTCTAGTGTATATACTGTTGCCTTCTCCAAGGTGTTTTTCTTTTCTTTTACCTCGTGTGTTGTGTTGCCTATCACCTGTTCCTAACAAACCACCTGGCCAATCAATTACACAATGAACACTACTAAAACATCGCCACCTCTTACTCGCTCAGCTTCTGCCACGCCTTCGATCAAGGATGTCCTTTTAGCCATTTCCGCATTGCGCTCTACACAAGACAAACTTTTAAGTAACCACAACTCGCTTGGTGATGAGCTTAAACTGCGGCTTGATGTGCTCACTTCTCGCTTTGATACTATCTCAGGCGAGCTTGTTGATTTGCGCAGTCAGGTCTGTCTACTAGACACACGTCTTTCTGCGCTTGAGTCCACCTCATGTTCTACCATTCCTCCTCACACTACCTCGATTACTGATGTTATCTATGAATTGTCTGAGCGTGACAGAATCAAATCGAACGTTATTGTTCGTGGTCTCCCTGAGCCCTTCTCCAACAATTTATCTTCGAATATTGCTGCTGACAAATCCACCTTGGCTGCTATTTTTGATTGTATTTCTTCAGATGGGCCGATTGATTTTAAACCAATTCGCCTTGGTAAATCAAACGCTACATCTATTCGTCCAATCAAAGTCATCTTCAATAATCATTCTACTGCTACTGCCATCTTATCTTCTTTCCGGGCCATGAAACTACAGTCTCCAGCTTTCCACCCCCACGTATCGATGGTACGTGACAAGACTCGTGTCGAACGTGAAAAGCTTCGTGCCTGCCATTCTGAACTTAACCGTCGTTTAGAAGCTGGTGAAGTGGATTTGTCCATCATCTACCGTAATGGCATTCCATGTGTTATGTCGTCGCGGTCAAAAAAACTCCAACGTCGTCCAACTAAAACAAAAAGTGTAAGCTGCCAATCCCCTCCTGTTAACCATTTTGGCTTCTATCAAAACTGCCGTGGTCTACGCACAAAATTGTTTACCTTTAATTGTAACACTTCTAATTTTAACTTTATTTTTATTATTCTCACTGAAACTTGGCTAAATTGTAATTTATTTTCTGCTGAGCTTGGCCTTAGCAATTAAATTATTTATAGATGTGACAGATCCTCACTCTCCAGTAACAAGGAGCGTGGCGGCGGTGTGCTTATCGCTGTTCGTAAAGACATCCCTTCCTTTCTTCTTACTACACCTGTTTTGTCTGTTGAACAAATATTTGTTCGTTTTTCTCTCAACTCTTTACACTTCATAATTATTGGTTGTGTCTATCTTCCTCCTTCATCTACCATTGACGTATATCATGCACATCTATCTACTGTCGATTCCTTACTTCAACAATATCCTTCACATACTTTCGTTATTTGTGGTGACTACAACCTTCCCCTCATTTCCTGGTCTAACGACCCCCATGGTCTTTGCTATTCTTCTCCTTCTATCTCTCAATATCTCTGTGTTCCTGAATCATTCTCACTCCATGGATTTTTTCAGCTAAACTCCATTTCTAACTCCCACGGTTCTCTTCTAGATTTAATATTTTCAAATTATAAATCTATCTCTGTCTCTCTTGCACTTGAATTTGCGGTTTCTCCTGATCCCTTCCAACCCCCTCTTACTCTCGCCCTTTCCTTTCCGCTTCCTGCTCTTACCACAGCTAAACCTCTTTCGTTTTTCAATTTCTCTAAGGCTGACTATCCAAGCATCATCAATTTCTTCAACCGCTTTAATTGGGAGCATACTTTCTTTTCCCATAACGCTGATGTATCGATGAGCATTTTCCTCGATGCTCTTCATTCGTCTATCCTTTCTTTTGTCCCCAAAGTATCTGTTTCTCGCTCTTATTTTCCTACGTGGTATACTCCTGAGCTTAAGAATCTTGTTCGCCTGAAAAATCAAGCTCATGCTAAATATAAATCTTCAAGTACGTTAGCTGACTACCGTTCTTTCTCCATTCTCCGTGCCCGTTTCAAATTTATGTCTAGAGAATGCCATCGTGCTTATATATCTCGTATTGAGTCTTCCCTCTCTTCTTATTCACGCTATTTCTGGTCTTTCATTCGTAAATCACGCTCAACTTCATCTATTCCTGCTAATTTAATTTATGACGACTCATCCAGTACTAACCCTGTTGATGCCGCTAATCTTTTCTCTAAGTTTTTCTCATCCATCTATACATCTTCTTCTTCCCCAGATACCTTATCTCATAACATCAAACTCCCTCAATTTATTCTTCCTTCTCACCCAAACTTTACTTTGGACGACGTTAGCAAGTCACTATGTTCTCTCAGGAACATTAAATCTGTCGGACCCGATGGCTTGCAGGGTCACTTCCTATTTATGTTAAGTGATGTTATTGCTTGGCCTCTCTTTCTTCTGTTCCGTAAGTCTATTGACTCTGGCGTGTTCCCTACCACCAGCAAATTTTGCTTATTTTGAACATTAATACATTGGCCATTATTATTTATGTAAGTTATATTCCCAGCATTATTATTGACATTTTTGGCTCCAGTTAATTCATTAATTAAGTTCCATGTTAATTTAGGACTTCCAGCAACCATAGAAAAATTATACTTATACAGTTTAATTTTAGCTTCCTTTATTAGACATGCCAATTTATTTCTGTATATTTTATAATATGAGAGCAAATTTGTGTTCTCTGGGTGTTTTTAACCTTTTTTGATAGTTCATGCTTTTTTCGTGTGGATTTGAGCAAACCTACTGTCATCCATTCCTTGATTCTTTTGTTTTTTGAGTTAACTTTCTCCAGACTACTGGCTTTATCAATTGAATTTAATATTATATCATAAAAGAAATCAACACATTTATCTATATTTGAATTTTTATACACATCGTCCGACTTCTTATCTTTTAAATTATCACCCAATACTTCATAATTAATTTTTCTATAAGTAGAATGCTCTTTCTTACACGAGAGGATCGTGACAGCAACGTGAGCTAATTTTTCGGAGCTCTTATCACAGCTATCAAATATCGATATCACCGTATCAACTACAAGTTTCATATCACTGTATTTGACATCAACACGAATAAGAATATTATGATATAATAAATTATGGTATATAATTTACTAGAATCTTAAAATGAAAAAATATTCATATTTGATTTCATACTAGACACAATAATTGATTCATACTTTTTATTTTTAGGTATGGTTTCAATTATGTACTTTTCTTCAAAAGTATTTAATTATGTATAATCCATGATTTTACAAAATATACTTTATAATTTGGTTAGATTTTAAACAGTCACCTACTTAACAATTAAATTTGTTAATAGAACTTGACAAATAACAGCCACCATTAGTTTTAAAACGTTCTACCTCAACTTTTGTTAATGTACAGTATTTGAAATGTATTTGTTAAGAGTAAGAGTTTGTCAATTTTTTTACAAAATAGTTCTGAACATGTAGATTACAAAATGTTATTTTTTTAAAAAAATAAAAATAAAACATATTTTACTTAAAAATGTGTCTTTTATTCTTATGAGAAAATAACAAAACTAGTTATGATTTAGAACTAGTATTTATGATCAAAATTGGTATGGATATTTTCTATACCTTCACTGGCATTCAAAAGCCCTTGCACAATATTAATCTTTTCATTTGATGTTGGAAGAGACATATTTAATGTAGTTAACGGGTGACGATTTTTCTTTGTTGAATAAAATCGTACTTGTTTCTTTATTTTTTTGATTGTAGGCTCCATGGCAGCTTCAGGACTGATAAATTGTTTTGAGCACTGTTCTACAGAAGCAATATCTTCTAACATTTTATCCAGCTTTCTAGTCCAAGAACGCAATTTTTCATCACCAAAATCTGCATCCACATGAGTTCCTTTGGATAAGTAACCGAGGAAGGCTTCTGTTTTTAATTTTATTATAGATAGGATATCATTTGAAGGCAAATGATTGACTGGTGCAATATAAGGCTCTAACATAGCAATATTGTCTATGTTCAATTCAGAAGCATTATTGGCTATAACAAAATCTGGCTTCATTCTTTTTTGTACACAGAAATGTATATGTTTACAAATATTATTCTTAATTATATAGTCAACACATTCACATGAATAAGTATGAATACAAATCTTACATGGAATACAAGTGGAGTAACAATTGTTACCATCAGTGCAAGCTTCATCCTCATCTAGGATCTTCACCACTTCGTAGGTAATGTTTGGATTAGTAAAAGATGTTATAAACCATATCCTATCAGATTCTTGAGTCATGTTGGTCACTATTCCATCCATTACCTTGCGATGGCTCAGTAAAATTGCTTCCATAATTTTAGAAGTCTTATTTTTGCATAATTTACGTGCACGTTTAAAATAATGGTCACGAATTAGCCTTAAAAGAGCATCAATACATGAATCAAGACGTTTATTTTTTCGACCTTCTAAAAAATGATACTTAAAAACTTTATGGAAGCGTTCTAAATACATGTTTGTGTTTATGAAGCTAGCTTTTCTGTAGCAATAAGCCCACTCACTTGAACGTCTCAAATAAAAATTTTCAAAATATGAAGCAAACTCTTTTGTATCGTCATGACTATAAGTATCTACAAGAAAACCTTCATCATATCATACATATGTCTTCATACATATCATTGATCGAATCTCGAATTTGATCAAGAATCGTATCAAAAGGGACACCTTCCTTCACTTTTCCTGTAATAATACATTTAAGTAATTTGTAAAATTTGTGTAAAAGATTCAATAACACATTTGATAAGTAGAACCGTACATACTCAATTAAACAAAAAAAAAAAAAGGAAAAGGTATTTGGAAAATATTACCAAAATAGGAATTAAATATCAAATAGGTACTTTTAAACAACATACATATTATGGTTGACAAAAAACAACATAAATAACGTATTAAAATCAAAATATTAATTTTATTTATACAAATAATAAATATTCTTTTTAACTATTTAATATTTAAGATTATAAGCTGGAATGTTTCAGACAAAGGCAATGAAAAAAAAAAAAAAAAACTAAAACATAGTATAATTCATACGTTATTCAACAAAATATAATAAAAATTAAGTTCCAATGAAAATAATTATTCTACTAAGGATTTTTTGTATTTATTTAATTAATTTGTCAATAATTTATTTGGCTTACTTGAAATAAAGTAAAAATATAACAGATATAGGTATATTTACTATATACTAACTAATAAGTGAAGATTTACATCATTTTAAAATTTATATGTACTAACTACTAAGGACTGAGAAGTTAGTATACTGACTAAAAAATAAGATTTGTAAATTTTAATGCATTTTAAATACATTTTAAGCAATGAATATGTATAGTTTTATATAATACTAACTTTTACAACTTCTACTTTTCTAATACATTTTTTAAATTAATACTATATAAGTATTAAGTATATAAGACAATTTTTAACCATTATCAAGCAGATAGAACTATCTACTCTACATATATAATATAGACAATATAGTATAATAATTCTAGACATAATAAAAATTTGTTTTTGCATATTTTGGTAAATAAAATGCATATTTTACAACTTGTTATTTCATATAAATCCTAGCCCTACAGTAATAAGTAATAACTAATGTATAAATATTTAAAATGTTGTTTCTTTATGAAATGCCATTATTACGAATAATTAATACATTTTTGAGACCCCATTTTAGCCGTGGGCTCTTACAAAGAGTTCTCTAACACTTGCCTGCAATTGAAGCTCGTTCTTCTTTGGTTAAGGATAGGCGACCAATGTTACAGCTATGGTCACAATGGGTACTAGTATAATGAACAACATAGGAACTGTCAGGATTTCCAGATACAACCATTTGTGTAGTACATGTCGCATTAATCTTGTTGGAACCCTGGCTTTTTATTTTCTTTACAAATTTTGATGTTGTCTTAAAGTATCCATCACGGTAGCAGTTCAGATAAAATTTCTTCACACCATTTGCAACTTTACATAAGCCACGAGTGGAAACGAACCGACACTTAGTACTTCGTTGAATATCCAGTTGCCATTTTTTAAATTCTATAAAACATAAAATTCCAACTAATATTACATTACAATTGTAAGTTATACCTGATCTAAAAGTATACAACTTATTTTTCATACCTGACTTTGAAGGAAATGTCTTGATTTCTTTTTGGATTTCTATATTATGCACTTTTACACAATGTGCCAGCAGTAATTTGCGAGTGACAAATGTGATGCTTATTCCATTAGAAATACAATAAAAGCACACAATCTTACGCTTATTGGTGCTAGATGCATGAGCTAATGAAATATGGCGTTTAAAATTCTTCTTTCTTGAAAATATTTGATCACAATAAGCACAAATAAATGAATGACTTGATGGTGGTTTTGATTTACGAGATTCTGTAGAGTGAATCCGGGCATTGTGACGAACTAAATTACTATTTTTTGAAAAACTTTTATCACACACTGAACAAATTACCGACATACTTATATTTTAAGAAATTATGTCATAAAAAAGCATTCAAATTAAAAGCAGAATCAGTAGTAAATACACTTTAAAAGTAAAATCATGGATGTCTAGTATGAAATCTAGTATAATATTAATATTAAAAGTATATATTCTAATTCGTGTTGATCAGTTGATGTCAAATACAATGATATGAAACTTGTAGTTGATACGGTGATATCGATATTTGATAGCTGTGATAAGAGCTCCGAAAAATTAGCTCACGTTGCTGTCACGATCCTCTCGTCTTTCTTACTATTGTTATATATTGGCATAGTCTTTTTTAAAGAAAAGTGATCAGTAATTTGTGTTTGTATAACACCAGCTTCAGTGTTATCTAGAATTTCTTGTGGGGCTTTAATGAAAATATGATCTAAACACGAGCATGCGCCATAAACTGGAATACGTGTAAAAATGTTTACAAAAGATTTAAAACCATACTGGGCCATAGTGTCTAAAGCTGGTTACACACGGAGCGGTTTAGCCGCGCGCGGTCGCGGTTTTTATCCGCCGTGGATTTTCTTTAAAAATTAAACAGCTATATTTAAATGGGTATATTCAAACGAAGAATAATAGCTAGCGGACGACCGCCTGGAATCGCGCTTGTTCAATTTTCGGGCGGTCGACCGCCTCCGCTAGCTAAAATTAAACTGTGGATTTCCAATAGCCATATTCATACGAGGCGGATCGTCCGCCAACCGCCGCGGTTTTTTCCAGCGGATTTGTCATTAATGAATATTCAGTTGGCTTGTATGCACTCAATATTTTTATTTTAGTGATATTTTAATATACCAGCCATTATAAATTAATATTTTTTATTAACTATAAAAAAATTTACTATACCTACGCATATAACTTTACTGACGCGGATAGTATAGTCTAGCGTATAGTAACGTCGTGTTTCAACCACGTTCTAAGCTCAACTGATTGTGTTCTACCTTTGTTACAAATTAGCGCAAATTCAAATCATGATAAATTGGCGCGAAATATCTTAAAATATAAATAAACCGCATTCATAATCCGCTTCGTGTGTAAGCAAACCACGGATGCGGTCGCGGTCGTGATAGCGGTCGAAATCCACGGCCGCGCGCGGTCAATCCGCCTCGTGTGTAAATAAGGCGCGGATGCGGTCGCGGACGCAGTCTCAAAAAGAATCCGCGACCGCGCGCGGCTAAACCGCTCCGTGTGTAACCACCTTAAATACTCGTTATTTACCTTTCCTCTGATATCAATATTCATATCACCTATAACTATTGTGCAGTCGTTCACTGATTGCAAGTCATTAAATATATTACGCAACCTATCAATAAATAGATTACAGTTGTTTGAAGGTGAACGGTATATACAATATATAGCTATCGGATTATCCCTCGTAATCACAGACAGTTTTAATATATTACTTTCTTCTAAATCATATTCATGCAAATCAACAACCAGAAAATTTTTTTTTATAAAAATAACAATACCATCATTTTGATTGCGTTTGATTAAAGAGTAATATGTATTATAACCAGTTATATTATAAGAGTTATCTACAGCGTTGTGCCAAGTTTCTGTTAAAATGAGAATATCTAATGAGTATATCATTTTCCAAAAATAAAATAAAAATCTTCAAAATTAGCATTTAGACTACGTATATTAGTACACATAATATTTAAGTTAAAATGGTTTTCTATTGTATGATTTATACTATCAATGAATTCAGAAATAGATTCATAGTACTTTGTGTAATAACTATCAAATTTTTCTATTATATTATATACATCTGACATGATTATTAATAATAAAAATTAACTTAAAATTAACATGATTAAAAACAAATAAATAAATTATAGACTATATATGATGTTATTATTTGATTTTTGAGATAGATGCTTCATCCACTATATTTATATTCATTGAGCCCTCGTTTTTTTTTATAAATATTTTATTATTTTTGAACCAGATAAATTTGTAACCAACCTCTTTTGCTATATTCCTTGACTTGAAAAATAGGTTCCTAAAAGTAGATGTCATCTGCTCATTTACATAAATTGCTGTGTTATTCCATTTGTCGTCAATAAGTTTTGCTACCATTTTCTTTTTCTTCATAAGATCCATGACCTTATGCTTTTCTTCAACGGACATGAAACATACCGAGATCTTCCTAGGCTTATCCGTGAACTTAGATGGTATGCGAAAAGAATTTTCAACTTTTATATCTAATCCCAGTGTTGATGTAATTTTATCAATAGTGTCAGTACAAATTTCGTTTTGAATTTCAGGTACACCAATAAGTTCTGCATGACACTCCAACATTTTTTGTTCAATAATATTAACTCGTTGTGACAAATTTAACAATTCTTTCCTAAGAACTATATTTTCTTCTTTTATTTGTTTATTTTCATCTTTTAATTCATTTATTGTAGACACTAACGATTTCAATTGTTGGCCAAAATGATCAAATTGCGTACTCATAAATTGCACAGAGTCAATTACACCATTTAAGGTTTCATCAGTAATTTCATTTCCTTTGGAAGTTAATAATTTATTTGTTTTACTCAATAAATTATTTTTATCTTGCTCCTTAATAAATTTACAGGTGTTGCAGGACCAGTTATCTTTCGCTTGTTTGTTCAACTTACGAAATTTTTCCTCCCTAAGACCCGCACAGATAAAGTGGGTAATCTCTTTACATATAAAACATCGAATTTCATCTCCTTGATGGATACTATTATTGCAAACTATGCACAGCATTGTAAAACTTGAAAAACACTTTATATTAATAATAACTAGCGATAATGAAAACGTGATATGATTATTGAGACAGCGGCGAACGACGTACGACCGTATCCGACAAAGGTTAAACAGTAACTGAATAGTAATAACTGTAATAGTAGAAGAAACAACATCATTTGAAGAACGAATGCCACATGATTCTAAATCAACAGTAGGCATTGAAACTACTGCTGATTCAGGTGTATCTGGCAATTTTGCGTCTGGATTGGATGATGAAACTGGCATATGTAAAGTTGGTACTACATTGCATTTCAAACGGTTTGTACCAGGACTTCTATCATTTTCAATGAAATGGACAGAACACACCCGTTTTTTAAAATAAACCTCATTAGGGTCCATGGTAAGCAAGTTGTCACCTATAATTTTCACCCATTTGTTAAAGTTCACACAAAAATTGCGTGGGTTTGGAAATCGATAAGATTGCATGCCTAAAATGGAAGTAAAATTTTATTAATCGTTCACATTCAGATTTAATATCTTATCATCAGTACAAGAGGGCCGTAAATCAAAAAAGTTAAAATTTTCAGGAGAATATTTTTTAAGTTAAATAAATTACAGTACTTTGTACATTATTATTTTTGGAAAAATATTAATATAAAAATTATATTCAGAAATTATTTGCGGTTTTGTTAACAAATAAATCTTTGTTACTTAGCAATATACTGTTTATTAAACACACTAATCGATTTCAACATAATATGTTCATATCGTTAAATGCACTAAGCTAAATTATTATTTATTATATTTATTATAAATAAAAATTACAGACACAAAAAGATAAATTTAATTTAAACGCACAGTTCTCCATTGTCATGTAAAAGTAAAACTGTGTTCTCATAAAATTAAAATAATAATTATTGTTAACATTCGACGCACTATGAAATAGTATGGCAGTATGGCTACCGCTATTATACGACCCATAGCTATGTACATCGGACAACAACGTTCATATATTATGCATACACTTGAAGTTCTACTTACCATTGCTAGGACAATTGCGAATGCAACACTTGTAAGCGTGTTTTGACAACATCTTAAAGGCAAATCAAATTAAAAAACACTTTTCTATGGTCAAGATAGGACAACGTAGAAACACAGTCACTTTATGCGAGCACATGGAATGTGGAAAAACAAAACAATGACGCATCAACGCTGAACGCATGCATAGAAAAGAATGTAACCAAACCTAACCTAACATTGAACCCTGCCACACGCCGCCGAGGCAATAAACACTAGCGCTCGGTGTCTGATGGAAGAACTACCATTGTCCAAATACGTGCTATAGAGTTACCACCGCATGGGAGGGACGTTGTCGTCGGCACTGTCGCGGCCTTTGGCGTGGCTGGACAAGAGAGTGAACGCGATACGTAATGGTCGGTGTACTATTGTACCAACGACCACTACGGACCGTGTCAACCATATATATATATATATATATATATATTGTTGTGAACCATTATTTCACTGCTATATTTAGTGGGTCTACGAACCACTGATATTTTAATTTACACTACGTCGAACTAAACGAATGTATATTGTAAGGAAAACAAGACACTGTGTCGTATTGTGCAAACCCTTTATGCCGATGCGGCACATTCCGAATACACATACAGCAGTGTCTCGTCCTACCCGTCCGGCAGAGAGTGAGAGTCTAGCACCAGTCGAGTAGTGTAGTGTCAGACTCAGTGAACTATCAGACCCTCTGTCAGAACCTATGTTATTTCATTTTCCTGTTAATTACATTTTTTTTTGAGTGCAAATTAATAAATTATAGTGGTTAGAAACAATCTGCGTATTTTATTATCTGTTACGTAGACGTACGTAACATTTTTGGTGGCAGCGGTGGGATCATAGGCGCACATTCAGTCTTAAACTTGGGAGTGCTAAAATGTTTTACTCCAAAGTGACCCGTGGAGGGCTTCGCCCCCCACACCCCCTATACGGTTTTATATACCAAACATATACTAATTTAATTTTAAATTAAATTATAAATTACAACATTCAAAAAAAAAATCAAAGTAGTGAATCAAATTTTCAATAAAGAATTATTTTGTCCAGTATATAATCTGTAAAATACTTTCCTTTAAAATAATAAATCAACTTACTAAATTTTTTTACTAATTAATAATTTATGTACCTTTTTATCTAAAAGAATTAAAAATTAAAAACATATTATATTAAATCTAATCTTCTTGATTTTTTAGCAAACTTGTTAATTATATCTTCATTTTGTAATCCATTTGTTAGTTCTCTTTCTATATACAAAGATGAAAGATTAGTGAATCTACTCTGCACCATACTGGTTCGTAACCAATTCTTAATGCGGCGCATTGAGGAAAACGACCTTTCACATGTTGCTGATGAAATTGGTATGGTTAATGCAACTTGCATTAATTTGTAAAGGTTTGGATATACTTCCGGATTACATGCGCATATGACATCTTCCAGCAAATAATTTTTACTGAGACAATTCTTTAACACCATCATCTCTGCTTTTAAACATTTATATGAAGTTCCTAAAATATCCTAAAAGCATAAAAGTATGCATAAAAAGCATAATATTTAATATCAATACCTATTTATATAAACTAAACATTAATTACCTAATACCTAGTAATTAGTATTATACATTATTTTATACCAACAATCAACATACCTTGTATCTGTTAATAAAGAATAAACTTTCATTTATATTCAAATTAAAAAAATTATCAATAGATGTAGCTAATTCTAGGCTTTCATCAGAAAATCTTTTATTCAAATTTGAAATCACATCATCAATAATTCTGAAGTATGCAGTTCTTCGCCAATAAACGTCAACAGATACACATTCATCTTTATCAATACTGCATGTGGCTCCCGTTGGAGTAGTCAAAGCATAATCTTGAAGTGTTACAGGTTCTTTTCTTTTACGTTTTTGACTTTGAACTTAGAACAAAATAAAATAATAAAAGTAATAAATAACCACAATGAAATTATTATAGTTAATAAGATAATAAAATACAAAAAAGTGATATTCAATTAATAATATTATGTTAAACTAACCTCCTCCTGTAGCTGGTGTTGTTAATACTATATCATTATCATCACAAAAACCTTTTACTTTAATCCAGAATAAAGAGAATGCATCATTGGAGCGTAAATCGTTAAAAGATAAAACAACACTTTTTATGACATTTACAGATTTACCCAAAGTAGCCGATTTACTTTGAAGCTGCTGACTTAACACATTTATGATTGATAAGACCTCATAAAGTATGAATACAACTACAACAAAATCACTGCTTTGTATAGAATTTAAAATACCTATAAATAATGTTTTATTTATTTATTTCATAATATATAATAAGACAGTAATTATACTAGTTTAATACTTGTAATTTAATAAAATGTTAATTTGTCATGAATTAAATTTTAAACTTCTATACAATACAATACCTATTGCTTGTGCTACATTTTTGTCATATTGATCTTCAACTTCTTTTTGGAGAGTAGCAATAATTGCTTTATAATTATTAATAATTGCTTCACAGTTCTTGTAACGACAAATCTAACGTGTATCACAAATCCTCATTACTTGACCTTTTTTAAGACCAAGTTGTTTTTGGATATCAAGTAGTTCAGCATTTTTAGATGGTCGAGAAAAATGGATATAGGTTGCTTCTAATATATTGAATACCTTCTGAGCACTCTTTAAATAAAACATTTTTCATTGACAATAGTTCATACTCACGTTCTTTTAAAATTAATTACCTTTATTGATTTGCATAAATCTAAAACAACTAAATTAAGTCTATGCGCCATACAGTGTGTATATATGGCTGCTGGATATTGCTTTTGCACTTGAGCTTGTACTCCGTTGAGATGACCGGACATAACACTAGCTCCATCATAAGATTGAGCCACTATATGAACAATTTTCATGTTTATATTTTGTTGTTCAAAGTAATGCATTATTGCTGAATAAATTTGTGTTGCGTTTTGGCCACTGGAAACATCTATGAAACCCAAAAATCTTTCAAAAACATTCAATCCTACAGCATATCGTACACATAATGAAAGCTGTTCTTCTCTATAACTCCTAAGAACATAATTGGCAATTATTAATTACATAACCCTTAATTGTTTTAAAACATGTTTTTTTCATCTTTTAGACTAAAATTAACATAATATTATGTTATTATGTATTATTCAATTATTAATAATTTATAATTATTTCACAATAACAATTACAATTTGGTTTCCTTAGATTTATAGATAAATAGGTATTAAAATACCAACCTTGCTTCATCACACATAATAGCAAAGAAACCAGTTGTGGAAATTTCATTAAGTATGATTTCTTTTATGGAACTGGCACAAATATCAATAAGTTCATTTTGAATTCTCCAACTACTATAATTTGTATCGTTAGAATACATATTTTCAAAATCTGGTACAGATTTAGCATACAATTTGCACAACTCTTTAAAATTTCCTAAAACAAAAAATAACTTATAATTTTAACTTTAATAATATTTATTATAATATTAGAATAAAGGTACCTTGATTAATTGATTCATCATTCTCATAATGCCCTCTAAAGGCAACACCTTGCTTTCCTAAAAACAACACTATGTCGATTAGATGTGAAATGTACTGACGATTTTTTCTTATTTGTTCTCTGTGTGCAGATGACAATTGAGCTACAACAGTTCCTGTTGTTTTACTTGAATAAAATGATGACAGTTTTGAAACACATGTCATATGGCTAAGAGCAATATTGTGTTTTTTTAATCGTTCACTCAGCTGCATAACAATTATAACTTTGATTAAAATAAAATAATAATAATTACACATTTACACTATTAATCCATCATATTTAAATTTAACTTGCACTCTTATTTTATTATTGTTTATTAATTTATATAAATTAAAATAATTAGTGTTCAATACCTAACACAATGATAAATTAAAGCTATACAATATAAAAATATTAAACTTGCTTTTTGCCAGTTTTTGAATCCATTTTTGGTCCAAGTATCTTCATTTACACCTGCTCCAACAAATATTCTACAAGGAAAACAGAATGCAGCATCTTTTTTCACACTGTACTCTAACCACTGATATTCCTTGAAGTATTCACGACTAAAAGACCTTTTTTGTTGACCGAATTGTGTTCTGGGATATATCTACTTAACATTTAATAGTAAAAACAAAAAACTAAATTGTAAAAAAAAAAATATAAATTAAAATATTTACAAACCGATAACTTATGATGCTTAGGTCCCGTTTCCAAATCACCCAAGTCATTCGCCTCAATAACTGGCAATTTCAAAGCTGTTTCATCAGTCTATGCAAATATTGTATGTTCAATAAATTAAATAAAGATCATTTAAAGATATTAAAACTATAAATTGCACATTAGCATTAGTTAAATTTTTCAAATGTTATTTTAAAATTGAAAATTTTGCATGAATACTAAATTACATATTATTATTGTTTTACATAGGTATATCATAAATTTGTACTTACCTCTATTACAATTTTCGATGAAGAAGGAATACAATCAGGGTCGTCCACATTTTCACTACTTTCGTCATTTTTATTTTTTATATTTGTTTTATTACATTTAAATATACTGAACATATTTAAACAAGTAATATTATGTACGTACACAAATTAAATATAAGTCACATAAACTACTATACACCGTAGTCCGCACTAGTAAATTGTTAGCAGGTATTATGTAGAAAAATAAAAAGAGTAATTACAAAAAAATTGGTAGATAGCAGCTAGAACTATTATCATTCGTCACTGACATGAGAACACGATTGAATAACTAATGGATTTAACTATCTTTGATTCATAGCACAACACTAGTACTAAGAATAGACTGACGACGGTTGAAAATGTCCGTGTTATCAAACTAAATAATATTTATTAATATCATTATTTTCATAACAATAAACCATAACACCGGTATCGGGCAAAAACAAAATCCTATTCAGTATTCCAGTAATAAAGTAATACTAAAAATAGAATTGAGTTAAAACAGCCGATAAGATAATATGCGTAATAAATAAGTAACATACATACTAACATCACAAACCCAATTACCTAATACTATATCTGTATAATAAAGTAGGTATTTAAGTACGTCCATGGAATTAGTGCATAGGGGACAATACAACCTGGAAACTCATTCTTATTTCTTATGAACGTAAATTATGTTTATAATATAATAATAATATATTTATTTATTTAGCAAACAAAACATAAGAACACACAGCACAAACTGAAATAAATAATATATTTAGCTCAATATAAGCTGGGCCAGTTGGGGGTGCTATTTTAAGAATTGGGGGTGCTAAGCACCCCCTGGCACCCCCGTATGTGCGCCAATGGGTGGGATACGTTAGTATTCCAGTACCAATACGCTTTGCATTACCACACTAACGGAAATCTATAAATTTGTTAATCGGGCACAACATTGAAAATATCGGAAACAACAGGAAAAATCAGTGCACTTCACGGCAAGAAGAACATTCAAGAAAATCAAGAAATCCAGAGCATCCAGAACATTCAGAACATCAAAATTTTTACTAAGTATTACAGCCGCCGCCGACGTCACGACAGCCGCCGCCGTCAGCCGCCGCCGAGAGCCGCCGCCTACGTCACTGCACACGCTGCTGACCGTGAGTTGCCGTCGACGCCGCCGCATCACACGTGACGCCGCCGTCGCCGCCGCAGTAAGATACGCGCAACGCTGAATACGTATTATTGTTCTAGTGTACTAACACACACACACAATACATACGTAAACACCATCGACGTTTGAATAATACGGTATCCGGACAATTCACCGCAATTAATTCACCGCGCGACAATTCACCGCCAACATTTCACCGTATTTACAGTTCACCGCGTGTACAATTCACCGCACGACAATTCACCGCCAATCTGTTTCAATTCGTCGCGGCTATAATAAAACGTTTAAATGATTTAAAATGTTTGAACACAGTATCTGAAAAGCAATTTTCAGTTTATATCTGTATATTAAATGACGACATGGCATTTTTGATATGATGAGCCATTAAGTTTATTTTACTGATACAAATTGATTTCCTTATCGATTACATACGTTACTGTTAATTTTTTGTGTCGGTATCGTCCAGTACGTGTATCATCGTTTAGTGTGCACTGTGCACGTGTGTCTACTACTCTACTATGAATAATATATCGTATATAAAAAGTGAACGGGGTAAAGACAAATTATTATTAAAAGGATATATTTATATACTTGAAAAACAAGGTTTAAACAAATTAATATGGAAGTGCGAAAATTATCAGAAGAGTAAATGTAAAGGGCGTTTACATGTTTGTAAAGATGAAGTTATAAAAGAAATAGAACATAATCATGTGCCGGACTGTGCAAAAGTTGAAGTTTATAAAGCAATCAACCAATTAAAAGAAAAAGCAATCGAACGACCCGATTTAAGTACACGTGCAGTTTTAGGTTCAATTTCGACATCTGTAAGTACACTTTTACTATATAATAGTTATACTATTCTATTTCAAAATACTATAAATTTTGTAGTTGACTTCTTCAGCAACAGCACATCTACCTAAATTAAGTTCTCTAAAACGAACAATTCGGCGGATAAGAAATGAGGAAGATACTTCACCACCTAACCCAAAATCACTAAGTGATTTAATAATTCCCCAAAAGTACCAATTGACGAACGGTGGACAACCATTTTTGTTGTACGATAGTGGTCCAGGAGAAGATCGAATACTTTTATTTTCGACCCTAGGAAATTTACGTCTTATGGAAAACTGTAAACATTGGTATGCAGACGGAACATTTTCGACATCACCTTCATTGTTTACTCAAATATATACGGTAACTATTTTAAGTTATTTTTTTAATTTACATTTATAAAACGTTCTCTATATACATGATACAATTTTGTGCGATTACACTTACGATTGTTTACTTTGCACAATCTAACAGTCTGATAAGTAACTTTAATATCGTTATATTAAATTGCCTATGTAATTTTCCTGAAAACACGATCAATAGTACTTACATTATTAAAAAAAGCTAAAAATAACGTCATGAAATTACTATATAATGTGTATTCTATACTATGTAATAAATATGTAAATTACTATATTATTTTACAGATACATGGTATTCAGTACAGTAATGTTTTCCCATCAGTGTTTGCATTATTGCCTAATAAAAATGAATCTACTTATTGTCGCCTATTCGACGCATTGAAATCAATAAAACCTGAACTGAATCCGGACACAATTATGATTGATTTCGAGAAAGCTGCCATGAATGCCATCTCAAAAAAATTTCCACTTTCAAAAATTCGAGGTTGTTTTTTTCATTTTACACAGTCTGTTTGGAGACACGTTCAACAAGCTGGACTTCAACAAAAATATACTGAAGATTCAGAATTTGCTCTACAAATAAGAATGATGACCGCCCTTAGTTTTGTACCTGAAGATAATGTTGAACAGGCTTTCAATGATTTGATGGATACTAGTTACTACACAACACATGAAGAACTTTTAACTCCAATTGTTAATTATTTCGAAGACACGTGGATTGGACGAATGGACCGTAGGAACAGGAGAAAGCCAGCCTTATTCCCGATAAATTTGTGGAACTGTTATGGTTATTTAGCAGAAAACATTCCAAGAACAAACAATTCTGTCGAAGGTTGGCATAACAGTTTTTCATCTACATTAAATGTAATTCATCCTAGTATTTGGAAGTGTATTGATGCGTTTAAAAAAGAAGAATCATTAAATAAAATCCACGTTGAACAGTTTATAGCCGGGCATTCTATGGGTGTTAAAAGAAAATATAAAGACTTTGCTGAAAGGTTGAAAAATGTGTGTGATGACTATCATAATAGAATAACAGAAGATTATTTAAGAGGAATAGCCCATAATTTTCAGTTAAATGTTTGATTAGATAGGTATGTAGGTAGTAATTTATTGTAATATAACTTTTTTGGACAAATTTATTAATATTATTATAATTTATGATATACGGAAATTATGTTATTTACTTATTAATATATTTTATTATAGCCGCGACGAATTGAAACCGCGGTGAATTGTACATGCCGTGAACTGTAAAACGGTGAAATGTTGGCGGTGAATTGTCGCGAGGTGAATTATCATGCGGTGAATTATCCGCGATCCGAATAATACGAGTACGACACCATACGTAAACGTTAAATAGACGTGACGTTTAGTGCCACCTTCAGTATTATTAGTGAAACCCAATTATAAATTGATTTTCCAAATCAATTTAAATTGGTCTCCGTGCGTAGACCGTCTAAGAAGTTACGTCAAGCATTCGTGGGACCGATTTCTAGACGGGCCATCAACATCAAAGCATTCATACAACATCCGAGTCCAGACCATCAGTAGCAGACCATCCATACCGGAATTTTGTGAAGATCAAGAGAACCACCATGTTCATCTCATGGATAATAGTAGCGTGAGTATTAGTAATAAGTAAAAAAAAAAACTAAATTTAGAAATAAGATATTATAAATTAGGTAGTACAAACAGCAACATTAGAACCTACTATAAGCAATTGTAATTTTTTTTAATTTTATTTCCCTTTTTCGTTGTTCATGAGTGATACGGAGGGCAGTGATAGGAACCTAGAAAATTCGGAAAATTCGGGAGGCATCCTACCCAGTATAACCCCCCGTACAAGTCTCCCTATTAGATTCGCAAACCCAAAAAACGCCGACTCAGAACGGCCAGTAGCAGACATTTCGGTAGATAACCTTTTTGTTAACCAGACTCAAAATAACGACGCACTATTGCAGACCGTAAATCAGACCCTAAACCAAGTAGATATAGTCCTAGAAACTACTGACCATTCCTTGCAGTATAACTTATTAGACTTGACCATCGACATGGCAGACAACGTACAAATACCCGTCGGAGAACATTCAGTAGCAACAACCTCCAGATCATCTAGCGAAATTAGACCGGTTAGGTTTCAACCGCATGAAGTAGTGTATGGCTATCCTCTAACAGTCCCTACTTCTCTATCTAGCCCTCCAGAACCTCAGTACAACTACGAAGATTACCAATTTGAAATGAAAAGGCTCATGCAAGAAACTCATCAAATGGTAACAAAACACCAGCTTGAGACCAAACAAAAATCTAAGTAACATTACGATCGGAAACTCGCACCTTTAACTCTCAATGTAGGTGATAAAGTATTAGTTCAGGAAAAAGCTAGCAAAGGTAAACTTGCACCTAAATGGATAGGACCTTTTCATGTAACGGAAGTCTGTACAAATTCTCCAAATGTCATTATTCTTAAACGGAACAAACCTATAAAACTCCATAAAAATATGTTAAGACGATTCATAGATCCATAAGTGTTATGTTCCAGATTAACTATTTTGCTCGCCTATGGAAACACGGAAATTCAGAACACAAAATTCAATATCACGCCAATAGAACGTACATCTGGCATGTATTTCGAAACAATAAGTCCTCTCAGAACATCTTTCACTAATTGGGATTTCGTAACGTATCTAAACCTTACCTCTTACGAGACTAAATTTCAGACTCTCAATAAATACGCCAAACAAACAAACGATATTTGCCTCCTGGTTAAAGAGCGATCAGATAATACCATAGACGATGTATGTATTAACTTTGTACAAATAACTCGCCCATTTATCACTGAAATCCATTTAAATTTTAACGTGGTTATGAAAGTTTTATCACCCAGTAGAACCGTTCCCACATGATTTTCCCGACCGGCGAGGGGCTTAATAAATGGTATAGGTCGATTAGAAAATGTCCTGTTTGGTGTCTGTTCTGACGAAGATGCTAAATATTTCTACGATAATATTCACAGCATGGAAAGTGCTAGTGAAAAAGCGTCATTCCTCGCACATGACCAACTGCGAATAGTTGAGTCAGTAGTTCAGGACGTAAATATCACAATTCATGACTTAGAATCAGAATCCCTTACTATGCAAAATAATATAAACTTGCTCTCTGAAAGGACAGCACGTCTTTCAGAAGAATTCCACATCCAAAACCTCAAGAACCTTTTCCAAGAACATACTACCATGCTAGTCGCTTTATTATATCAATTTCCCTGGGAAACACAAAACCTTCAAAATATAGTTAACTCTGCATTAAATGGGTTCATGCACACTAGTGTATACCCACCAGTCGAACTATATCATGAATTAAAAGGAATTCAACTTAAATTACCACCAACGTTAGAACTTCCTATAGCAGAATCTCAGTTATCCATCCCAGAACTTTTCAGAGTATCCACATTAAGTGTAACCTTTATGGGACAATTCCTAATATTCGTAACCCGCATTCCATTATTATCGAATATTCATTTCAATTTATTCCATAATATCCCTCTGCCAATACCAACAGACAAAGGGGACACTATCATTATAGAACTTCAGACAACGTATCTAGTGATTAGTAATACAAACGAGTATTATTTCACCTTAACAGAAAATCAATATGAAAATAAATGTAAAACCTTGTTTAATTTTAAGTTATGCATAAGTCCTAAATTTGTAAAAAAACATACTCAGAAAGAAGGTTGTGAGGTATCTTTGTACCACTCGATAGATCATCAGATGGAAAGTTGTAAATTTAATTCAGTTATTTTATATATATATTTAACTCAACAATTTGGCAAAAGTCATCATTACAGAACTCATGGCTCTACTATTCTTCCTCACAGACGATAACAGTGTCATGTGGTCTAGAAACTTATAAAGTTAAATTAACCGGTATAGGAAAAATTACTATCTCTGACAAATGTGTCATCTATACAGATAACATCATACTAACACCGTCTAGAGAATTAACATCAGAAACTCGAAGGGATTACGTATCAGAAACTCTAATTCCCGAATTCGTATTAAATTTACCTAAACAAAAAAATGAATACAATACCCACAAAACAGTTATTCATAAACACTATAGGGACTTTAATTAGCTGGCTCAAGATGCCAAACAAATCAATGAGTTTTCAGAAAGGTACAAGGATACTAATTCATTTGTAAAACCAGACCATCATTTTGTAATGTTGTATACCATTGTAAGCACCATATTAGTAATATTGGTGTATTTGTTAGTGAAATATAAATGTAATATACCGAAGGTATATCAGCCTGATATAGCAGAGCCCCAAAATGTAAAGGATGTAGCAAAACATTCTCAGCCCGAATAGTCAGATAACCAGTTAGTTGAAACGTGGTGACCATTAGGCCCCAAGTTTCAATTAGTCTGGGGGGTGTTGTGAACCATTATTTCACTGCTATATTTAGTGGGTCTACGAACCACTGATATTTTAATTTACACTACGTCGAACTAAACGAATGTATATTGTAAGGAGAACGAGACACTGTGTCGTATTGTGCAAACCCTTTATGCCGATGCGGTACATTCCGAATACACATACAGCAGTGGCTCGTCCTCCCCGTCCGGCAGACAGTGAGAGTCTAGCACCAGTCGAGTAGTGTAGTGTCAGACTCAGTGAACTATCAGACCCTCTGTCAGAACCTATGTTATTTCATTTTCCTGTTAATTACATTATTTTTTGAGTGCAAATTAATAAATTATAGTGGTTAGAAACAATCTGCGTATTTTATTATCTGTTACGTAGACGTACGTAACAGTATATGAATATGAGTATCTATAACATTTGTTTTGGGTGATTTCAATGATTTCATTGTACAAATTATAACAGTTAAAAAGCAAAATTGGTTTGAGTCATAAGTAAAATTATATCAAATAATTCAATATCATGGACACCTATTGAGTATCATACTAAACCGGTGTCAAATATCAACTAATTTTTATTTGTTCAATTAAACGAAAAGTAACTTACCTTTGAGGCTTTAATGAATAAATGTTTTCTTATGAAAAATATGCACTCTGACGTGAGTCGTGAACACTGTACGTCTGAACACTAGATACCATGGCCAATTAATAAATTATAGTGGTTAGAAACAATCTGCATATTTTATTATCCGTTACGTAGACGTACGTAACAATATATATATATATATTTTTTTTTTTTTTAATTTACTTAAAAGAGAATGAATTCATTCTTACCAAAAATGGTGTACTGTTAGTTGTAATCGAGGTTGTAATATTTATTACATTTCTTCACTCTGCAAGGTTGGATTTCAATTTTGATCTATCTCTAATTTTAGGAACTAATTCTTTAATCATATCTTCAGATATTAAACCCAGGCACGAAATATCTATTCCATGGTCTATAAGAGCAAATGATCATAAATGTGAAGTTGAAAATTACTAATAAAAATATAATAATCATTTATTGATTATATATTTATTGTGATTTTAATGCATTTAAAACCATAAATAAATAATGAATTAGATAAGGTTAATATTCAGTTTTTGATTTTTTAAATTATTGGACTTTATAGTTAAGCAATAAGCATAGTTTTAAATATTTAATTAGATTTCTATAAATGCACTAATTTCACTGTGTTGATGAATGATATAGACAGGTACCTAGATAAAACAATTTATTGTTTTTTCTTATAGTAGTAGGTACCTATGTGGTTCAAATAAGCAAGCAGTTTAGTAAGCGCAGTGGCGTTTAAAGGTACCTATTTAATCTCATAGGTACATTTTAGAGTTTTGCATCACTATAAAGCATACCTAGCTAATTTTAATATTATATAACTTACCTCGAAATAAATCAATATAATGTTCAAGACCCCATGCTTTTAACATATCTGCAGTATCTGCGTCAGCCATAGGTATTGACTATTTTAAAATTAAAGACGTTTAAATCTGGAGTATCACGGAAAATTCATAAAAAAAGACGCGGACAAGACATGCGGTTGCTAATAAATAGAAGACGGCAGTAAGACTAAGACAATAAGTTGATCACAATTCACAATATTATAATGAATAAATGAACGGTTATGAGATTATAAGTTATTATAAGTATGAAGTTATAATCATGGAGGTACTAGGTAGTAGGTACAGACTACAAAATGACAGTTGAAACTACAGTACTAGGGGAGACTGAGGGAATGACGGTCAGCGGGTAATACCGGTCACCCTGGTATCTAATAAACAATGGTATCTAAAATTATGCTAACCACACGAATACATTAGGAATGATAACAAATCCTTATTCTTTTCACGAAGATATTATCATCAAACGTTTTCAAGTTCAAATGTGACTTTAATTTTTCTGTTAGTTGCTGTTGTAAAAATTTGTTTTTTTCGAGCACCAAGTAAGGTAAGATAATTTTATAATATATGTCTAGTTCTTAGTTAAACTAATAAAAAAATTGTGAGGATTATGATTTTATACTCAAAACATGTATTGGTATAGTAGTTTTATGGTCATAAATATTTTCCCATAACTTATTAAAATGTGTAATACCGGTCAAAATGAATGGGGTAATAGCAGTCAATTTTTTAGTGACCGGTATTACCCCGTTTGGCGTTTACAAAAAGTATGATTTATCTAATTTCAAATTTTAAGTTTGAACTGTTTTATATTGTTAATTTAAATATATGCCTCGTTCATATAAAAGAAAGACTACTAAAGGAAGTTGGTTGCCAGAAACTCTTGTAGAAGCAGTGACATCAATCAGGACTAAAATGATGAGTATCCGAAAAGCTGCCAAAACTTATAATATTCCCTTTAGTACTTTACAAGAGAGACTAAAAACCAATAACTTTCAACCAGCAGCATTAGGACGCCCATCTATTTTCACATTACAACAAGAGTCAGAAATGGCTAAACATATAATAAATTTAGCGAATTTGTTTTATGGGCTGACACCACTTCAATTAAGAACTGTTGCATTTGAATTTGCTGAAAATAATAAAATAAAACATAACTTTAATCAGCAATTAAATTTGGCAGGTGTTGACTGGTTCTATAATTTTGTTCGTCGAAACCCAATTGTTACTGTCCGAAAACCTGAAGCTATCAGTATAAGTAGGATCACAGCTTTTAACAAAACAGAAGTACAGCTTTTTTTTCAAAACCTGGGAGAATTAATGTTGAAATTTAAGTTTTGTACAACTAGAGTGTATAATATGGACGAAACAGGCATTACAACCGTCCAAGATCCTGGTAAAATAATTAGAGCAAAAGGACAAAAACGAATTGGCAGTGTTACTAGTTGGGAGCGTGGAAAAAATAATATAGTAATTTGTGCTATGAGTGCTTCGGGGTCATTCATACCACCTCTATTTATTTTTCCACGTAAAAGGATAGACATGAAGTTGACCAAACATGGTCCACCAGGAGCTGTCTATGAATGCACAAAAAATGGTTGGACCACAGAAGACATATTTATGAAATGGCTTAAACATTTCAAACATCATTCAAACCCCACAAAAGAAAATCCAGTATTGTTAATTCTAGACAACCATGGAAGCCATATTTCACTACAAAGATATGAATTTTGTAGGGAAAATCATATTATTATGTTATCATTGCCTCCACACACATCCCACCGAATGCAGCCCTTAAATGTGACTTTCTTTGGGCCACTTAAATCTGCTTTTAGAAGATAATGTGATAATTACATTAAAAGTCATGTCATGATTAAAATAACACCTTTTGAAATTGCAGAACTTTTTAATAAAGCGTATTCTCAAGTTGCAACCATTCAAAAAGATATTTCTGGATTTTCTGCTACAGGAATTTTTCCATTGAATCCAGAAATATTTACTGATGAAGATTTTTATGCTTCATTGACCTTTAACCAAGATGACACCATCCATGAAACTCCAATTATTGAAAATGAAACTCCAGTTATTTTTGAAAATGAGAGCCTCATACCAACTGACTCTAATAATACACATCATTCAATGGATACTTCACCAAGTGTTTCTATACAAGAAATTTCACCTATACCAAAAATACTTCCAAAAAGAGTTATACGGCGAGTGGCTGCAAAACAGCATTCTTCTATACTAACCGCCAGTCCTATGAAATCTAAGCTTAAAGAAAGAGAAAAAAAAGAAAAGAAAAGAAAGAAAAAGATCAAAAACTTAAAAAAAAAGAATAATGACTAAAAAGAAGGAAGGAAAAAAAAGTTGTTAGTATTTATTATTTATTATTAAGTTGTAACATATCCACAATTTATAAATTTAATTTATATTAACATATTATAAAATTTATCTCTATTTTCAGTACCAAAAAAGAAAATTTCTAGAAGAAAACTGTTGAATGAATTTGGAGAAGGCAGCAGTAAAACTCAAAATTACTTTAGTTCATCAGATGATATGGAATTTTCAAAACTGTGTGATGACAATAGTGATGATGATATTGATGATGGAGGAGAAACATGCTTGATATGTGAAGAGAGGGGAAAGGATGAGATTTGGTATAGGTGTACAATTTGTGGTTTTTGGGTTCACTCTGAGTGCAGTGGTGTAGATACTGCAAAAGACTATGAGTGTGACATATGTGTTAGTAAATTGAGAAAAGAGGCGTTCTTAAAAAAAAAAAAAATTATATAAATATGATTCCTATATATTTTTGTTTATTTAAACGTAGATGTATTTATAAACTATATGACTTATGTGATTTGAGAGTCTGATTAACTAGGTATATAATTAAACAGTAATATTGTTAATTTTTTTATTTTTATTGTTCTTTATATTTTTTTTACCGAAGATTTGGTTCCTATTAAATATCTATGTATTTTATTTAAAGTTGTACTCAAATTTTAAGCAGATAATTAAATATTTTTAAATTAACATTGTGATTAGGTAATGTTTGTAATTTGAGAGACTGATTCTCTAGTTACCTATATAATTAAACAGGGATATTGTTAATTTTATTTATTGTTATTGTTCTTATTTTTTTTCTTACCAAATTTTAATTCCTATTAAATATCTATGTATTTTATTCTAAATGTTACTTAAATTTTAAGCAGATAATTAACTACTTTTAAATTAACATTGTGATTAAGTAATGTTTGTAATTTGAGAGACTGACATCTATAAGCTAATTAAATAAAACAAAAGTTTCTACTTAAGAAGTTTAATTTGTTTGGTTGGTTATGTTTGTAATTTTTATTGAAATAAATCAGTTTTTATCATTTGTCCTTTGTACTTTTAATCATTTAATTATTTTGTCATTTTAATCATTTTTCTTTTGAACTTTTGACCATTTTTTTTATTGATTTTTTAAAAAATGATTTTAAACCTATTTATTTACATGCAATTTTTCATGACCGGAATTCCCCCTACCACGGGGGAATACCGGTCAATTGGGTTTTTTTTTTAAAATTAAAAAAATCGTACAATCAAATTTTTTAAAAATTTGAGGCATTAATATAACAAAGAAAACAAGTTAGAGTATCCATTCCTTCAAGTAGCATAGAGTTTAGTGTCATAGAACCTGAGATATAATAATTTTTGCTTAGGTGACCATAGTTCCCCCATTCTCCCCTATTCGGTTACCTCTATCAAGCGTTCGGTTATCGCAATCATACATTCAGGAATCCCATAGAAAACTATTGTAATTGCAACCAAAATAACCGTTTCTTAAGCCAAGTGATTTGTGGGGATAACAAATTATAATGTAAACATAAAATATAAATACATTATGAGCATTACATTAATAATTGTACATTTCTATTTTCTACCTATCATGTTATGTTGAAGTAACAAATTCTACTTCTATCGTCCGGTAAATGCAAGTAAAATTATTGTAGCTTCTGCAATTCTGTAGTTAGCTTCGACAATTAATACAATTGTTTTTACAACAATTCGACATTTGATTGATTGAACAATATTTATTATTCTGTTAAAAAATACATTTGATTAAAGCTACACGGATTTCGATTAGGTTTATTGAGAATTTATGTTTACATTTTTAATTTGTACTACCTACACATTGTTTCCTATTTCCAACTAATATTTGGCTTGATCAACTATGTCATACTACGTTGTCATTCTAACATCACACATTGACAGCCATTACGATTTTTTATGTAATAGCTATTAATTTCTAGTTTTTACTATATAACCGCAAGCAACACAACTATTTTGTTAAAATCTATTCAATTGTTTTTTTCGAAAAAGTATATAATTTTATATATTTTTACGAAATTGTACTGAGTTTAAAAACTTAAATTGTCGAACCTTATATTATGCATTGGTTCGATCTGGATTCGAATTCGGTTCAACAGTCTGGTACCCAAGACAAGTAGGCTTAACTGATAAAATCGAAAAAGTTCAAAGACGTTTTCTCCGCATAATAGCTCACAAATATAATCTGAATGGTCTTTCTATTTCAGAAGTCGAAAACCAGTTCAATATGTCACCATTGAAATCTAGGCGGCATTTTATCGATGCTTATTTGATTCACAAACTCTTAAATGGCCTAATAGTCCAGAATTATTAGAATTAATTCCATTTAATGTACCACAAATTACCACCTGTAATTTTCATTGTTTTTACACTAAAACACAAGCAACAAATTTTGTTCTATGTAGCCCTTTATACCGTATGTTAGCATTGGGACATCAGCACTTGTCCGAAAATGGCGGAGTACCAGCAAGTTGATAAGGATTCGAAGTTGATAAGAATCGAAAAATTGATGCCAACTGTTGCCATCGAATTAATAATTAACTTAATATAAAATTATATAATTATAAAATTATAAAAATTAACTTAATATAATGTAGCACATATTCTTATTATGCCTTTGGGTATAGATTGTATTATATTGTAAAAATTATATATATATATATAAAAGAAATTCATTGAAGCAGCCTATCAAAGAATTGGCATCTCAATAAGATGGAGATGGAGACATCAAACTTATGATTTTACCTATAGGCTATAATGTATATATATTAAATTTTTGATAAATTATAAAATTGTATAGTCAGTTAGTATAGTGTAAGATTGTAAGAATTTAGTCTTTAGATTATACAAAGAAAGGTAATTTTTAATAAATAAATATCCATAATTATTAGGTAGGTATATTTAATTTATAGGTAATTTAAATTTAAAAAAGCAACTACGTTAAAGACTAAAAAAATTACAAAAACCATGAATAAAAAATAAATATAATAATTATCACTTATGACACAATTATATAACTTTTATCATATAACCAATCAGGGGTATACCGTATATGAAGATAAATTTGTTTTCATATAATTTTGGATATATTTATGTTGGCAATGGATTCGTATTCTTATCTCTTTCAGATTTTGACGCCGCCATTTTCGGACAAGTGCCCCCGACCCGTTAGCATTATGTAATAAATTAAAAGATTTCGATTTTTTCGTCGATGATAAGGCTAAATTAAGAAACCATATATCCAAAATATTATAACTTATAGAATATTACTATCATTATTATTATTTTAATTAATTTATACTATTCATATTGTATATGCATTATAATTGTAATAATTAAGACACTGTACAATTGCCCCTCGCGGGCGTAACTCTAAAATAAATAAATAAATTATGCTATATTATATTAATATTTTAAAAATAGATTTAAATAGTATGCTGAATCTCCAAGATGATTTCCCAACAGACATAGCCAAATTTCCATGGACTATTAATGATGCAAATTTAAAAAGAAGTTTGATTTTATGGCCCTTAAGCCAGATATTAACTTTCCAGTAAATGATAATGGTAAATATTTTTCATCTAGTTATTATTTTTTGACAACTAAATCTAGTACGAAAATTCCAAGAACCTGGCTATATTATTCTTATAACTTAAACTGTGTGTATTGCGAATCATGTTGCAGGGTTGCCACTCTTTTTGAATTTTAAAATTCCCTGACTTTTCCAGGTTTTCCAGAGAAAAAAAATTATTTATCCATACTCAAAATTTTGGAAAAATTATCATTTATCCATTTTTAACAAACTATCAAAAATTTGAACTAAATCCTCATCTCTTAACATTAGTTATTTTTTCATGTTAATTAAAGTAAGTTACTACTCTATTATAAACTGTGACTAGTAACAGCTTGTAAATAGATAAATATATAAACTTAATGTTATTTTGTCATAATACATTTGTTCACGCACAGTCGCGAAGATAACGCACACCACTGCCCTCCCGTCATCATCACGCTTATCAGATATCAAATCTTATTAAGTTTAATTAAAATTATTGTTATTAAGAGGACGCTACACCAGCCCTAATTTGATTGTAAAAATGGTTTGGCGCGGGACAACTCTACACAGACAATATTCTTAGTAGATTTACCAAATTTTCAGAATAAATAAAAGAGAACTTTATCTATGTCGTAGCATTTTTACTTTTTTGATAACTTAAACACAATCCAAATTATTCATTCGGTGCTCTAAAAATAACAATTGACAAAGTTGAAGTTCCACATCGAAAATCTGTAAAAATACTCGGTGTTATCTTTGACAGACGGTTATCGTGGTCCCCATACATTAAATATTTAAAAGCCTCCACAGTTCATTCTGTTAAAATTATAAAAATTCTCTCTCACACCTCTTGGGGTGGGGAAACAAACACTCTAATTAAAATTCACAAAGTTTTAATCCAATCAAAACTGAACTATGGTTCATCCCTTTACAGAACAGCATCCAAATCCCTCCTAAACTAGCTAGATAGTGTTAATAATTGCGGTTTGAGACTGGCTTTAGTTTTTCGCAGTTGTCTTGTATGCAGTATTTATAATCTCGCCGGTGAACCTATTCCCGATATAAAAAGGCTGGAATTACATCTCAAATATTTATCAAGAGCTTCAAAATCAAATAACACCGTTCATGAAAAAAACAACCCTCTCTTCATAAAAGAGATGAATGACATAAACCTTGATATTACGCAAATTATAACCGAAGAAAAAATTCCCCAACCGCCTTGGGCCAGCTCATATCTAATCAATACAGAACTCAGCTGTCTCTACAAACATCAAACCTCGCCACATATCTTCAAAAATTTCTTTAAAAGCATTATTATAACTACAAAGACTTCCAGGAAATATACACTGACGGTTCAAAACCCCATGAAGGTGTAGGATTCTCGATTATATTCCCAAATAAAAAAATTATACACAAACTACCTCCGGATTGCTCCATATTCACAGCCGAAGCTATAGCCATCCTTATGGCTATCGAGACTATATTACAAGAAGCTCATTCGAAATTCATCATTCTCAGTGATTCATTGAACACTATAAGAAGTATAGACTTATTTTTGAATCATGTACCAATTGTTCCCAGTTATTAAGCCAAACTTCTGCATCTTCCAAAATCTGTCAATTAAAAATATAACACATAAGTAATAAATATTTTATTTCAATAATTATTTTGGTAAACAATAAATAAAGTTATACATATAAGGAATAAGAATGAATAGTAATAATACAAAATATATATATTAATGAAAATAATAGTTAATAATTGTTATTGAATACCTTAAAGTCATTACTGGATTTGGTAATACCTTCAGAGGTATAACGGCGATTTAAGGTGTCAAACAAATTGTTTAGAAATAATGTAAAGTCTTGGGTTTCTTCACTACCTCCTAAACCAACAATTTTCTTCTGCCTATAAAACTCTATACCGCAAGCCATCGATCGACTGAACACCTGAATAATGACTGGATACATTAATACTTAAATGTTAACAAATGGTAGTAGTTATTACTTCCTAATGTACAAACATTAGATCACAAGTGAGTTTTCTATAAATAAATATTTACTACAAAACTAAAAGTATATTCAATAAATATTTTGAAATTTATTTAAGTTGTATTGCATTTTTTTTATAACAATTTTTTTTTATTATTATTGAATATTTTAAAATATTTTACTTGTGTCATTAAACGAACTCGCATTTTCATTAAATTGGACAAATATAGATGTTCTTTAGTAACCTTTGGAATGGCACGTGCATTCCCAGGATGAATTACATCTGCACTATAGGCCTCAATATAATGAAACCAACTGACACATTTTCGATCAGGATTCACCTGAAATTAATACATTTAAACATTATGACATTATACATACTAAATATTAACAAAAATATTACTTTGAGATATTTTTTGTCGTGTAAGCGGTTTCTTATATTTTTAAAAAGGTGTGGAACATCTGATAACACAAATACTTTTCTGTTTTCATGTGTAGGATGTGTAAAATAGTTTTGGACTGCTCCTAATTTACCACTAATCCCAAATTGGGTCCACATTTTTCGGTTTGTAGCAGCACCATCACAAATTATACCATCAACAAAGCAACATGAAGATTCTAACAACATTATTGCTTTTAATACAAGCTGGGCCAGTACAGTTCCTGTAATATTAAAATTTTAAATAAGTTAATGTAAAAACAAATACAATAAAAAAAAAAAAAAAATACCTTTAACTGAATTAGAAGATGCAAATACAGCAATAGGCTGAGAGAATTTATCTGCGAGATCTTGAAAAAAAAAAACTAACCCATGGTCAGCTTTATTTTCTGAAACATCAGTTTCACCCCCCATATCTTCTAAGCCAGAATAAGTTAAATCTCTTGTGTTTACATATAGGCCTTTTCTTAGTTGAATTTCGTCGAACAAGAGAACTCCATGTCGTTGTTCTAGAGATTTATGAGACATCCTTCTTTTGAGTAGCTCAAAAAACTGGAGATCAAATCCACAATTAGTTTTGACCATAGATAAATGTTTGCGAATTGTAGAGGTACAGGGCAAAGGCATTAGATCTTGTTCCCGAAGAAAACGATATGCACCAGGTGAACGAATATTAAACAACAAGCAGAGTAACATCCAGTTTTCGGAGTAGCGACGGTTTTTAGGGTTTTTATACTTGCTAGCTGCAACTATTTCTCTTACTAAAGTAGACTGGGAATTATTTAAATTATTTTTAACTATAAGATCATTAACTGAGCTATCTGATAATAGATTTAGTTTTTCCTTAACTTCATTTAACTGATCTTGTAAATATTGTATTCTATGTTTTGCTCTTAACACTTGTTTTTGTATAATATGCTTTTTATTGCGGTACTCATCAAATTGTTTTTTTTTTGTAGGCGATAATAATAACCTAGTCGATTTGCCAACAGACAACCTTGATTTTTTAATATGAAATTGTTTTCTTAAGCCTTTACAAAATGAACATTTATTTTTAATAGATGATTTATCAATTAAATATGGACATTTTTTATGTTGCCAATGGTTTTTAAAAATTATGTCTCCACATTCAACTGATATACTTTCAAATTCTTGAACTAAAGGCCCACCTGAACATATTTTTTTAGAACTTAAAATAATTATAATTGAAATCAAATCATCCAACGAAGAAATATTTGAATTTCCACACAAATCTTGAAGGTTTATATTCTTTTCATATATATTACATTTCAAAATCATGTCTGAATCTAAAAAAATCTGTTTTTCAATGCTAATTCCAGCTTCATTGTTATTACATTTTATTGTATACAATACAATATATGGTTTCTTTCCTCTATGTATCTCATATTTCCAATTATCTGGAAGTGTGATTGACTCAAGATCACAACATATTTTCTCAAACTTTTGTTCAGTGGACAAGACTGAAGATTCTTCAGAAAATTCTGGATCAATATCATTATTACAAGGATGTTCAGAAATTTTAGATTCAGCCTATAAAAAAAAAAAAAAATATTTGCAATATGTAATATATAATGTATACTAGAACTTCAAAATTAATTATAAAATTGATATACAACATTTAAATATGATACCAACAGTCAAATATTTTATACATAATATTTATGTATCATTATGTAATATTTATATATTGTACCTGATTAATTAATATTTTTAGTAAGATTGTAAAATTTACCTCTACTACTTTAATGTTTTTAGAAGAGTTTAATGAACTATATAGCTTTCTAGGAGACTTTCTTTTAGTTTGTGGATTCGATAAATATTTTGGGCCATGAAATATGCAAGGGATAGCATCTCTTTTTAGTTTTGGATATTTCAAATTTATCTGAAAAACATTGGTCATTTAAATAAATAGTTAATCAGATAAATAAAATAGTCTAAAATAAATGAGTAATAAAAAAAAAATTAAGAATTATTCAGTTTTAATTTTAAAATTTAATTTATCTAGATACTTACACACACTTGTTTATCACCAACCCCTGAAGTCCATGTACTAATAATTTGATCATCAGTAAAATGATTGGCACAAACTGCTGAATTTTTAGTAACAATCAAATCTTTTCTTGGTATTTTATTTATCCACTTTTTCTTTAAATTTTCATCCGTAGGAAAAGAAAAAGTAGATGCCTTAATTGTACTATGGTTAGTCTTATATCCAGTTTTACAACCGACTACACAACATGAACGAGGCATTATCCACTATAATAAAATACTGGACCATTATAATTTATAAGTAGAATGAAGTAAATTCAGTGTTGTGAAGTATTTGAGTAAAAGTATTCAAATAGTTTTTTAATAATTTAATACATATTTGAAAATATTTTAAATACTATTTCATTGTATTGAATACTACTTATTAATTATAACTAGAATTTACTAGGTAGTTGATATAAAAAAAATAGTGTGAGCTTTGTCTCAAATAAGTTTTAAAAGTATTACTTAAATAAATTACAAAAAAGATTTTTATAGTGATTTTACCTAGGTAGGTACTTGAATACTATTTTTAAAGATATTTTACAACACTATTATTTCACTATTATTTAACGTAATAATGCAACCACAAGTTCAAAATTACATACCTGAATAAAAAAAAGCTGTATAATGCACCAGAAAAGTGAAAACTTTAAACTTTAAATAAGGCCGTGATTTAAACTTTACTGTTGTCCGTTATAACTTAAATACTCGATATAGGTAATAAATTTAATTATCCCAATGGCCAATAGGCAATAGTGAAAGTCGTATGTCTATAATCCATAACCCTACATGCCACTAGCGCTCTAAAGATGTGGTGAAAATGTATAGTAAAACCGTATCGCGTACTGACCGCAGCTGCCAATGCTATTTAGATAGACGATAGCTAACCTGTATATCTTTAACCGTGGTCTGAACTAACGTCCAGTTCGTTCCTAACTTCAGTCTAGTGTATATACTGTTGCCTTCTCCAAGGTGTTTTTCTTTTCTTTTACCTCGTGTGTTGTGTTGCCTATCACCTGTTCCTAACAAACCACCTGGCCAATCAATTACACAATGAACACTACTAAAACATCGCCACCTCTTACTCGCTCAGCTTCTGCCACGCCTTCGATCAAGGATGTCCTTTTAGCCATTTCCGCATTGCGCTCTACACAAGACAAACTTTTAAGTAACCACAACTCGCTTGGTGATGAGCTTAAACTGCGGCTTGATGTGCTCACTTCTCGCTTTGATACTATCTCAGGCGAGCTTGTTGATTTGCGCAGTCAGGTCTGTCTACTGGACACACGTCTTTCTGCGCTTGAGTCCACCTCATGTTCTACCATTCCTCCTCACACTACCTCGATTACTGATGTTATCTATGAATTGTCTGAGCGTGACAGAATCAAATCGAACGTTATTGTTCGTGGTCTCCCTGAGCCCTTCTCCAACAATTTATCTTCGAATATTGCTGCTGACAAATCCACCTTGGCTGCTATTTTTGATTGTATTTCTTCAGATGGGCCGATTGATTTTAAACCAATTCGCCTTGGTAAATCAAACGCTACATCTATTCGTCCAATCAAAGTCATCTTCAATAATCATTCTACTGCTACTGCCATCTTATCTTCTTTCCGGGCCATGAAACTACAGTCTCCAGCTTTCCACCCCCACGTATCGATGGTACGTGACAAGACTCGTGTCGAACGTGAAAAGCTTCGTGCCTGCCATTCTGAACTTAACCGTCGTTTAGAAGCTGGTGAAGTGGATTTGTCCATCATCTACCGTAATGGCATTCCATGTGTTATGTCGTCGCGGTCAAAAAAACTCCAACGTCGTCCAACTAAAACAAAAAGTGTAAGCTGCCAATCCCCTCCTGTTAACCATTTTGGCTTCTATCAAAACTGCCGTGGTCTACGCACAAAATTGTTTACCTTTAATTGTAACACTTCTAATTTTAACTTTATTTTTATTATTCTCACTGAAACTTGGCTAAATTGTAATTTATTTTCTGCTGAGCTTGGCCTTAGCAATTATATTATTTATAGATGTGACAGATCCTCACTCTCCAGTAACAAGGAGCGTGGCGGCGGTGTGCTTATCGCTGTTCGTAAAGACATCCCTTCCTTTCTTCTTACTACACCTGTTTTGTCTGTTGAACAAATATTTGTTCGTTTTTCTCTCAACTCTTTACACTTCATAATTGGTTGTGTCTATCTTCCTCCTTCATCTACCATTGACGTATATCATGCACATCTATCTACTGTCGATTCCTTACTTCAACAATATCCTTCACATACTTTCGTTCTTTGTGGTGACTACAACCTTCCCCTCATTTCCTGGTCTAACGACCCCCATGGTCTTTGCTATTCTTCTCCTTCTATCTCTCAATATCTCTGTGTTCCTGAATCATTCTCACTCCATGGATTTTTTCAGCTAAACTCCATTTCTAACTCCCACGGTTCTCTTCTAGATTTAATATTTTCAAATTATAAATCTATCTCTGTCTCTCTTGCACTTGAATTTGCGGTTTCTCCTGATCCCTTCCACCCCCCTCTTACTCTCGCCCTTTCCTTTCCGCTTCCTGCTCTTACCACAGCTAAACCTCTTTCGTTTTTCAATTTCTCTAAGGCTGACTATCCAAGCATTATCAATTTCTTCAACCGCTTTAATTGGGAGCATACTTTCTTTTCCCATAACGCTGATGTATCGATGAGCATTTTCCTCGATGCTCTTCATTCGTCTATCCTTTCTTTTGTCCCCAAAGTATCTGTTTCTCGCTCTTATTTTCCTACGTGGTATACTCCTGAGCTTAAGAATCTTGTTCGCCTGAAAAATCAAGCTCATGCTAAATATAAATCTTCAAGTACGTTAGCTGACTACCGTTCTTTCTCCATTCTCCGTGCCCGTTTCAAATTTATGTCTAGAGAATGCCATCGTGCTTATATATCTCGTATTGAGTCTTCCCTCTCTTCTTATTCACGCTATTTCTGGTCTTTCATTCGTAAATCACGCTCAACTTCATCTATTCCTGCTAATTTAATTTATGACGACTCATCCAGTACTAACCCTGTTGATGCCGCTAATCTTTTCTCTAAGTTTTTCTCATCCATCTATACATCTTCTTCTTCCCCAGATACCTTATCTCATAACATCAAACTCCCTCAATTTATTCTTCCTTCTCACCCAAACTTTACTTTGGACGACGTTAGCAAGTCACTATGTTCTCTCAGGAACATTAAATCTGTCGGACCCGATGGCTTGCAGGGTCACTTCCTATTTATGTTAAGTGATGTTATTGCTTGGCCTCTCTTTCTTCTGTTCCGTAAGTCTATTGACTCTGGCGTGTTCCCTACTGCTCTAAAAATTGGCTCTATTACTCCTCTTTTTAAATCTGGTGATCCCAAAATTATCACTAACTACCGTCCTATCACTATTCTTTCCCATCTATCTAAGATCTTTGAATCTATCGTACTTAACTCAATTCGTCTTCCTCTCAATCATATTCTTGTGGATGAACAATACGGTTTTAGGCCAGGTCGTTCTACCACTACTTGTAATCTTGCTCTTACTTCTTACATTTATGACTCCTTCCGGGAATTCAAACAGGTGGATGTAATCTATACAGATTTCTCCAAGGCATTCGACCGTGTTGACCACATTATCCTCGTAAAAACTTTGAACCAGCTTGGTATTGGCGATCCCTTACTATCTTGGCTCAGATCATATCTTTCTAACCGTCATCGCTTTGTTTCTGTCCTTGGTTCGTCCTCTGATGTCTTTGTTCCTTCTTCCGGTGTACCTCAAGTTGCAGTTCTCTCCCCTCTCCTCTTTGCCCTCTTTGTTAATTCTGCTCCTTCTGTTCTTCGTCATGCCAAACTCCTCATGTTTGCTGATGATATTAAGCTGTATCTCCGCATAAATTCTATTCGTGATTGCAATCTTCTCCAACAAGATCTCAACAATTTAGTGTCGTGGGCTGAGTCTCTCGGTCTCTCCCTGAACATTTCAAAATGTGTTTTCTTTTTACCGCTCACAATCCCATTTTAATTTCCCCTACGTCATTCATAACATTCCTATTAAACCTCCCAGTGATTCTATTCACGACCTAGGTTTTACGTTTACTCGTGACCTTTCCCCTACCAAACACATTGAAGTCATTTGTTGCAGAGCACTCAAGATACTTGGCTTTGTCCTGCGTTCCTCCTCCGAATTCCAGCTTGCACTACCCCTCAAAGCCTCATACTGTGCTCTGGTTCGTCCTTTGCTAGAATATGGCTCCGTTCTCTGGGACCCCTCTACCGCTTGTGCTAGCGCTTCCATTGAGCGTGTGCAGCGGAAATTCCCCCGAATTGCAGCCTACAGGCTTAATATACCTCACCCTCCTCATGATTATTCACCTGTCCTTCGTGTCCTTAATATATCTTCGTTAGCTGACCGTCGTCATGTGGCTAATCTCTCTTTTCTTTCCAATCTTCTTTCGTCAAAAATTGATTCTCCTTTTCTCTTATCCCTAATTAATTTTCGAGTCCCATCCCGCACCACTCGCAACTCTATCCCATTTTACATTCCTCGCTCATCAACTGAATACTATAAAAACTCTCCTATTATACGTCTTTTGCGAACAGCTAATAATGATCTTTCTTTTACTCACTAGTTGTTTTTTTTAATTATGTTTTCTCTTATATATGTTTATATATTATTATATTCTATCCATTTCATGTTATTTTGGGCTTGCCCGTTAATTATTATAAATAAATAAATAAATAAATTTTAGTTCATTGTTTAAACCTAGTTAACTTTATTGAAATATAAAAAAAAATGTAACATCAATATATAATAATAATAATAAAACAAAAAACAATAACTTTCTTTATACTATTAGACTAATAATTAAATTAAAATAGTTTATTCCATGTAGAGTAAAGATTTAATAACAAGTAATTTTAGTACATTGTTTAAACCTAGTTAACTTTATTGAAATATAAAAAAAAATGTAACATCAATATATAATAATAATAATAAAACAAAAAACAATAACTTTCTTTATACTATTAGACTAATAATTAAATTAAAATAGTTTATTCCATGTAGAGTAAAGATTTAATAACAAGTAATTTTAGTACATTGTTTAAACCTAGTTAACTTTATTGAAATATAAAAAAAAATGTAACATCAATATATAATAATAATAATAAAACAAAAAACAATAACTTTCTTTATACTATTAGACTAATAATTAAATTAAAATAGTTTATTCCATGTAGAGTAAAGATTTAATAACAAGTAATTTTAGTACATTGTTTAAACCTAGTTAACTTTATTGAAATATAAAAAAAAAAATGTAACATCATTATATAATAATAATAACAATAAAACAATAACCATCTTTATATTATTAGACTAATAATTAAATTAAAATAACCAATACCTTTTTATATTAAAATATTTAAATAATAGTTAGTAATAAACGAATCATTACTTTTTGAAAAATTATGTTCCTCAAAAAAACAATCCATACAAAAATACTTGTCACATACAAAACATTTTGTAAATGTTTTATTTACATGTTTTTGTGCAAATGTTCTGCCTTTTGCTATTACCATTTTTCCATAACACTTGCTGCATTTACTTCTAGTCGATTTCACTAATTTGTGTTTTTCTTGTAAATTTTTTTGAATAGACTATTTTTTTATTAACTATTCTACAAGTTGAGCTCTAAAATCTGTAATTGATAATTTAGATGAGGTAACTGCTTGGAATATGACAAGAGCATTTACAACACTAATACTTAATAGTGCATCTAATGCAACTTTTCTATACCATTTCTGGCTTCGGCGAAGAGGGTTGGAATAAGAGCTCATCTGATCTGAAATATCTATAGGAGTTTTACCAACATTGTAATCAACAACTACTTTTGGTTTTGTAACTGTTTTTCCTCTAATTTGGAGATCTGTTGTAGTACTATCATGTTTGGTAGAAATCATCAGTAAATCCCGCTTGTCACGCCACTTAAGTATTAAAACATTAGTGGAACTTCTTTGAGAAACAAATTCTCCCTTTTTTAATTTTTTTTTAGTTACATCTTTGGGGTTAAATTTTCTATTTTGCCGCAGCGTCCCAACTAAATATGTTTTTCTTGCTTGTAGTAACTTGGCCAGTTCCACACTGGAATACCAATTATCAACATATATTGTCCTACCATTGTCAAGGTAGGGTTTAGCTAGTTCCATAACTATACTACTACCTACATTTCCAACATTTAGCATGTTATCAGCTTCCTTCCCACAGTAAACTTTCATAGCAATCGTGTAAAAAGGTGAAATACATAATTTGAACTCCTTAATACCAAATCTGTCCCTTTTATTTTGAATGTATTGCTTAAAAGCAAGTCTGCCCATAAATTTTACTAATGATTCGTCAGTGCATAAATTTTGTTTAGGTTGCATACATAAATTAGAATTTATCATAATGTCGTCGATAAGCGTTCCTAACTTGTATAACCTATTTGAAGGGTCAATGGAAGTATTATCTGAAAAATGTATCGTTTTCATCAGAGATTCAAACCTATTACGACTCATGATACTGCCAAATTGTGTTTGGAAAATAGTATATGTACTCCAATACAGATGGTATGATGGTAAAGATACTAATCCTGTCCATATAAGAAGACCAAAAAACTGTTTCATTTCACATTCATTAGTATCATACCATTTACTTAAACGTGCATGTGGAGATATTGTTTTAAACCTCAATTGTTGATGAGCATACCTGTTAGTTTCAGTAACAATTTTATGAATTATATCATTACTAACTATACACTGAAAAAAATCTAATGGAGTTCCATTTAGTAAGGTTTCAATGAGATCTGAATTTACACCGATTTCGTCATTATTTGTGTTGAACATATAAGCATTAATATTACCATCATCGGCTTTCCACTTGCGAATAATTGGCTGATTAGATGTAGTCTGTTCAGGAACTTGAATGTTTGGTGGAGAATCAACTGCCATTTCAGAACCACTTATATGAGAAATATCTAAAATGTGTTAGAAACAAATGTAATTTTCTGTGACATAATATGTGAAATTATTAAAACATAAATACATACCAGAAAGTGTGTCAATTTCATTAGTATTTACATCATTACTAAGTAAATGAATCCCCGACAATTTATCACCTGTAATATATCAATAAATATTTAACATAATATATAACAGAATAATATAATACATTACCATTTTCTTCAATATCATCGGCTTCATAATCGGGATCATTATCCGTATCATCATAAAAATCTGATTCTAACATTTCGTTAATTTCGTATGGATTCATTATTACACAATAAAATAATTATCATGAAAAACAAGGAAAAAGTTTATAATAATTGTTGTACCTACTTGTTTTAATGTAGTCGCCAGTCGGATACATTACAAAATTAACGGTTACAATTTCTTATCATTGTCACATTATCATAGATATTAGATAATGACAACAAGCATGATCAAAGTTTTTCTATATTATTTTTTTTAACATATATGAATATGAACATGAAAAATCAATAATTAAATATTATCTATTTATTTATTTTTAAAAAATATGTGCAAAATAAATGTATATAGAAAACAATTCATAAAACAAAAAATAAATAACATATTTCGTGGCTGCAAAAACCAAAATAAAGTGACAACACTGTAGATTACGAATCCGGTGAAAAATTACTGATAAATGAGTCCCAGATCTGGCAATCACTTGTTAAAAATACCTATATTGTGAGACCCATATTTGGTACTCGCATCATTTACTTTGTATTTTATTGAGACCCCATTATGGGACTCATGGCCATTATAAGTAACAAGTCGAAAACCTCTCGGCGCTCAACGTGTTAACTGACAATGTCCGTAAACAGCTCAAAAAGAGTCAAATTATTTTGAAAATTGTATGGTTTATAGAAAATGCTAATATAAAAATTCATAGAAATTTTCAATTATCTACGGTCACTTGTTTAAGAGTTGCTAACAGGTCCTAAAAGGTGATGACTAGGGCTGTGAATTTAATGCACTAAAGAACCTTTAAAAATGTCAAAAAAATGCAATAAAATATACATTTAAAATTCAAAATATGCACTTAAATACAAAAAAATGAACATAAAATGCCAACAATTAGAGTATAAAATGCCATTTTAAATGGTTTTTAATTTAATTTTTATATTTATATTAATATTAAGTACATTATATTATACTTAAGTACATTACATGTATAAAAAAAGTGTTTATTTAATTTTAAAACAATTATAAAAAGGTTGATTGAATTTAAATTTTTTATAAGTACTTAGGTACTATTCGCCTGAAACATTAAAAAACAAATTTTTTTTATTTTTTTTGTTAAAATAATAATAAATACATAAAGATATTTATTTCCGGGTATCTTTTTCATCAAATTTTTTTTGTATTCAGCCTGTGTACAAAAATAATTTTTTTTTTTTTCAAACATTTCAACTGACGGAATTTGATTAAAAATACTGTAAAATGAACTAAAAAAAGAAAATATGACCTAAAAATAAACAAAAATGACCTAAACAATCGAAAATGTCAAAAAATGCAAAATAAAAGTTGCATAAACTGATTCGTAGTTACATAGTTAAAATTATGTACTTACAAAGCTACGTTTCATAATCACCAAAAAAAAAATGCAGTTTCCTACAAATTCACAGCCCTAGGGATGACATAAAAAAAACACACACACATCATTGTAAAATCAATACATTCATTGCTTCGCTCAGAATCTAAAACAGCTCTATTATATTTTTATTCGAATAATTATAAAAAAAAATCAATCGAATTATCTAGAATCTAGCTAATACTTTGCAAAACTGATTACAAGGATATACTAAAAAAATCGGCCGTTTTTCGATGTTTTTGTAGCTAACATTTCTTTAAAAAGTACTAAATTACGTATTTTTAATATATTTTCTAAGGTTAGGTTATTCGTATATAGTCGGAGGCACGAAAAATGATCGCTGCCCGTCACGTGCCAAGCGGCTGTTTTTCTAAAGTGGTTATCAAATTAGCAAACTAAAAGCCCGCTTTTTTTTTAAATATTTTCATACATTTATCAGAATTTAATAACATGGTTATTTTGTTATATTAATTTTTTAATAAGATACGAACAAATAAATAATGTACATAATGTAAAAAAAGTACAATATTTTTAACAGTTAATAATAAATAAAATACAAGTATAATATAATGATGAAATAATAATTTTTATTCTAGTTCTTCATTGTCGTTTTCGCTGTCTCCGTCAGTACCGAAATCACTGTCATCAGATGCAAATGTTAAAATCATTGGCCCCGTCAAACTGTCTCTCAATATTTCCTTTTCGTAATCTTCATCTTGAATCTTCTGAGCATGTTCAACAAATTTCTCCCAGTCACTTTTTGATACCGAATCCAACGCCTCGTTTGTAAGTCCCTCTACGTCCACCATTTTAAAAGTGTTATTTTTCTTTGCCACTTCACTTTTGACTTGCGCCCATATGAGTTCGATAGGGTTATAATGGCAGTGATACGGTGGTAGCCGAATTACTTCATGGCCCATCGAACTCGCGATTTCGTCTAACTTGTACCTTTTAAACGACGGTATTAGCAATTTAAGTCGTTCACGCAATTCAGGTAATGTTTCTAGTGGTGAAAAATTAACGCCTTGATTTTTCAGCCAATTCTGCTCATCAGCTTTCCGTGCATTACATTTTGGGTAGTTGTTAATATACGTGGAATGATATGGTGCGTTATCCATAATAATAACGCATGGTTCGAGAAGTAGCTTTAACATATCTACAAACCATGCTTTAAACACATCGGCGTTCATTGACGAATGATAGTCAGTAGAATTTTTCGCTTGACATTTGAAAACTAATTTTGACCCTTCAATGAACCCGTATCGAGATGACCCAGCGTGTGTAAAAATTAGACGACCTCCTTTACCGATTGGAACTTTTAACCCTTCTGTCCCTTCGTTATTTTGCCGAATATGAGATCGTGAATGATTCTGATTTACCCAGGTTTCATCTAGGTAAATCATTGGTCGACAATTTTTCATTTGTCGAAGTGTACAAATGTTACGTAAAAATTTACAACGTAAAGCAGCAATATCATTTCGTTTTAATAGCATTTTTCGACCATCATTACTAGGGAGCGGATGTTTATGCATTTATCATATTTTTTAGTAACATTTAAATCAATGCGGAGTAAGATATAAATTTGTTTCATCACCTTAAGAATTCAAATTTACCAATTTGATTTTGCATATTTTCGCATATTTGTTCGTTTTTTATTTGATTGATAATATTTTTAAATTTATCATGTTTTTAGTGCGTATTTGAGGTTTTTCGTGATATACTAATATTATAGTAATATATTAACGGACTCGACATGCGTAATTAATAGTTCAAAACTTCCCGGCGGCGGGAATAGCGATTATTTCAATTTCTTCGATAAGTTATCGCCTTATCCACATTGTCCCGCGACAAAAATAAATATAAAACACCGTTATCGCCGGAGTCGGTATCGAACAATTTCGTTAATTGAAGTTGTGTTCTACCATTCGTTGTGCTGTATACTCGTGTTGCGTTTCAGTTGTGTTATAGTTTCGTTTTCGTCCTAAGTGTTTCTATATTGTATAAAGTTTTATACCCATTTAGTTAAAAATGCCGAAAATTAATTCCAAATCGTCGAGACTTCGTAATTTTGTTTCTGAATTTAAATTTTTTACTACCGATGGAATTGTTTTATATTGTACATTGTGCGATATTTCAGTAAACGGTGAATAATATAATATAATAATAATAATATAATATAAATATTTGTTTGATATGATTTAAATTAATTAAAACTACTATTATTACCAAATAAATTAAATATCAAACCATTTTAGAAAATATAAAAAAATTAAAATTAAAAATGTTTCATTTCATACACTTTATAAGAATATTATTATTTCGGGAATATTGAAAAAATTAAAATCATCGTAGCTGATTTTGAATTTTTCAACTATCAAAAAAAAGGATTTAATATTAATATCTGCCGTTTTTACAAACTATAACATTAACGAAGAAATCAAATTTTCAAACAAAAGGCAGTGGATGGACTTTAAAAAGTATTGATGGATTACAACTGAGAGTCAACCGCGTGAACCCTCTTAAGGCTTCTTATATAGATTTACCAACAAAAATAAGAAATAAAAAAGCTGTAGTAAATGTAAAAAATAAAGACAAAAAATGTTTTAAATATTCAGTACTAACAAAGTTTTGATAATCGATTACATATAGAAAGATTCAGTATTAAGTATTTTAATTCTATACAATTGTGAACACGTTCGATAGAAGTAATAATAACAATCTAATAGTTTCCAATAAACTAACACTCTTGTAAAAAAATTAATAATAATGTGAAAAAACTAAAACTATCAGTGTTACTAAAAAACTAAAAATATCAGTGTTACAATATAATGAATACTAAATTTATAAAAATCGTGAATTCTTACTAAAAATGAAGTTCTAAATTTTTTTATATTTTCTTAAAATAAAAACACCGATATTTTCGTAAAATTTACTATACGTGAACACGTTCGATAGCAGTAATAATTGTTAGTTTGTACACCGACCTAGTACGCAGATGGCAAAGTTCCAGTGACTCTTTGAGTTCCACGGTAAAACGTGTGCTACTATTACGGTTTGTAACGCATTCTAACGATTCGAATCCAAGCAATTGGTGGCTATCATGTCGTGGAATAACATATCGGTGTTTTCTTTAGAGAAAAAATCCATACATTTTAAAACTATGAAATGTTCTGTAGACTCTAATGACTTAAAATTTTACTAAATACATATTTATTTTTTAAATCCTAACTTTATTATTAATTTGAAATTAAGATTTATAATTATCTTAATTTAAGCTTCGTGAAGAAAATTTCTAATGTTTTTGATGATTTAAAAAATGAATTATTCCCGTATTTTGATACATCGAATTATCCGGAAAATCATTATTGTTTTAATGAAAATAATAAAAATAAACCAGGTTTTTTTAAGGATGAAATGAAGGGAGATATTTTATTAGAATTTGTTACATTAAGACCTAAATTGTATGCATATCGAACAAGTGAAATGGAAAAAAAGCTAAGGGTGTAAAAAAGTATGTTATAAAAAAAGTTTTTCTGATTATATAAATATTTTAAAATCGTATATTGATCATAATTTTGATATTAATGAATCAGCTTATCGTACTATGAATTTTATCCAATCAAATAAACATATTGTTTATTCTAAAACAGTGAATAAGTTGATTTTTTGAACAACACTTCTGGCAAAGATGGCAGCGGGAGTATTTAACAACGTTGCAACCACGCAAAAAATGGCTGAAAATAGCCATAGACCTCAAAGTGGGTCAACTTGTTCTAATCAAAGAACCATCACCAGCCCTCACGTGGAAAACCGCGCGTATTGTGGAAGTTTACCCAGGAACGGATGCCATAACCCGGGTCGCTGATGTCAAGTTAGCCAACGGCACTGTTTTACGTCGTCCCGTGGTTAAGCTGTGCCCTTTGCCACTATCCAATTGAAGGTCGCTACCTTCAAGGAGGCCGGTATGTTCGGAACGTGAAGCAGTTATACGGCGTCCCGGTTCATATCAGCAAATGCGTTGCTGCAGTATGCAGGCCGCCCAGCACCTATGACCAGTACCGTTCGACCTACCGTCCGACGCACTGCGTTAATTACCGACCGAGCGTTCATAATTATTTTATTACCATTACCGTCATCGTTTTTTGTTTTGTGTATCGTTCTGAACACGTACCGTCATTACCACCAGTACCGTCCACCAACCATTACCTTAAGCCGTTGATTGTCCAGCGGACTGCTGTCGCCCAATACGGTTTTTTATATACATATTATTGTTATTATTATTGTTATTATCTCGTAATTAGTTTTTTACCTAATTTTATTATTATTTATTGTATTAATTATTGCCCTCCGCTGGCCAGCACTATTGTGCCCTCTACTTCACCTAAGTATTATTATTATTATCATTTTTATTGAATAGTATCACCCGGTGACACCGTGGCAAACATAAGTTGTTGCACCATTATTTGTCCTTTGATTCTTATATAACACTTCATACAGTCCACTCCTCCCTTCGATCGTATCATGGTCCTTCGTACCTAGGATGTTCCTAAGAGATTGAACAGTGACCGAAAAAGAAAAAAAAAAAATATTTCCGTAAGTTAAAACGTATAATATAATAATTAAATTTAAATTTAAGTTAATTAATAAGTTATCAGTGCAGCGACCTTATTACGTAATCGCCGTGTGAGAAAAAGTCGTTGTGGACTTTGGACCTGCACGACATAATAAGCGATTAGTGTCTTGTCGCGGAGATAAAAGTAAGCTCGCGCGACGTCACCGTTGTTGTATTTATAATTCGTTAGTAGGTCATCGACTTTGATAGTAAATTATACATAATACTATATACCTATATAACAATTTATCAGATTATTATTATTATTTGAAATTTGTCTAACACCACTGCAATGGGTGTATACGAAGAGTCAAAAGAACGTTTGGTTGGTCTTCAGAAAAATGTTCAACGCGTGTATGACGCCGGTGAAGCGCTTACAAAAGACCAATCGAAGACAGCGAGATCAAAATTCAAAATAATGTATGCGTCATTAGAAAGCATATCTAACGATTTTGAAACGCATCTTACAGTTATTATTCGTCAGCAGTGTAAAGGCGGCGTAAGCGGACCAGACGGAATAGACACAGAAAAAGAACGTGCTGAATTTGAAGAAAAATATATTGGTTGTAAAATCCTCGCAGATGAGCATTTACCAGAGTCAATTGCCGAGGCTAGTTTGAACCAAACGTTTATGGAAAGAAAAGTTCCTCAGATCAATATTCCGGTAGAAAAATTGCCAGTACCTCACTTCAATGGCGACCAAAAAGTATATACGAGTTTCCGCAACCAGTTCGATGTACTAGTACATACAAATGAAGTTTTTAGACCGGTTATCAAGTTTAGTTATTTAAAGGCGTACTTAGAAGGTGAACCGTTAAAACTTATAAACAATCTAATGCTCAGTGATGAGAATTACGAACTCGCATTGAATATTTTAGACAAGCGGTACTCAAATAGGCGCACAATAGCACACGACCACTTCGACCAGCTTTGGACAGCTCAAAAGGCCATGCTAGGTGACTCAAAATCAATACGACAATTATTGAACACTATTACTGAATCAGTCGGAGCATTAAAAACCCAGAAGTATGCTGTTGACCAATGGGACCCAATATTATTATACTTATTTCAAAAAAAATTGGATGTCCCACTAAGAGGTCAATGGGAACTATTAGTCGATACCAACGACGATCCAACCATCGAGGACTTCGTAACATTTTTGACCAAGTTTTGTAAAGCGGCAGGTGCTGGCCAGTCCAGTGCAAGCGGACGTGAAAAAGCATCAACTACAAAACCTGACAAAATCACAACACTGCATACTACACAATCAAAGTTCAAAAAAACTAAACCCATGCACGCTAATGCAAATGCACAAAACAAATCATTCTCGTGTCAAGTGTGTAAGGCAACACCGGGACATTTATTTATTTATTGTCCGGAATTCAAACAAAAAACACCAGCCGAAAGACATCGGTTGATAAAGGATCTCAATCGATGTTACTTGTGTTTCAGTGAACACATGTCGGTGGACTGCAAGAGTACACGAGTGTGTGAGGTGTGTGGGGGACGCCATCATTCTTGGCTACATTTGGACAACAATGCAGTGGAGGACCAATCAAATACTTTACTGTCCTCTGTAGGCGATTTGCCAATACGCTCACAAGTGCTTATGTCTACCGTAGAAATTCTCATACAAGACGCCAATGGGCGTTATCAAAGAGCACGAGCATTGTTAGATTCTGCTAGTGAGAGTAGTTACATGACCGAAAGTTGTCGACATAGACTAGGTGTACCGCGGCAGAAGTGTCATTTAGCAGTTAGTGGCATATCTGGAGTGAAAGTACCCACGATAAAAGCTCGAGCGCAAGTAATTATTCGCCCTGTACGACACCATGAACCGCAAATGACAATCGAAGCGTATGTAGTAACACAAATTACCGGATGTACGCCGTCCAAACATATACGAGATGCAGATTGGGTGCATCTAAAAGATCTTGAACTAGCCGATCCAAATTTCAACAAACCATTACCCGTAGACGTACTGCTAGGCGCCGAAGTTTTCCCCTACATCATACGAAGTGGGCGACGGGAGAATTTACCAAGTGAGCCAGTTGGTATCGAAACAGTGTTCGGTTGGGCCCTAATGGGAAACACGGGTAACACTAATCCTAAGAGAAGCACTACGTTATTAACATCTTTGGACAGTGTAGATCTTGTGTTACGACGGTTCTGGGAAATAGAGGAAGTACCAAATGCGTCAAAGACGAGTCCGGAAGAAGAGGAATGTGAGCGTATTTATCATTCTACGACTACACGAGAATCAGACGGTCGATACGTTGTACATTTACCGTTCAATTGCAAACCGCCGCAGCTTGGACAGTCACGACAAATGGCCCTCAACCGGCTTTATCGTTTAGAATCCCGACTAGATAAGTTGCCGCAGTTACGACAACAATACAATACTGCCATGCAGGATTATCTCGATAGTGGTCACGTGCAAATAGTACCAGAAGCCACACCCGAACCGGAACAGGTTTATTATACTCCACATCAAGTAGTGATTAAACCTGACAGTACTACTACAAAAGTGAGAGTTGTGTACGATGCGTCAGCTACTACTTCGAACGGAAAGTCGTTGAATGACAACCTTTATCCTGGTAAAAAATTACAACAAGACTTGCCGGGTATAATCATCAGGTTCCGGGTACATGAAATTGTGGTTACAGCTGACATTAAGCAAATGTTCAGACAAATCATCGTTACTCCCGCACATAGACCATATCAGCGGCTCCTTTACCGATTTCAAAGTTCAGAACCTATTCAAACTTTTGAAATGACCACTGTGACCTTCGGCCAACGATCTTCACCATTCTTAGCAATAAGAACGCTACTTCAATTAGCCAATGACGAAGCAGGTAGCTGCTCGGATGTTCAACGAGTTCTGCGTAACGATCTGTATGTGGACGATGTGGTCACTGGTGCCGACTGTGTAGAAAGTGCGCTTCGACTTCAACGAAACCTCATAAAAGTTCTAAAGAATGGGCAGTTTGAACTTCGTAAATGGTCCAGTAACTCGGCTAAGGTATTAGACGCCTTACCCAAAGAACATCGACAAAACCAAGACGTTACGTTTAACGGAGGTGACATTGAGTTTACCAAAGTACTTGGTTTAAAGTGGGAGCCAAATAGTGACGTATTAACCTATCAACACCAAACTAACCCTATACAGTTTAGCAAACGTCATATTTTATCGGAAATCGCGCGTATTTACGACCCTATTGGGCTGATAGCGCCCGTAACCACTCATCTCAAGAAGCTTATGAAATATTTATGGTCACTGGGAGTTGGATGGGATGACCCGTTGCCCCAAGACGCGATGGATGCTTGGAAGTGTTATCACAATGAATTACCACTAATAGGACAAGTACGAGTGCGGCGACAAGTTACTTGCACCGGATCGACCTACGAATTACATGGATTTTGTGACAGCTCGGAAATTGCCTACGCCGCTGCTGTGTACATCTTAGCTCGAAGACCAGACGGGACCATGCATTGTCAGCTTCTAATGGGCAAATCAAAAGTAGCTCCCGAAAAAAAGTTGTCCATTCCCAGATTGGAATTATGCGGAGCACTACTCCTCGCTCGAGTTATCACTTACGTGCGTACCAACCTAAATACATTACAGATAAGCCGCACCACTGCCTGGTCGGACTCAACAGTAGCTCTAGCATGGATAAAAACACCAACTTCGAAACTAAAAACCTTTGTAGCAAACCGTGTGGCCCAGATACAGCATATGACGTCGCCAGATACATGGAGACACGTGCCGACTACACATAATCCGGCAGACTGTGCATCGCGCGGTTTGACGCCAGGAGAATTAGTCAACCATACAATGTGGTTGACGGGGCCAGACTATCTGAAGAAACCAGAGGTGTTATGGCCTAAAATCGACATAATCGCATCAGATGAGAACGAAATAAATGAACAAGTTGAGACCAAAATAGTTACACTGATGACTACTGAAACCATGACCGAATGCCCACTCCTATATCAATCGGACAATTGGCCTAAAATTCTGCGTTTAACCTTTTACTGGCTTCGAGTGCGCGATTGTTTACGGAAGAAGGTCGTGCCAGATAAAACTGTTCCACCCACCACAGTGGAGACAACCAAGGCGATGTGGGCCCTGGTTCACTGGACGCAAAAAGTTTTCTTCGCAGAAGAGATAGAAAACCTGCGGAACCACCGTAAGTGTTCCATAAAGTTGCGGAAATTGGCCCCTTTTTTGGACAAACAGAATCTACTTCGAGTGGGAGGACGCCTGCGACATTCAGATTTGCCCTACAATGAAAAATATCCGGTGCTTTTGCCTAAAGAAGCTCGCTTGACTGCAGTTCTGATTGACTACGTGCACCGTAGTAATTGCCATCCAGGGCCAAATGCAGTACAAAACATTCTGCAACAATCCTTTTGGATAATATCGGTGCGAGGTGTTATCCGAAAGAGAATACATCGTTGCATACCTTGCTTCCGAGCTAGTCCCCGTTCCACACAGCCATTTATGGGTAACCTTCCGCGTGCGCGTTTGGACCACGTAAAGGCCTTTAATAAAACCGGCGTAGACTTTGCAGGTCCTTTTAACGTAAAGGCCGCACTGTTACGAAAACTTCGCATAACAAAAGCATATTTGTGCATCTTTGTGTGCATGTCAACCACCGCAGTGCATTTGGAACTCGCATCGGACCTTTCTACACCGACGTTTATGGCAGCTCTTGATCGGTTTCTTGCACGTCGAGGGCAATGTTCGGACATGTATAGTGACTGTGGCACGAATTTTACTGGTACTCAACGGTATCTGAGTGAAGTTCATGACATCATTAGTTCGCAGTCCTACACGCGTCATGTAACTGAGAAGCATATAACATGGCATTTTAACCCACCGTCAGCCCCTCACATGGGTGGAATGTGGGAAGCAGCTGTTAAGTCGGCGAAAACATTGTTGAGAAGAGTCATACAATATCAAATATTGACATACGAAGAGCTGAACACCATTTTACATCGAGTAGAAGCGTCTCTAAACTCACGACCCTTCGGTGCATTAACGTCAGACCCCAATGATTACACGCCGTTAACCGCTGGCCATTTTATATCGATGGGACCGCCGGCTAAGATACCAGTACCAGACAACGAAGATCGTCCGGTCTCCGTCAGCTTGCGACAACGATGGACACTGGTTAAACAAATCCAACAACACTTCTGGCAAAGATGGCAGCGGGAGTATTTAACAACGTTGCAACCACGCAAAAAATGGCTGAAAATAGCCATAGACCTCAAAGTGGGTCAACTTGTTCTAATCAAAGAACCATCACCAGCCCTCACGTGGAAAACCGCGCGTATTGTGGAAGTTTACCCAGGAACGGATGCCATAACCCGGGTCGCTGATGTCAAGTTAGCCAACGGCACTGTTTTACGTCGTCCCGTGGTTAAGCTGTGCCCTTTGCCACTATCCAATTGAAGGTCGCTACCTTCAAGGAGGCCGGTATGTTCGGAACGTGAAGCAGTTATACGGCGTCCCGGTTCATATCAGCAAATGCGTTGCTGCAGTATGCAGGCCGCCCAGCACCTATGACCAGTACCGTTCGACCTACCGTCCGACGCACTGCGTTAATTACCGACCGAGCGTTCATAATTATTTTATTACCATTACCGTCATCGTTTTTTGTTTTGTGTATCGTTCTGAACACGTACCGTCATTACCACCAGTACCGTCCACCAACCATTACCTTAAGCCGTTGATTGTCCAGCGGACTGCTGTCGCCCAATACGGTTTTTTATATACATATTATTGTTATTATTATTGTTATTATCTCGTAATTAGTTTTTTACCTAATTTTATTATTATTTATTGTATTAATTATTGCCCTCCGCTGGCCAGCACTATTGTGCCCTCTACTTCACCTAAGTATTATTATTATTATCATTTTTATTGAATAGTATCACCCGGTGACACCGTGGCAAACATAAGTTGTTGCACCATTATTTGTCCTTTGATTCTTATATAACATTTCATACAGTCCACTCCTCCTTTCGATCGTTTCACTAACCATTTAACAAAAATTTTATTTTTATTTCTTTTTATAATACCTACGTTCTACTAGATAAGTGTTTGGAAAATCAGTTTTTAAAAGTTCTTGACTATAAAATCGACCTAAAACGATATTATTTTGATCATCTTATATATTATATGTAATTGGATCTGATTGAAAAACTTTTGAAATTGTAAATAGTTCTGTTGACCACTGCGGCTTATAACCTTTATCGAATACATATTTGTTTTTTTTAAATTCGAACGATATCATTAATTTTAAATTTATGTTTATATATTTTTTTTGTTTTCATTAATTTTAATTTTAATCGTATAGACTTTGTTCGAGCTTCGTGCGGAGTATATTTAATAGTTGAATGTTTAGTATTATTATAATTATGTATTAAATCAGATATTGAATTATACCAATTATATGAATCAGTTGCTGTAAACTTTTTATAAATTTTATTTTTAATTGTACGTATTACACGTTCAACTGTTGCTGCTTTTATACCACTATATGTCGACTAATGTTTAATATTATATTTTATCATTAATTCTTGAAATTGTTTATTATAAAATTCTGTACCATTATCTGTTTGTAATAACTTTGGATGATTAATTTTTAATATATTTAGCATGCCTTGAGTCACATATTTCGCAGATTTATTTTTTAATGCTTGTACCCAAACATATTTAGTATATGTATCTATAACAATTAATATGAATTTAAAACCTTGATTATACTTCGAATACGATTGAATGTCAATAAGGTCTGCTTGCCAGAGATCATCCTTGAATAAAGAAATTATCTTTCGCCTAGGAAATGTTTTTCTAGCAGGTTGATGTAACTCATCCGCAATTTTTTCTAATGCTGTCATTTTCAATTTTTTTGTATTCAAAACATTATTTTTCCAAATGGATCAATATGAATGAATCAATCAATATGAAGGTAAGCGTGTGGGTCGTGTCGTACCAATGATAAAAAAACATTTCCACGTACGGCCTCGAAAAATCAAAATAATGAATATTGATCAACTACAAGAACTTCGACATACAATAAATAAAGCACTAATAGCTCAACAATATCACTGAGAGTCGGCTTTAAGTGATCAGTATATGACATGGATCCGTGGACTATACTATGTTGATATTACGCTTTGGAAATTAATTGACCAGTCTAATGTCGAGTCTATTTCAGTATGTTACATATATTCTACACTAGATAATTTAATTTTATAACTTTAAACTTATCTTTTTAATGATTTTATGTGATATAAATAATAATAGGTTTTTTAATTAAACATTTCTTTAATTTTTTTTCTTTATACAATAAGTTTCCTCTCACGTAATTCTTCTAATATAGATATAATTTCATTATTAACACCAGTATTACCAGCATTTTGAGATGAAATTAAAAGGTTTAATCTCGTGACTAATTCATTCGGATCGTCATAATATACTAGCTGTGTGTTGGGTATTACGTCTTTATATAGACTTGAACCTATTTGATCAGATCGTAATGTTTTCCCGAAATCTATTAAGTCCGAGCTATTTCGTAATTCTTCTATAGAATGTAATGAACTATTTTCTAGTGATAAGTCGTCAAGAGATTTACTAACGTTTAATTTATCGTTAGACTTTGAATACTTAAATTTTTTGTTTTGAAGTTTTGGACTGATTAAAGGTTTACTTCGTTTTTTTATTTCATTTATGTTATCAGACTCTTCCATATTCGGCATTATATTTTTGTTATTTAAATAATTTAAATAATTTAATTCTTTTCTGATACGTTCGTATAGAGGTTTAACAATAGAAATCCATTTATTAGCACTATTAGCTTTAGGTTTACCATCTGACTTGAGGTGAACTTTTGTAGATTTTAAAATGTCATAATATGCTTCGTAATCATCATATTTATAATTTTACGGATTTTTTTCACACAATAAAGACCAAAGACCACGAGTCCACGGGTAGCTCTTATCCAAAATCTTTAAATTATTGTTACTGATGGTTACAGGATAATTTGATATTTTAAGTTGTTCATCTTTTTCATCATAATGTAACCCAAACGATTTGTCATAAGTTCTACTTTGAGGAGAAGCATTTAAAAAGTGTTCAAAGTCTGATGATACATGAATACATCATCTTCTTCATTACTATATCCACCAATATTAATATTCTGAAATTCTGGTTCGTTGTTCATATTTGTTTTTTCTATAATTGTATTAAGGGGGTCAGTTATTGGTTTAAATGTTTCGCGAAAATAATTATTAGAATCTATAACACCTCTTTTCATGTCTAAAACTTTACGTTTTATGTTTTTCTGACAGGATATTAAATTATTCAATAAAACTTTTTTCACTCATTTTAAGTAGAAATAATTTAATGTTGAATGTTTGTACACAGTCAGTAAAATGTAGTCAAACCAAAAATACTTTCATATTTAAACATACATTTCAATTAATTTTTATAAATGTATGGAAACCACATCTGTATCTTCCTTGATCCATTTCACGAGTTTTATCAATTACTATAAATCCGTAATCTTCACGGTTCCAACATAGATGACACATTTTACGAAACTCTATAAAATCTATATCTGAGGAACAATGATTGTCGAATATATGTCGTAGATTTTTATCATCTTGCTTGAATACTATTAAAAAATTTGTGTTGTCTCTTACTAACTGTTTCGGTATTTTCGAATATGTCTGTGCTAAGTAAAAAATAGAATTTGCACCAGAATGTCTTCCCATACTGAAGTAATCACGAATAGGTGTTTGATTATCACAAATTACATCATCGAATATAAAAATTGAATTTTCTTTAACTAAACTAGGTTTTATAACTTGATCCGCATTTGTAAATGTGTAAAAATTAATTTCTTTAATACTATCTATCAAATTTTTTAATAACACATATTTTTCTTGATTTGGTGTTTTGGAGTATAAATAAATGTTTTCAAGTTTTACACCATTTCTATGAGTTATAAGATTAAACATAACATTTGTTTTTCCGGATCCTGAAGGTCCTACAAGTATTCCGCGAATACTGTCTGGAAACAATGATCCATGCCTTGACGGTCTTTTAGTGATTTGTGCATCTACGTTTTTAATGTTTAATTTATCTTTTTGCTCGATTAATTTCATTTTTAATATAAATACTATGTAATTTTAAAACATAAAACCAGTTATATATAATGCGTTCAACTTGTAAGCAAAAAAATGTTAAGACTGGTAGAAGTTTTTTAAATACTGTTATAAATAGACTTCCATTCGAAGTTCATGTTCTCGGGTATCAGTTTTGTGGACCAGGTACAAATTTAAAAAAAGAGATTAGCTCGTGGAGATAAAGGAATCAACCCCTTAGATTCTGCTTGTAGAACACACGACATTGCTTACGAAAACAGTAATAATTTAGATATTAGACATAAAGCCGATAAGTTATTAAAAGAACAAGCTTGGGAAAGAGTTAAAGCAGGTGATAGTTCTAAAAAAGAAAAACTTGTTGCATATGCGGTGGTAAACGCTATGAAAGCTAAAAGAAAAATCGGTATGGGTTATAAACGTGTTAATGAAAAAATGTTGCTGGCGGCGAAGAAAAAAAATAAAAAAACGAAGAAAAATGGTAAGAGAACAATTTTAACACCGAACCAGTTGGGAGGTGCATTACCGTTAACGTCAATATTAGCAGGGTTATCGGCTTTAGGAAGTTTAGCTTCTGGTGCTTCAAGTGTATATAATGCTATTAAAAATCGTAAGAAGGGTAATGGTTTATATTGAAACAATTCTAACGGAGCAGGTTTGTATTTGAATCCGAAAGGCTTAGGTGTGAAAAAAAAACGAGGAAAAATTAGCGTTACCCGACAGAGCTCTTACCAGTGAAGATATTATAAAATATGCTAACAAGTTGAAAATTAAACATTTTCGTGGTGTCTTTTCACGAGACAACTTACCTAAAAAACTGTATAAAATCGAGTGTGCAATAATTAATCTAGACTCCTCTTCTGGCGGCGGTACTCACTGGGTTAGTTATTATCGGTTTAAAGATAAAATTATTTATTTTGATCCGTTTGGTGATCTTGCTCCTCCGATTGAAATACAAAATTATTTTAAAGGTCAAAATATCTTGTACAATTATACAAATTATCAAAAATATAATACATATATTTGTGGACATTTGTGTATTGAGTTTTTGCAATGGATGAACCAATTATTGTGAGGATGTCGGGTAAAAACGGTTCGCTAACATCAACTTTTTCTCCTGTAATAAATGTACATGGAAGTTCTGAAATTGCTCTTGTATATTTAAAGTCAACTTATGCTTTTCCAAATAAGGATTGTGTATTTGTGTTCACATAAACGGAACAAATAATAGTATGAGAATATCTAATGTAACTAATACGTTAGAAGTTAAAATCATTAATGGTTATTACACGATTCAAGATATAAATAAACATATTTGTGATATAATTGCAAAATCTATTTATTTAATAATAACGTTATTATATTTAATCTAACTAGTATAGGTTATAAATGTAGAATTAAGTGTAACTTTGATATTGATTTTAATGTTGAAAACAGTTTAGCAAGCACGTTAGTGTTTGAAAAAAAAAATATCATGGTTTCACTAATGAAAATTTAAATTTATATAATCATCAATCAGGAAAAATCGAATACAATATAAACAGTACTAGTTCTATAAAAGTCATGTGTAATATAGCTAAAGGCTCATTAGACAATGGACAGCAATCTCATTCAATATATGAATTTTTTCCTCAACCGATTTTAGAAAAAGAAATAGTCGAATCACCGAATAATTTAATATATTATAAACTTAAGACAGCAGTTATTAAAAAAATAAAAATTGATTTAGTCGATGAGGAAAATAATCCTATTCAAAACTCTGACGCAAAAGTAACGATTATTCTACATATTAGAACTATTAAATCTTAAAAAAAAAACGGTGATATGAACGAATCAATTACTGTGAGCTTGTCTGGTAAAATGACATCTTTGTCATCAACTTATTTCCCATCGATAAATTTACAAGAAAACTCGGAAATAGCGATGTTATGTTTACACACATATAATACGTTTCCGAACGTGAATGAGACGAATAACAATATTCGAATTATTACACCTACACATAATTTAGATTACAGTATAATAACAATGTATGGCGGTCCTAAAAACCCACACCTAAAACGGCCCTTATCAGGGCCAGCACTGACGATCGTATCGATAAACATCGAAGGAATTACGAGAGTAAAGGAAGAACTTCTATCTACCATTTTCAAATCAACATCATGCGATATTATGTGCGTCCAAGAGACCCATCGAGACCAGACTCTTAATGCACCAAGTATATCTGGAATGAAGTTAGCTGCGATAAGGCACCATAGAAAATACGGCAGTGCTATTTTCACAAAACCTAATATGATCATCCAGTCAGTTAAAATATACGAACAAAACGACATCGAACTCATCACAGTGCACTTACCGAACATCTCAATCTCCTCAATCTATAAACCACCAAATTCTCCTTTCATAGCTCCTAATCTCAAATCTGAAGACAGTATACAACATAAACCTAACATAGTCATAGGTGATTTCAACAGCCACAGTTCAAGCTGGGGCTATACGGAGACAAACGATGATGGCGAAGCAGTAGAAATCTGGGCACAAGGCGAAGATATGGTACTGATTCACGATAACAAACTACCCCCATCCTTCAACAGCGGTCGCTGGAAGAAAGGATATAACCCCGACCTTATATTTGCCAGTGATTCTATCAGTCAACTATGTACCAAAAAAATGGGAGACCCCATTCCAAACACACAACACAGGCCCATAATCTGCCAGATTGAGGCTGTAGTGAGACCTAATATTGTCCCTTTTCGGAGGAGATACAATTTCATGAAAGCAAAGTGGAACCTTTTCTCAGAAGATCTCGACTCAAGTATAGAAAATCTCGAACCACTACCGGAACACTATGAATCCTTTGTAGAAAAAGTAAAACATATATCCCGGAAACACATCCCAAGAGGATGTAGGACACATCATATACCGGGATTATCAAGTGAAATCATGGACAATTATAATACATATATCAACCTGTTTGAAAATAATCCCTTCGAAGAACAAACCAGAAACAAAGGGGAAGAGCTCACGAATGCCATTGCACAGGAAAAAAGGAATAAATGGCATGAACTCTTAAATAAAACGGACATGAAACATAGTAGTAAAAAGGCGTGGGGCCTTATTAAAAGATTAAACAGTGATCCCACTAACGCGAAAGGACTGTCGAACGTCACCCCCGATCAAATCGCACACCAATTACTACTAAATGGTAAACACCAAAAACTCAAACAAGAAGATAAACCTAATAAAAGAATAATACGAAACAAAGAAAAGGAAGGAAACTACCTCAGCCGGCCTTTCGAGGAGGATGAAATGAACATAGCTATAGAGACAATGAAACTTAGGAAAGCAGCTGGACTAGATAATATTTTTGTCGAACAGATCCGCAATTTTGGGCCAAAAGCCAAACGTTGGATACTCGCTTTATATAACGAAATAAGAAATCGGAAAAACATCCCGAAAATATGGAGGAAAACTAAAATCATAGCCTTACTAAAACCAGGGAAAGATATGAATGACCCAAAGAACTATCGCCCAATATCTCTTCTGTGCCACACGTACAAACTTCTCGAGAGAATGCTGCTTAACCGCCTAGTCCCCTTCGTGGACAGCACACTAATTAGAGAACAAGCTGGTTTCCGCCCAGGAAAATCATGCACAGGACAGATACTCAATCTGACCCAAACAATCGAAAATGGTTTTGAGAACAAGAAAGTCACAGGCGTGGCGCTCATAGATCTAACGGCAGCATACGACACGGTCAACCACAGACTAATGCTAAAGAAACTATATGATACTACCCTGGATTACGAGTTTGTACGAGTTTTCGAAGCCCTTTTAGGCAACAGAAGATTTTTCGTAAATCATCAAGGCAAGAACAGCAAATGGAGAATCTCCAGAAATGGTCTCCCCCAAGGAAGCGTGCTAGCTCCCACTATGTTTAACATCTATACCAACGACCAACCAATATCCACAGATAGTGACGTAAAACACTTTATTTACGCAGACGATACAGCAATCGCTGTACAACACGATCAGTTTGAAAATGTAGAGGAAAAACTATCGGCTACTTTGGACATTCTTGGAAAATATTATAGACGCAATTACCTAAAACCTAACCCAAGCAAAACACAAGTCTGTGCCTTCCACCTAAGGAATCGATGTGCCAACCGTAACCTTAACGTCCACTGGAATGAGACGAAAATCACTAGCACACAGAGTCCAAAATATCTCGGAATAACACTAGACCGATCTCTCACCTACAGATTCCATTGAAAAAACACCAAACATAAAATAATGACAAGAAATAGCATATTGCAAAAGCTCAGTGACTCCACATGGGGCTGTAATCGCCATGTCCTAAGAACTACGGCTTTAGCCTTATGTTTTTCAGCAGGAGAATATGCCAGTCCAGTATGGGGTAGGTATGCACATACTAAAAAGGTCGATGTTGCACTAAACGAGTCCTGCCGACTCATAACTGGTTGCCTGAAAAACACACCGGTAGAACAATTATATATACTTTCAGGAATAGCTCCTCCGCCAATAAGAAGATCCACGCAAGTAGACTGGGAGAGAACGAAAATAACAGCAGATCCACGACACCCTATGTACGGTATAACCCCACATCTCCTTCGCCTTAAATCCAGGAAGAGTTTCATGAACCATACAAAAGCCATCTCGTCAACAAATCCTGAAGTAGAAAGAACAACCAGATGGAGAAATGAGTTAAGCAGTACCTCCAGCTGGGTGCCGAACGAGTCACTCCCATCTGGTCATAATGAAACATGGCCGGTTTGGCGAACGCTAAACAGACTCAGGACAGGAATTGGATGAACGAAAGACAATCTAATAAAATGGGGATTGCTAGATAGCACAGACACCTTATGCATATGTGGAGAAGTACAGACAATGCAACACATTATCACATGCACAGCATGCTCCCAAACCTGCACCCCAGAAGACATTCATAAAGGCACAAGCCAAGGAATTAACGTGGCCCGCATATGGGCAAAAACAATATAAATCCATCAATAACGTACTGAACAACTCAACAAGAATACCACACTATATTAAACATTCATAGTCTATTCCATTTTTAACTATTTTACTTAGTATCATACTATCTTTACCTTATTTATTAATATTGTGTTATGTTTATTTAAAGCTAATCTTATCTATTTATTTTATATTATACAACTTATATCAATATTATTACTACTGTTATATTATGCGCCTGACACGAATAAAAAAAAAAAAATAATAATTTAGATATTAAACTCCCTTTTGGCTGTTACGAGATTGAAGATATCACCCAATATATTTCTAGCAAAATTCATGAAGATAATGAACGTATAAACAGTGTGATGGATAATAATAAAAAATATTATGACCCTATAGATTTTACTATGAACACTGATGTCACTCGTATGAAATGTGTAATTAATTGTAACTATCCAGTAGATTTCACAATCGAAAACAGTCTAGCGAGTCTATTAGGTTTTAAAAAGAAATTGTATGGAAATGAAGGTGTTACACATTTTAGAGCATCGAAAAATATTGATATAAACGCTGTTAATTCTATAAAAGTCTTGTGTAATATAGCAAATGGTTCATTCGATAATGGTATACAATCTCACTCGATTTATGAATTTTTTCCTCGTGAAAGGTCGGGTGCTAAAATAGTCGAGTCACCAACAAATTTAATTTATTATAAACTTAATACTGAAGTTATTAATACTATAAATATCAGTTTAGTCGATCAAGAAAATAATCCTATTCAACATTTCGAAGAGAAAATAACAGTTGTGTTACACATTAGACATTGTAAATCTTGAAAAAATGGGTTTAATATTTAAGAATATAAAGCAGTTGCAAGCAATCAAACCGATCAGTTGTTCAACTGAATTATCATCAAAATTTGTTTAAACCTAACGATGAAATACGAATTGGGGTTCAACAAACAGATGTATATCCGTATTTACATGAAAGTTTCCTTTTTATCGAAGGTAAAATAGAAGATCCACTCAAAGTAAATTTATCAAATAATGGATTATCGTTTTTATTTGATCAAGTCCGATTAGAGATTAATGGTGTAGAAGTTGATAGAACCCGTGTACTCGGAATAACCAGTTCTTTAAAAGCATATTTATCATGTACTTTAAACAATTATTATAGTTATCATAATGCAGGTTGGATTTTACAAGATAATAGTATAGTGAATGATAGTGGAGAATTTAGTTTTTGTATACCGTTAAAATATTGGCTGGGGTTTTTTGAAGATTTAAAAAAAATATTGATAAATGCTCGTATAGAATTAATTTTAACGAGATGTAATAATGATTTAAATAGTTTACATACTAAAGCACTTAATTCAGCAACAACCGGTTCTATAACACTCAATAAAGTAGTTTGGAAAATCCCACATATTACTGTAGATGATTCAGAACGGTTAAAGTTAATGAAAATCGTAGAAAAAGGTAAAAGTTTGTTTATTCCATTCAGATCGTTTGAAACTTATGAATACCCCGAGCTCGGTAAAACTAAAAACGTGGTTTAGAATTTAAAAACTGCCTCAAAATTAGAAAAACCTCGATATATTATAATAGGTTTACAGAAAAACCAGAAAAACAATGTTGGAGTTGATGCTAGTTTTTTTCAACATTGTAAAATAACTAACATTAAAGTTATGCTAAATTCTGTTGTTTATCCGTACGATAATTTAAACTTGAATTTTGATAGAAAAAATTATGCAGTACTATATAGTATGTACGCATCGTTTCAAGAATCGTATTATGGTAAAAATGAAGGTAAACCAATATTAAGTCCAGCTACTTTTGAGTCTAAGGCACCGATTGTCGTGATAGATACTTCAAAACAGAACGATTCAGGTACAGCTTCTACTGTTGATGTTAGTATAGAAATTGAAGCTTTGGAAAATCTAGATGGTGTAAGTGCTTATTGTCTTTTAAACATGATCGTATTGTAGAATATGTACCTATTAGTAGAGAAGTAAAAAAACTTGTGTAAATGTATTATCTTAATTTTTTTTAAATGACTGTATACTTAAAATAAAAATGTATAAAATAAAATTTTATGTGTTTTGTGGATATCATGTGTGTGAAGTATAATTGTGTGTATTTTTTTTAAGTATGTGAATGTTTTGTGTGTTATAATAATAGTGTGTAAATTTAAAAAAATGTTGTTTATTTTTTATACGGTGAAATATGGTGAATTTTAACCGCTAAACTGGTAGTAGTGAAAATATGGTATTAAAAATACCATATCAATTAAAATGTAAGATTAAAAAATTGCTTTAATAATTATTACAAAAAATAAAATGTTATATCCACAAATAAAAATATTTATCACAACAAATGTTCTCTTTTAGATATTTTATACACCTTAAAAATAAGTAGAAATCGCTGCTTGGAGCAATATTTTTTCAACGGAAATTTTTTTTTTGGTTACAAAACAAAATAAATTTTATATATTTAGATTATTTTTTTTCACACGGTAAAAATATGTAGAAATCGCCACTTGGAGCAATTATTTTTCCCTGTAATTTTTATTTTTGGGTCCAGAACCCGTATTTTATTACTACTAATATAATTAACGAACCAGCATGAACTGTAATCACAATCTGATTACATGAGTAGTTTGATTTTATGTCATTGCCTGTTCGACCGTTCAACGTGTATTTCAGGCAATTTTTGTGAGTACAATATTAAGTGTTTTCGAGATTTTTTTTTTACAATGGAAGTCGATACAAAAGGTAAGTTAAATATTTTATGATTAATATATTTTTTAATTTATTGATAAGTTCAATAGACTAAATCAAATTGGTAAACGAGAATTTTTACTTCATTATTAAACTTCAATGGAAGGTCTTTTAAAAGTAACTAATAGCATTGATTATAGAATAGATAGATAGTCCATGGTATAGAGATATTAGGCTACTAAAATTTTGTTTGTTCTAGCTGCCGATAGAATGCGTTGTATAATACAAAAAATAATTATTTTACTATCTGTATAGATAAATAGAGAACGAGCGTCGAGTGCTGCCGCACTGGGCGGGGCAGGCCACGGGGTGCTAATAACTCAGTAATGCATTGCGGTCAGAGTTATTTATATACATTTTATTGATATTTAATTCCTAGCACTCGTGCCTAATGATTTAATATTTTAAATGATATGATATAATATGAATAACGACCCACTATTGACAATTTAATAAATTTTAACTGATTTCATTTGACATTTTTCAAAAATAAAAATATATTTCAACATCGTTTAACAATAAGTCAAGTACCTATATTATTATAATGTTAAGATGGTATTAACATGTTTAACTATATATAAACTATAAATAGGTATAATGCATGTAAAATAGTAATATATTTTACAAGTACCAAAATAATTATAAGTTATAACTTTGTATTATAGTCAGTGTGGGATCTAGGTATCAGGAGGCCGGGGTGCAACTACTAATTGGTGGCCCCTTAAAAAAAACATTGGTCGATATATCACTTACCTATTTAGATACGATTATGAATCATGTATATTTATTTTATGCATATTGATACATTAAATGAATAGAAAACACAAAAATGTAATTACCCAAATAAATAAGTAAATCAAAAAACACAACTATTCATACACCTTGAATATTATGTAGTAATTATAATATCAAGAAATGACAGAAGTGTAAAACAAGATTAAAGTAAATAAAATATAAATTAATAATTAAAATTCAACCCACACTACCTGAATATGAAATTATTAAGTAAGTAAAATAAAACAATAAAAATATAATTTATACATAAATATAATAAAATACAATGATAATATGGTAAACTTAATTGTCAGTTATATGTAATTTATTTACACAATATTGCATATCACAATTTTATAGTAACAACAGTATAAACACAAAGATATGGTTGCAAAAAGTTAGCAACCTACAAAAATAAAACAATACAGGTAAACTTGTAAAAGAAAGAAAATGTTTGACTTCTCAGGCACAGGTAACACCATGATCAGCAGGCTTTGCAAGTTCTATACTCAGTGTATCAGCAAATATATGGATCGATTGAAAAACAGATTAAATCAACTCATAGGTACAATGTCAGAACAAAAAAATAATGAATACATAAATATAAAATTGTTATTATTTAAATATGGTTTAATACTTTTAGTTTTGAAAGTTTTGCTAATTTTAATGTGGATGAAAACATTTTTGTTTTATTAAATATTTTGCATATTAAAAGGTGTTCAATTATATACAACTTATGCTCTAAACAGTTTGTCATTGATTCATTTAACCATTTTTTAATTGTATTATTATTTTTTACAAGTTCAGTTAATTGTTGTTTAATTTTATTTTTATGAAAATAGTTTTTATAATTATTTTCAAACACATTTAAAATTTTATTTATAACATTATTAAAATTATTTGATGGCGCTTTAAGCCCACTTGCATCATTTATTGGAGTGTAGTTTTTATTCAGAAGAAGTAATTGTTTTTTATCACATAAATTTGTATTTGTAAACAGTTCATGTTGACAAAAGTTACAATTAAATTTTTGTATACATTTATAACCCAAATATTCAGCAAAGTATGCAACTGAACAGTCCTCTAAAGTAACATCATTATCAATATTTACATTTTTAATAGAGTCCTCATCAGATGATTTAGAAGCAAAAAGGGATAAATTAGAAATACACTCTGTGTCAGAATCAGAATTTAATGATGAATCATTTGAATTTACTTGATATTGAGGTCTAATTGGGTCAATTACTATAGGATTATCATCTTCTAAGGTTGCCTCACAATTTGTTCTAGCAGATGTGCATAAAGAAAAAATACAATTACTTCTTATCGAAGTCCTAATCGTTCTGGCTGTTGGATTTTTGTTATAACCACCCTTTTGTCGAAAAATACTAAAAAGATTTTCTAATACATCCTGATTCAAACGGTTGGTCATTAAAAATACTATATTAAATATTATTAGATTTTTCTTCTTCGAAAAATTGCAATATGGTCTGCTTAAAACCTTTAAAACAGGGTGGTTGTGTTAATTTTCCTTTTTTTAATTTATGTAAATCTGTGAAGTATTGCAAAGCTTCTAATAAGAACTGTTTTACAGTACCTGAATCAGTTAATGCACAGAGATATGGATTATGGCTATATAAAGACCGGCTATTTAAACAATCAAATAAATTATTAATGAACTCAATAAAATCTGCAGTGTTTGAAGCAGTGCTACATAGAAGTTGTCCTGTTTGTATGCAAGTTCGGATTGTTGCTGACATTGAATTGCTTAGCAATTGTGTAGCTAATTTAACACGCATTTTTTGAAAAGAATTTGGATAAATATGAGCATCTGTTATTTTAATGAGAGACCTACTTTTATGATTTTTTATGTCTAACTCATAAGTTTTTTTTATGCCATCAAATGAGATTATATTCAATCAAATTTTAATGAAATTCTTTGGAATATTCTATAAATTTTTTTATATACATCTCATCGAAACAAACAGTGCATACTTTTTCTTTATAATCAGTTGATTCGAATTTTTTTTTAAGATGACTGAAAAATATTTGATTAAAACCTGCAGGTAAGAATTTTGATTGACCTATCCAATGACGAATTGTTGAAAGTCCTGGTAAATTTACTTTTTGGGAATGTAAAAATTTATATGCACTGGGTGATTTATAATATAAATTTAAAGCTAATTTTTTTTCATTTAATGTCCATGGACGTTATCTATCTTTTAATTGCATAGTCACAATTGCTTTGGAGTCAATTGATGAAAATTTATGTGAATTTATTGAATTTTTAAAATTATTATTATAGCGATTAAAACATCTACCTTTTTTTAAATTTTGAAATATGTGTGATTTTATTATGAATAGTTTAATTGTTTTGTTTTAAAATTAATTTTCTAGGAATATCTTTTTCTATCAAATCACATTTCCTTTTTAAATTTGAGTCTGGCATTTGTCTGTAATTTTAGTTTTATTAGGAGTAGATAATGATGAAGAGGGGCTAGAAAAAACTAAATCTACCATGTCTGATTTTGTGTGTGTATAAGTATTTACTGGAGTTGAAATTGTAAGACATTCTTGTTCAGATGCATCATTTTGATTAAAACCTAATAATGTAGATGGTTGTTGTTTTTGCTCAGATTTATATTTATATGGAATAGCAGTGCTTACTAAACGGATTTTATTAAATATATTTGTAAAGCTCTCGGGGGGAAATGCTATTGACAAATGTACCTATTGTGAAGTTTTTCCTGTTCAATTGAGAACAAACTTGAGTTTCCTGTAGAGATAAACCAAATATAATAATTGTTTGAAAATAATCATAAATATTATGGAACTTTATTGGTGTAATGACCATACTAACTATACAATGTTTTGATAATTAAGCAAGAAAAAAAAATAAAGTATCTAACTATTATTACTCCAGTGTAATAAATAATAATTTTTTGGTTATGTATTAAAGCATTATAAAAATACTTTTATAAAAATATTTAAAACAAATTTTAAATAGGTATTACTTGTTTTTTATAATTAATTAGTACTTAATATGATCTTAGAGATATAGTTTTTCACATAGATTTACCTAAATTGTTCATTATAGTACCTACACCAAAACTCCAAAACAAAAAAGCAGTTTATATGTGCTTAATAAATAATATACAAATTACAAAATAAGTTGCTATCCGAAATATTTAGTAGCAAATAACAATAAGGCAAAATTCTTAGAATATAAAACAAGCAAGAACCTTTTTCATTGACAAGTGACAACTGCAGAGAAGAATACTTAAGAGTTAAGACTAATCTAATCGTAATTCGTATGTTCACAGAGTAAACGGTAAAATATAGACGAAATAATGATAATAAAATGATAATCGCTAATTTTATCGATTATAATGGGAATAAATATAATGGTACTTTAATTTTTCATTTTACATGAAAAAGAATTCTATATAAATTATTTTTCGCCGACCGCGTGATTGCCTTCCCGTACTTCATGACTATCTATGATAGAGGTACCACCACCTTGAATCCCAGCACCCACCGCGTACGTCGTTCATCTACCTATGATAGAGGTACTACCACCTTGAATCCCAGCACCCACCGCGTACGTCGTTCATCTACCTACGATAGAGGTACCACCACCTTGCATCCCAGCTCCCACCGCGTTCGTCGTTCATCTACCTATGAGAGAGGTACCACCTCCTTGCATCCCAGCGACGCCAGCGCTCCATAGCGGTTGCATCCTACGAGTAGTCGCCAAATATTAACATTGCGTTGGCTATCTATCTATTCTATAATCAATGCTAATAGTAACTATTCACGAGTAATATCCTCTTATAGTACAACTTCCTATAGATTAAATGGTATAACTTTCATTTGCAGCCATTTGCAGCTGTAGTTTTTATTTTTATTTTTACAGCTGGTTCTAGTGTAGAGAAAAACCAGTATGACCACATAAAGGAAAAAAAATATTTTTTAATATGTGATTGGTAGGAACAAATAAAACAACTCGGCATTATGGTTAGAACAAATAAAACAACCAAATAAACAATACAAATATAATAAAATAACTAAGACACGTTAAAAAACAATGATCGTTGTCAAACTTCAAATAATATTTTATTGTTATTTTAATTTAATTTTGTTATCAGCACGGTATCATTGGCGCACATACGGGGGTGCCGTAATATAAAACCACGATATATTGTACCTATTTTTCAAACTGGTTACACTGTATTTTGTCTTTCTGTTTGCTTCATATTACAACGGCTATAGCGTCCCCCTGAGGTAATCACTAACCATGAATATTAAATTGTGTATGTATTTATGTATTGAATTCTAATTTATTTTTTATAGGTCAACTGTCAGAAGAGGCCCAAGAGTCTAGAAATAAAGATTTTAAAAGAATTAGAGAGCATAATACTAGAAAAATATCAAGAATATGTCAAAATGAAGACTTGATTCATATGTTACTGATTCCATCCGATCCTTATATTTCAAGCTTACGATCAATTCCAACCAAAAAAATTGTTGAATTTGATGAAGCCGTTCAAAAATTAGTCATTAATGTTAAATCCGATAGTAATTGTAGTACGAGTAGTTCAGACTCGGAATACGATTATTTTGTTATTCCATGATTATAAATATTCAGAATAAATAATTATTTTATTGTAATAAAAAACATGTAATTTCTTTAATTCTAATACATTGTTAACTTAATTATACTTACTAGCATTAACTATACAACATTAGGAAAACATATTGTAAATAAAATAATTTTGTCCACCTAAAATTGCATTTCAGACCACTGTGCGCCGGACCAAAACCGGTCGTGCAAGCGGTATGTTCTCTTTTGAAAAGCAGTATAGGTACTCGTACTCCTTAATTTGTTATTTTATTATAAACAACAAATATTATGTTTATTATCGATGTTTGTGTAGTGTATCAATGTATAAGCTGCTTAGCACTTTTTGCGATTTCTATACATCTAAAGTAGCAATCATTTTATTGCAATCAACTTCCTATATTAAAATAATTATAACTTACAATATATATATATATATATATTGTATATAATACTAAAATCTATAGAATATAATATTATGGCGCATTATTCAATACGTGTTGCTATCGCGGAGTACCTACAGACCGGTTGAGGTTTTTGTTTTTATTTGGAAATATCAGCTATTTTTATATTTTTCGTGAATATTCTATATCTAAGCATACCTCCCCTACCCACATGGCCACATGATGAACGACGTCGATACCGCGCGGTACGATACGACAGACGAGTGACCAATCACCAATGCGTATTTAGTATTTACTATTGTACTTTATTTATATTATTTATAGTTAACGAGTATAACGGCGGCAGCGCATTGTCAAATTATTAATATTATATTTTAGTGCTTCACTGCGACAGCGTATCCATATTCCACGGTTACGAAAAATCATTCTTTTTTGCCTCGTGGTTCGTTTCGTGCGTTCTGGATTTGTTGTTGATTGTGTTGTCGTTGATGTTTGGTTTGAATGTTTGAATGTTTCAGCGTTCCGCCATTGTGTCTTGCATTTGCGTATATACCTAGTGTTGTTTTTTGTATCTACGTATAACGTTTTCCGTTTAGTTTCCGGATTTATTGTACTTCGCTAAACTACTGAACGTGTGTCAATTTTCGTTGATCGTACTTTCCGTTGAGGTTTCCACGTTCCACCATTGCGTCTTGAGCGATATAAGTAAGTACAAAGTAAATTGAGGCATTTCAATCAATTACCCTCCGTTTATTAACCTCCGCACCTTGGTACGTTTCCAACAATTCACTCCTAAATGATCTTAACATTGAATCCATAAACAAAGTTGCATCCAACCACTATAAAAAATTCCACTCAAAACTAGCTACTCATGCCAACCCACTTATTGCCATTCAAGGTAGAGTAAACTTGCCTGAAAACCCTCCTCGTCGGTTAAAAAGACGTTGGTGCAGGGATTTATTAAATACCTAACCTAAATGCCACCTGAGGCTACTTTCACTGGACAGCCTCCCTCCTCATATTAGTCATGTGATGTAAATAATATACTATTTTTAGCCTATTTGCTTATTGTACATATGTTACAGATTGTAAATTTTTCTATTTTAATAAAAAAAAAAAAAAAAAAAAAAAAAAAAAAAAAAAAAAAAAAGTAAGTACAAAGTTTATTTATATCTATATTTATAATTATTTAGAACATTCAGTTTGTAACTATAACCATATAATATTAGTAAATCTACTAAGCGTAGAAGATGTTTTGAAGAAGTTGAAACATTCGACTTTTTAATTGATAACCAACTTGAATTAGGCATGAAATTAATAATATGCTCAATATTACATCCAAAACTTTTCCTAGTTTGCTAAAACTATTAAAAGAGCATAGATGCATAGTGGTTTTGAAAATTTGAATAATGATTGTATTTGATTTATCAATTACCTAATTTGATTCTTTATAAATAATAAATATTAGCTCTCACTATGTAAACTAAATAACAATATTGATTGAGGATTACATTTTATATTACCTATAAGTATATATTTAATGCTTTAAAGTAATAACTATTATTGTTTAAAATAAAATACTGAAGAATACATAATATTATTAAATATTGATGGTAAAGTTGACTAGAGTTTAGACACATTTTTATTATTTATAAACTTAAGTATTTATACCTATTTTATTTATTTTATATTTAGGTTTATAGTTAAGATAAACACAATGTCAGATTTAAGTAGGTAGTAGTGAAGAAGAAGTTGGAATCATGGAATTAAGATATTTATTCCAATAATATTTATTATAAATGTATAGGTCAGAACAATCTATACCTAATAAACATTGTTACACAATAACTATGGTTATTGTTCAGAATGCTTTTGTTAGTTGAGTTGGTTTAATTTTATTAGCTATCAGGACAAATAGGATGTCCATGATCTTCACAAACATACTTTTATAAAATACAGACATATATTAGGTATCTACAATTTACTCTGCCTCTGAAAAATCTCCGGTCGAACCTGGGTTGTCCCGTGCGCACGTCTATGTCTGCATATGTGTTAGGTAACTGAAAAAACTATATAGTGAAAACGATTGAATGTCCTACTGTATTATGTGCAGATATATGAAAACTAAAATTATTTTGTGTCTACATTGTTAATATAAGTAATTTAATTAAATTGATGATATTATAACAATTCTAAAATAGTTTTTCTAATTTCACAACTTTAATTACAAAATAAATAAATGAATAAATATGTAGGTAAATATAACCATAAAATAAATTGTAACCACTAGGCACAGGTAATATTTAAAATTTAGACCAAAACATGTTTTATTGTTTAATTTGTTAGTTACACACTTGTATACTATAAATAACATCAATTGTTGCCTAGAATTAGAAGACCAGATAATGAAATATCAGCCAGACAATTAAGGCGAAGGATTTTCAATGATACACAACTTCTAACAAAAAAATTGTGTCCAGATGTTTGTACTATTAAGTCTTCAGCTGTAACAACTATTTCTCTTAATTGTGACCAATATATTGTTCTTGATTCATTGTAAGACTTGAACAACGATTTAGAGAAAAGTTTTTCTTTTCTAATGAGTTGTTAAAACCAAATAGTATTTTTCCTGTACCAACTACATCTAATTAAAATTATATTTTGTCTGAAAAAAATGAAAATTCTTTTAGAAATAAAATAACAACCTGGGCTGTTACAGAACAGATTACTCATAAATCTTTAAATATATTACTTCAAATTTTAAAGACTCATTCTTGTCATAGTGATTTACCATCCGACAGTCGATCTTTATTAAATACGCCTAGAACTACAGCCGTAAAAGAAGTTTATCCTGGTTACTATTGGCATAATAGCTTGGAAAATGGAATACAAGAATTTTTGAAAACTAAATGTCATCTAATAAATGGAACTATTGAATTAGTTATCAATATTGATGGGCTTCTAATTAGCAAATCCTCAGGCAGCCAACTATGGCCAATTGTAGGATCAGTTTTTGGTTTTAAAGATATTTTTATTATTGGAATCTACCATGGTAATTCTAAAAAACCTGAAAGTGCTCATTTGTTTTTAGAAAGATTGGTAGTAGAATCCAAACATGTCATAGAAAATGGTGTACTTTTTAATAACAAATAGTTACCTTGTATGATAAAACTCATTTGTGCAGATTCACCAGCAAAATCGTTCATTTTAAATGTCAAAGGACATACTGGGTACTCAAGTTGTACAAAATGCTGGGATGAAGGTGAATATTCTGAACGAAGAATTTGTTTTTCAGATAAGGCAGGAAAAGAAAGAACCGATCATGAATTTTTTTTAAAGACTGATGAAAATTACCATTTAGGTGCTAGCGCTCATGATGAAATTCCATTATTAGGCCTTGTTACCAATGTGCCTTTAGACTATTTGCATTTAATTTGCTTGGGTTTTGTTAAAAAGCTAATCAATTTATGGTTTTGTGATAGCCTAGTTTCATGATTTGTGAAAATTTCGAACCCCCGTCTGACTGCATAGTCTCAAAAAAAATATGCAAAAGAATATAATTCCGGCCCCTAGTTATAAGCTTTGGAAAGGAACCGAGTTTAGACAGTTTTTGCTGTACAGTGGCCCAGTCGTCTTAAAAAATGTTTTGTCTGATGAAGTATACAATAATTTTATGACTTTACATGTTGCAATAACTATTCTTTCTTCAAACAATTTATGCAAGGAAGCAACAAATTTACTATATGCCCACCAGCTACTTCAACATTTTGTTACATCTTTTAAGACTATTTATGGACATCACCATATCTCACATAATGTTCATGGTCTACTTCATATAGTCCAAGATGTAAGAAACTTTGGATCATTCGATAAGTTTAGTACTTTCAAATTTCAAAATTTTATGCATAAAATAAAAAAACTTTTACGGAAAGATGACAAGCCTCTACAACAAAATGCTCGAAGGATTTATGAGATAACATGTTTTCGCGAAGAAGAAACTATGTCTTTTTTATATAATGATAACATAAGTTTTAAAAACCCTCATACTAATGTTCCTCTTTTAAATAGTTGTCCAGATTTTCAATTTTTAACTTTATTATTTAAAAATATGACATTTAAAATTCAAACAAAAGCAAATAATATTTGTGGTCTTACTTCAGGAAAAATAGTTATCGTTGAGAATATAAGATGCTCCAAAGTAAATAACGAAAGTTACATAATCGGTAAAGAATTTTTGGAAATGAAACCATTGTATACTAAACCTTTTGTATCTTCTCATTTGGGTATTTTTATGGTTTCAAATCTTTCTATGAGAAAAATATGGCCCTTAAATAATGTTAACACAAAATACTTTTTGTGTGAAATTAATTTGGAATGTTTTGCTGCCTTTCCACTTTTACATATTGACAATGATGAAAGACCAAGCTTATGAAATTTTAATTACTAACAAAAGCTTAATTCATGAAGTTAGAATGTTTTAACTTATTTAACATTATTTATTTATTTACTATTATACAACTTATGATCTTTAGAAAAATGTTTTTATAAAAGACATTAAATTAATTAAGAGTAATATTTCTAGGAATTACGTAATTGTTGAATTTGTTGATGGTGTTCAACTAGTTCCACACAATTGAATATTATCTACCCAGACAGAAACATTTTACCCAGAAAATATAAACTCCAGGAAATATGAAAAACTGGTCCTTAATACCGTTCCATATGAGTCTTCATGGAAAATATTTTCTATAAAAAAAATTTGGGGTTCTTCTGGTATTAAAAATTATATTATTGTCCATTATACTAATAATGAATTGTTGTTTTTATTATTATTTAAATAACTTTATTAGGGCAAAACAAAAGTTAAAAATTGCTTTGCCATTATCTGAAGCTGAAGACTTAAATTTTGAGATCGATGAAGTACTTGCAAAAAAAAAACGGAGAGAGCTTGCTAATAAAGGGGTGAATAAACATAGTATATTATCGCCCAAAATGATAAAAAATCAAACTTCAAAGTTATCTATTTTTTCTATTCCACCACTTCCAAAAGATTCATTTAAGTTATTACCTCGTAAGTATTATGAACAATTACATTATTCTGTGATTCTGTCATTCTAGTCAAGAAGTACCACTGTTAACAAAGAACCGTTTTGACATTGGGAATTTTTCTAACGAAAGTTCCATTCGTTCTTTAACAAACGAAGAACGACTTTCCCTTTTTGATAATATTTGGAAACCACATCGTGAGTATACATTTCCGAAAATTTCAAATTTAAACCATACTCGAACTTTTCAAATGAAATGGCTAGAAGAATATAAATGGTTAGCATATTTTGAAGAAAAATTAGGATCGTTTTGTAAATATTGTACGATATTTTATCGTTCTGAATTTGTTGGAAAAGGAACTCACCAAATGGTTGGGGCTTTAGTAACAAAGCCATTTACTAATTTAAAAAAAGCTAGAGAGTTGTTTAACCAACACCAAAATTGTACATATCATAAACATTCAGTTTTAACTGCTGAAAATATCAAATCCGTTGTAAGTAAAAGAACTGAAAGCGTAATAAATCAAATTGATTCACAAAAAAAATGAATGTATTAGAAAACCGAAAAAAACTTATTCCCATTATACAAAGTATAAGATTTTGTGGCAGACAGCAAATTTCTCTTAGGGGCCATCGTGATAGTGGACGAATAGAACTTGACGAGCCGGAAAACAATGACGGGAATTTTCGGGCTCTGCTACGATATAGGGCTAATTGTGGAGATGAATATCTTAAAAAACAGCTGTTGCATAGTGGTGGAAAAAGTATGTATACCAGTTCGGTAGTACAAAATGAACTTATCATTACGTTTGGACATATCATACAATTAAAAGTTGTATCCAACGTAAAAAAGTCAATGTTTTACTCTGTATTAGCGGACGAAACAACTGACATCGGTCAAGTTGAGCAATTTTCTTTGTGTGTACGCTATGTTGATGAAGATTCATTTAAAATTAGAGAAGATTTCCTTATGTTTGTCCCAGTACATGAAGTTACAGGTTCAGCTTTAGCTAAAACGATATTGGAGACTTTATCAAGTTTAGGTCTAAATTTAAATAAACTTAGAGGTCAAGGGTACGATGGCGCATCAGCCATGCGAGGCCAATTTAGAGGAGTGCAAGCATGCATTAAACAAACACTACCATTAGCTGTGTACACCCATTGTTCTTCTCATAACCTAAACTTATGCTTGTCAGATGCAAGTAAAATACCTTCTATAAGAAACTGTATGGGAATTATTAGTGAAGTGTGTGCATTCTTTCACATTTCAGCCAAAAGGACTGAATTACTCAAATCAGCTATTATCGAATGCTGTCCGGAACAAAAAAAGAAGAAACTGATATCCCTCTGCGAAACAAGGTGGGTCGAAAGACACGACTCGGTACTTTTATTTAAAGAAATACTGCAGCCAATTAATCTTGCTCTTTTAAGAATTGAGGGAAAAAATAGAGACTCTTCATTAAAAGCACATGCTCTAAGCAATTCTTTAAATCAATATCAATTTATTGTTAATCTTTTTGTTTTGAGTAGCATGCTTTCCATGACACACAATTTGTCTGAAATGCTACAAAAGAAAAATATTGACCTTTCACAGGCTATGAAAAGCGTGACAAATGTTTTGGAGCTGCTGAATAAACAAAGATCAAATGTTGAGGATTATTTTAAAACACTGTATGTCCAAATAAAAGAATTTGCAGATGAAAATGATATTAAAGAAGAAGTCCCAAGAACTTGCCGCCTTCAAAAATCCCGTTGTAACGTGCCTTACAGTTCAGAAGAAGAGTACTATCGGAGAGCGGTATATGTGCCTTACCTAGATGATTTTTGCAATGCGTTGAATGAACGTTTTGAAACCCATAAGGATTTAATCTCCTCATTGCAATGCGTTCTTCCAGAGATTTGCTTAAAAAGTGAGTTTTCTTCACTGGACTCAGCTTTTAAATTTTATTCTGAAGATTTAGCTTTTAAAGAAATTGTGCAGAGCGAATTCATGTTGTGGAAAGAGAAATGGAAACCATCAGAAGTTGTAAACTTGCCTAAAACAGCTATCTGCTCTTTAGAAAGATGCGACAAGAACTTGTTTCCCAATATTTATACACTTTTAAAATTGTTGGCAGTTCTTCCCGTCACTGTTGCAACCGTTGAGAGGAGTTTTTCAACCTTAAGAAGATTAAAGACGTATCTGAGAAATACTACATCTGAAACCCGATTAAATGGTTTGGCTCTATTATCCATTCAAAGAGACATGTATGTAAGCGATGAAGAAGTTCTTAATAAGTTAACTAGCGTGCCGAGAAACCTTGATTTTGTATTATAATTTTTTTTTTTTTTATTTATTTATTATTAATTTGTTGTTATACCTAGTATTTAAAATGTATAATATTCGTTTATTCTTGTAAGAAAATATGTAATTAATTTTGAGTGACAGTAGTAAAAAAATTCTTTACTGCAATAAAGAGTTTTTATATATTTTTTACATTACATTTCATAAAAAATAAAATAATGTGTTTTTTTTTCTCTGGTGAAGTAATGGTGATAGTCCAAATAGTCCAAAGGTCTTTTAGCGTTGAAGCAATATTTGTCAGTGTGCCTCCTCCGTCATTTCTCCCTAAAATCTAAATACATAATCGGCCTCTTCCGAAATTAAATTCTATATACGCCACTGGTGGTGTGCACACGGCCCGTTTTTGTCACGTTCCTGTTGCAGCCATTTTTGTCACTGCCACGTTTCTATTGTGAATTGTGAATTTTTGTCAAGCAGCACTCTGGTAGTATTTTATTTGCATTATTGCTTATCTAATCGTGTTCCCCTTTTAGGGTGGTCAATTACACCAGGGTCTGTCTTGTTTTGTGAGTAAACGTGGCATACTTGTTGCTGTGTTGTCTGGCTGCAGCAGGTCATTGTTGTTTTTTTGTCAAAGTGGTCTTCGTATATCAATTAGCGGTGTGCCTGTAGTGTGCGGAATCAATTGTTCCTTTTATTGTATTAATTATTATTATAATTACGGATTCCGGCACTACAGGACGCCATAATTGACTAAGGTAGGTGGTGCACCACCATAATATATTATATTATTATTATTATTATTATTATTATTATTATTATTATTATTATATTGGCCAAAAAGCAAATTATTATTATTGAATTGGCCGATAGGCATATTATTTATACACGTTTATTTTACATATTATTTATACATTTTTATTTTACATATTATTTATACATTTTTATTTTACATATTATTTATACACTTTTATTTTATATATTTTTAATCAGAGCTGTGATTTTTTTAAATTATTAATATACCTAATACAGTCCACATATTTATTATTGTTATTTTTATATATGTAAAGAAAGGCCCCATTTCCCTATCAGGGCAATAGCTCAGTATTTAACATGCATAATTTCTGCTTTTAATTAATTGCACAATCTGAATAAAAATATTGGTAATTCTCCTTCTTCAAGTACCCAAAATTCGTTTCCAAATAACAAAAACAATTTGTACACAAATTATTTAAAATTATACTCGCCTAAAACCAAAAATGCTGGTATGCCTACTTTGTCAAGTGGTAACAAAAAACCTAAATATTAAGAGTAGTAGTAGTAGAATCCATAGCTATACCTAAACTCTGCTATTTATTTAACTTGATATTTATTAAAAAAATTATAAAAAATGATCTGATGGCATCTCCTCCAATGTTTAGTCCAACTAAAAGTGGTCTAAAAAGAAGTATTTTCGATATGACACCGCAAAAACCGGTAAAAAATGTTGCTGTGAGAAAACTGTTTCCTTCAACACAGTACAATTCCGATACATCAAAAATAGACAGTGAAGCTATTGGTAAAGAATTGTATTTTTAAATTATCCCTTACATATTTATTTTATCTTATATTAATAAACTTTATAGCAAATAATCTGATGGCAACTCCTTCAAAATTGAATGATAGCCCAATTATAAGTTTAAGCGGCCTTTTTCAAAGCACACCAGAATCTGCTCATAAAAATGTAAAACCTGTAGCAGTCAGTCAACTAATGTCTTCGACAACATAGTCTGAGATATTCTCAAAAACAGTGAAGCTAATGGTAAAGAATAATATCATAAATATTATTATACACCTGACCTATTTTAAAAATAAAATATGTTTTGGTATATAAGTATATTTTATCAATTTCAATTGCATTATACTAATTTTATGTTTTCAGTTAACCATGGTTGTATTTTAAAATTTATTACTTCAACATTACCACAGCTTAATACAAAATTAAATAAAATTATTTTAAATCAGTCCAAACATGAAGACTTGTTAAAAAAAATTTTACAAAATAAAACAGTGCACGATGAGAGCTTTTATGACAACATGGATTTAGAAGAATTCCCATTACATAATTTCGATTCCTTAAAAGAAATAGATGGAAAACTAAAGTTAGATACATTATTTTACAAATGTTTGGTAAGGCTTATAAAATGATTACTATTTTTTATAAACAAAGCATATATTTTTTTCCCTAGGTAAAACGATTGAAAGAATTTGGTGGTAATAATGTGTATATGGTGTCCAAATGCATTATGGACTTCTTGATGACTGATAATTGAGGGATGCAAATATCTTTGACAGGATGTGCAACGAATAATAAGAAAAATGAAAAAATGTCACTCATTTCATTAACAATGTTTAAATTGATAACACGTAAGTTGAATTTTTATTATAATATGATTAACTTATATTGTTAAGAACACATTATTATTACTGTTAATACTTTATATTGGGTAATTGATTACCCACCCATTTTTAATTAGATGATTAATAATGGTTTTTATTTCTTGTTATATTATTTAATTTGTTAGTAATGAATTTTATGTTTATGAGTGTTATTAATTCAAAATTGTATGAAAATATAATATGACGGAATTCCATTTGAAGTGTATATTATAATTTATAATAACACAGATACTTCATTTTCATCTCATTTTTTTTTTTTTTTTTTTTTTTTGTCATTTCTACTTACTTTTTATATTAACACTGTATTATTTATATTTTAATTTAATCAAAACAAATTGGATAAGTGTATATTTTTGAGAGAAAGTATTGGATTAACAGTATGCTAATATTTTGATAATAATTATGATTTAGCTAATAAATTACATTTTCTTATGTAAATTTGTATTTTAAATGCAGGGGTAATATTGAAAAATGTATCCGGTTCAACAATTACTAGTATTAATAAAGCGGTTACTGGGTGGTTAAAACATGCCAAGGAAAGAAATGGACGAAAAGAATCATCGTAGTGCAATTAGTCATTGAAATACCTAATTATTTAATGGTCATTACTCATTAGTGATCACTGATAACCTAACATTATTTAAAGTTAGTTTTTTTTTTTTTTTTTTTTTTTTAATATAGAATAAGTACTTCTTCAAACAATTTTTTTTTTATTTCATTTATATTTTATTTGCTTACTTGATTAAAAATACAACTTTACAATTATAAAATAAAATATATAATATATATTATAACAATATTTTATTATTATGATACTGTTTTTTTTTAGTTGATATGTTGTTATTACAATAAAATAAAAGAAATTATTTACAATTTACTACAATTTAAATCTGTATATTAAAAATGAATTGATTTTGCTACAAATTAAGTATCTTAGTATTTTGTTTAAAAATCTTTGGAAAGAAAAATAGTTGTTAATTTTTAAAATTTATGAAGGCTTAAAATAATTGAATGATGTCATGTTGAAATCCCTATTGACAATAAGCTTTACTCATCTAATTATAAATAATTAAATTGTAAATGTATTTTTTACAAATTACAACACTTAAGTAAGGTTGACTCAATAGGACATAAATAAGGGATATTATTCCAGTAGATTTTTTGGATCTAAAATGAATTCCTTACAAGACTCATACAGAAACCATTGAGACCTTATTGGGATATATTTAAAACCTTTTCAAGAAGTTTCCAGGATCTTAGTCGACTGCAAACAGGAATATAATGGGAAATATACAGTCCATAATGGTCCATGTTGTATCACCGGCCAGTTGGTTCATGGCGGGCAGTCTGAACTCTGACATTAGGAATCCTACAGACCGCCTAAGACCTGCCCAGACCAGTCTGGGATTTAAACAGGAATTTCCTATTAATGAGTCTCAGAGTCTCAAAAATCAGTCCCAAGACCTTCCTGGGAAGGTCTATGTGTTGTTAGCGAAACAAAACTTTTTAGTCTTATATAAAAAATTATTGTTATTAGCACTTAATTAGTATAATAACCTTATTTGTAACTAATGGCCTTTGTTGTCGATGTTATTTATGTGATCAATAAAAAAAAAAAAAAAAAAAATATTCATTCAGAGAGATTCATTAATTTTGGTTTTTTTCATTTGCTTGTAAATAATTAATTACTAATGAGTATTGGTATCAAAAAAATATAAACGCTACGACACATATAAAGTTTTCTTTTATTTATTCTGAAAATGTCGTAAATCTACTATAAATATTGGCCTCGCAGAGTTGTCCCGCGCAAAGCAGTTTTTATTGTATCAAAACGTTGAAAATTTATTTTTGTAATAATTATTATTATTTCTCGACTCTGGTGGCAAACGGCGTAATTATTGACGACCACTCCGATGTGTGGTAGTGGGGACGTATGCTATTTTTATAGACGTTGACTATTACGGCAATATTCGGAAAGTATGAGCTTATCGCTATCTCCGTCGCCGTGACAAATGAGTTTTGAATGTTATCGAATAGTATACTTTATACAGCATTTATAAATTATAATTCAGTTCTAGACGGTACCTAATACCTATACGAGCGTCCCAAGTTATTATATAAAGTATATTATACAATTTTGTAGTTTTGTCACCTGTTTTTATTGAGCTGTGTTTATTTTTATAAAATGTCACCAAGAAAGTCCAGATCGATCTCTAATAAACGAGCTCGATCAGGTAAAAAAGCTAGTAAAAAAAAAAAATTTAGAATGTTCAGAAAGGTATTAGTAAAAGTATTCGGTAAGTATCTTCTGTAGTTGCTACTAATAATTAGTTTTGATATTTTGTATATAATTCAAATATTTACCTATATATTTTTGAAAATTTATCAAAAAGAACGTCGACTTCAGATAGTTTTAGTAATGCAATTGAAACTACTCCAAATACATCTTTAGTCGGTATATCGCAAAATGTAAATTTAAGCCTGTCGACACAATATCAATTTAGTACATCATCAAATTTTATTGAAATGCCGTCTGATGAAATTGAAGTCATGGAACACAGCTTATGTGTTGAATATGAAAATTCTAGTGCTGATGATACAACGTTAGGGTAGGTTACTATTTTATAATTTACAAAGTTGTATTTTACAATATTTTATGGAATTTGTCCAAAATAACAAAAATTTGCTAAGTATTTTGAATTTTAAAATCATTAAAATGTTTCTATTTATATCTAAGATTTTAAAATTCAATACAAGGTTTTTGGTTTCTTTTTCCGTGGTTTTGTGAGTTTGATATATTTATAAGCTCTTAACAAAATATAATTACAATGGACTCCACTTATATAAGACTCGCGAATATAAGGAACAGTCTCTTATAACTCAAAATCGTCTGGAACGGTCCGGACGTATCCAAATACATTATACAAAATTCAGTTATAAGACTCACCACTTCGTTAATCAGACTCAAATTAATGTTATATTATGATTTATAGTTAAAATTTCATTAATGAGGAACCTTGTATTACATTTTCAAATGTTAGATTTAAAAAGAAAATTTTTTATGAATTTCTAACTAAAAATAATTTGAAAATTTTCGCGATTTTTACGTATTTTGTCAATATTTGAACTTTAAATGCTTTTAAAAAAAAAAAAAAATCACGACTAAGGATTTTCAATATTTTTCATATGCCATTGAAACAATACATTAGGAGCCTTCTATTAAATTTTCAAGATTTTTCACACAAGAAATAAAATGTTATTAATATAAAAAAAAAAAACTAAAACAATTTAAAATTCAGAATATCCGACATCAACTCAAAACACTTTGAAAATTTAACCCTGTATAGACAACGTTAATGGTGAAAATTTCAAGTGTTTACAGTAATTAATTTTTGAGTTACAGTAAAATTAAATTTTCGTTTTTGTCGAAAATCGATTTTGCGTAAAAATTCCCGTTTTTCCTTAATTTTTCATTTGTTTTCACGGCGCTTTTGATAACTATCGGGAAAATTAAATTTTGACCTCCTCAATCATTTGAAGTGTTTAACCACAGATGAATTCTGTGGCATGGGTGAAAATGAACCTATTTTATTTATTTGTAAAATGTGCCAAAAAAATTTAAATTCAAGTTAGGTACATATAATACCTATTTTGATCTTAAATTTGTGTATATTAACTAAGACCTAAAGGTTATAAAGGTCTTTTTATAAAAAGGGAAAATATTAAGTTTATTAATTTTGTTTAAAGAGTGATTGTTTTTATTTTATTTTATTATTTTGTTATTAATTTCTATACCTACATTATTATTTGTTATGTTTATATCTAAAGGTGAATTTATTGATGTTGATCGAATTCCTAATTTTTTATAAAAAGGTAAAATATTAAGTTTATTAACTGTAATTAAAATTATTTTAAAACGATTGATTGTTTTTATTTTATTGTTTTTTTAGTTTTGTTATTAATTTCTATACCTACATTATTATTTGTTATGGTTATATCTAAAGGTGAATTTATTGATGTTGATCAAATTCCTAATTTTTTATAAAAAGGTAAAATATTAAGTTTATTAACTGTAATTAAAATTATTTTAAAAAGTTTGATTGTTTTTATTTTATTGTTTTTTTAGTTTTGTTATTAATTTCTATACCTACATTATTATTTGTTATGGTTATATCTAAAGGTGAATTTATTGATGTTGATCAAATTCCTAATTTTTTATAAAAAGGTAAAATATTAAGTTTATTAATTGTAATTAAAATTATTTTAAAAAAATTGATTGTTTTTATTTTATTGCTTTTTTAGTTTTGTTATTAATTTCTATACCTTTTCATTATTATTTGTTATAATTATATCTAAAGGTAAATTTATTGATGTTGATAAAATTCCTAACTTTTTATAAAATAGTAAAATATTAAGTTTATAAATTGTGATAAAAATTGATTAAAAGACCGATTGTTTTGTTTTTTTATTTATTATTAATACCTATAGGTACTAGGGTGGTCCTTAAAACTGAACTTTGAAAATGTGTTGATTATACAACCTAAATTGGTTTGAATACTTATAAAAACGATGTATAAAAAGTTTTAGGAGAATCGGACAATATTAACCCGTGCCACAAAAAGGTTAAAGTTGCGAATCCCTGTTTTGTAGAAAACAACATAGTTTGATATGTTTTTCAAGTATATCACAAATAATAATGACTGTATCGAAAAATGTATAAGAACATAATTTTTTTGAAATAACATTTTGTGTATTTTTTAACCTTATACATTTTTCATAAAACAAATATTTTTTGAAAAAAATTACATTAATTAATATTGTGGATAAATGTTTATATTTAAAAAAAAAAAATTTATTTTATTAATGTTTATACTTAAAGATTCAATTGTTTTAAAACTTTTTATGTGAAATAGTACTCTTCTTGGAGTCTGGGTATTTATTGCGGTAGTCACACACAACTTGGAGCAAATATTGTTTTTGAGTTTCATCATTGGTAATTTTTGTATTGTATTCCTCTATAAGTTTAACTCCTCTTTCAGCAATATCATTGACTACATTTATGTTGGTGACAATGGCAGTAGATTTTTTTAAATGTTCATCATCGTTCCATTTTGATGGATCAGTCGAAAGAAAGCAGGGCCGGTTTTAAGGGGGGGCACCGGTGGGCAATTGCCCGGGGGCGGCACACTTTGGGGGCGGCAAAATTATCTCAGATAAAATAAACAAAAAATTATTTTTTTTTTTTAAGAGGAAGATTTCTAAAAAATGATACATTTTATTATTATTTATTTTTTAAGTTCACATATGCATACATTTTGTTTTACCTACCTATATTTTATCATTTTAAATAAAGAAAAATAAGTTAGCCCGTATCTATTGGCAAATCAGGATTGTCGATTGTGGGAATTATCAAAATAAAACTATTTTTACCAATAGTCGATGACGACTGTTCGGGTTTCTAAGAAATATGTAAAATGTTTAAATGTAGATAATAATAATTTTGTGTTGTTGAATGTTGACTGCTGAATAAAGATATTGATAATTTATTTTATTTTGTCACCATATGAAGCAAATCGTTCTATACTTTTATTATTATTTATTATTGTATAAGTATATGTTTCCGTATATGTTTGACAGTTTGAATTGGTACTTTGAATTTTATTCTAATTTATTATAAGGTAAGTTGATTTAGTTTATTATAAATTATAATATTTAATACATAAGATTCAGAAGTTGTTGCAATTGCACAATGTAGTACTTTACTTACCTACTAAAATACATTTGTGTCATTTCATATCATACTTTATACATATGAATTGAATGCAGTAATCTAGCCATAGTAGCAAGTAGGTAAATAATAATTAGTAAGTTAGACTAGGTAAGTTTAATTGTGTCATAACAATTTTTTAGTTGAAATTATACTTTAATGGCGCTAAAAAGAGTCAAATCTAGTGGTGCCTGCAATCGTAAGGAGGCAAAAAAAAGAAGGAAAAACTTAATGAAGTTATAAAAAAAACAAACAAAATAAATACCATGTTTAAACAAAGAGAAGAGCATAGTGAGAACCATGGTAGCTTGGACAATGTTGATCACAATATAAAGTAAGTTTTCGTTTATGTTTTGTGATATAAATATATTATAATAGATTATAGTAATAGTAATTATAATTTAATGTTGAATTTTATTATAGTGAGCCTCCCTTAGTTGAAGCTGTTGTTACAAGTGAAGAACATGATATTAATTACTCTGAAGTGTTAGAAATACCAGGGTATGTATTTCATAATGTTTTATTTTTTATTTAAAGTTATACTCATACAGAGTAGGTAATTATTTTAAATATTTTACATTTCACACAGTTGAATAATAGTATATTAGTGAATTAAACAGACTGTTTAGAACTAATTTTGTAATAATTGAAATTATTATAATAATGTATATAAAATGTATAAATATATATTTTACTATAATTTAATGTTGAATTTGATTATAGTGAGCCTCCCTCAGTTAAAGCTGTTGTTACAAGTGAAGAACATGATATTAATTACTCTGAAGTGTTAGAAATACCAGGGTATGTATTTCGTAATGTTTTATTTTTTATTTAAAGTTATACTCATACAGAGTAGGTAATTATTTTAAATATTTTACATTTCACACAGTTGAATAAAATAGTATATTAGTGAATTAAACAGACTGTTTAGAACTAATTTTGTAATAATTGAAATTATTATAATAATGTATATAATATGTATAAATATATATTTTATTATAATTTAATGTTGAATTTGATTATAGTGAGCCTCCCTCAGTTGAAGCTGTTGTCACAAGTGAAGAGCATGATATTAATTACTCTGAAGTGTTAGAAATACCAGGGTATGTATTTTATAATATTTTATTTTTAATTTTATACTTATACAGTTTTACAGAATAGGTACCTATATTATTTGATCTATAGATATATATTATATACTATGTTCTTGTAAGCCTTTATAATCTTAATAACAGTACATTAGAACATGTAATTTGTATTCAATTGTTAAATTACTCATCTATCATTAGATTATTATTTTATTATCATTTGTAGGTCAGATCCAGCTGAATGGAAAATAAATTCATGTACTATTGATTACATATGTAAAAATGGATTTAGCCAAAATTTAGATTCTAGTTTTAGTCAATCCAAACGAATTTACCAGTCAGTTCGTAGAGGTTCATTCAGAAATATCAACCGTTATGTAAATAAAAGTTTTTTTGAAACAGTTTTAGTCAATGGTAAGAAATGTCCAAGAAAATATCTAGTTTATTCACAATCTAAGGGTTCAGTTTTTTGTGTTCCTTGCTATTTATTTAATAATACTTCTGCATTTTCAAAAAATGGTTTCTCGGATTGGAAAAGGCCAAAATCAATAGACAAACATGAAAATTCACTTTCACATAAAACATGTGTGGTAAAAATGAAAAATAGATCTTCTGAATTGAACAATGTTAATGAAGTGCTTACATTTCAATTAGAAACAGAAAAAAAATATATTGGAGAAATGTGCTCACAAGAGTTTGTGCTGTTGTCAAATCGTTATCTAGTCGAGGTTTACCTTTTAGAGGTGACAATGAGAATATTGGTTCGCTGCACAATGGAAATTTTTTGATGTGCCTTGAAATGATCGCAGAATTTGATCCTTTTTTGGCTAATCATTTGGCAAACTATGGTAATCCTGGGAAAGGTTATACTTCTTACTTGTCTCATTCAACATATGAACAATTTATCAAGTTAATGGCGACTAAGGTTCAAAATCAAATAGTTGAAGAAGTCATTAATGCGCAATATTTCTCCATTGTTATAGATTCAACTCCAGATATTGCACATGTTGATCAACTATCTTTTATACTAAGGTATGTTAACAACAAAGGTTTACCTGTAGAAAGATTTTTATGTTTTTTAGAAAATGTTGGACATAAATGTCAGTGCATGGCTGATACTGTGTTTTCTATCTTAAAAAAATATAATATTGATATTGCATATTTGAGGGGTCAATCATATGACAACGCAAAGAATATGTCTGGTATTAACTCGGGTCTCCAGGCTAGAATTAAAGAAGTTTCCCCATTGGCTGACTTTGTACCATGTTCAGCCCATTCTCTCAATTTAGTAGGGTCATGTGCAGCAAGTTGCTGTAAGGAAGCTAATATATTTTTTAATTTTATTCAAAGTATTTATACATTTTTTTCCTCATCAACTCATCGTTGGAACTTACTTAAAGTAAAATCTACATTGAAAAATCTTTCCGAAACAAGATGGTCCGCTCGGGAAGATGCATGTAAAGCTATAAACCAAAATTGGGATAGTGTTAAACAAAGTCTATGCGACATATCAGAAAATATAAATGAAAAATCTATCACTCAAAATGAAGCTCGTGGTTTACTTAGATTAATGAACCGTTTTGAAGTTACATTTATGTCTCTATTTTGGGGTGATTTACTTCAACGATTTAATGTGGTTAGTAAACATCTACAATCAGTCAATATTGATGTATGTAAAGTGTGTGATCAATATGAAGCATTGATTAAATATGTTGTAAATGAAAAAATGTTCTGATAATTGTTACGAAACTATTTACAAACGTAAAAAAAAAGGACAAAACATCATGATGAAACAGCTAGTATTATTGAAAATGAAATCAATTTAACAGGTAGTTTGGAATTCAAAGTAAACACATATTTAGTGATTTGTGATTCTATAATAAAAGAATTAACAAGTCGAAAGTTAGCTTACGATAATGTCATAACAAAGTATAGTTTTTTTTTAAGACTCACAAAGATAAAACTATCAGAAGTACGTGTTTCAGCTGAACATTTGTACTCAATGTATACAAAAGATTTGGATGTAACATTTATTAACGAATGTGTTCATTTTCAAAGTTATATTCAAAGTATGAAAAATTCTCCATCAACTATAATTGATATGAGTTCTATGTTAAAAATAGAAGGTTTAGAAGACATTTACCCGTATGTGAGTATTGCTTTACACATGTTTTTATGTACTCCCTGTTCAAACTGTACCACTGAACGGTCATTTTCAACTTTACGCCGAATAAAAACATACCTAAGGTCAACAATTTCTAAAGAGAGATTAAACTCACTTGCAATATTAAATATTGAATCAGAAATAACAAAACAAATTAAATATGAAGATATTATAGATCATTTTGCTGATATTCAATCAAGAAAAAAATTGTAAAATAAACAAAAATATTATTATATTACTATATTATTGTATATCATTCATTATTATTTGAATCATGGAAGATTCTAAGTAGATAGTACCTTTGACCTAAGTTATAAATTAGTTACTTATGTTTTTTTTGTATGGTATGCCTACTATTAAAAATATAATATTGGAATGCATAGGTTACCTAACCTAGTTCAAATTGCTAAAAACTAACTGCAAATTAAATTGTCAATGAGAAAGGGAAATATAAAAAAGAATTAATTTTTTTGCCCCCCCCCCAGAAAAAAAAAAATTTAGCCACCACTTCTATGGCATTAAAAAAATTTTGTTGGAAAGGGGCGCCATAAATATTGTGCCCGGGGGCGAAAAATTCCTAAATACGGCCCTGAAAGAAAGTCAGTATTTATTTTGAAACGTTTAAAGAATTGCATTGAGCTCACACAAATAAAATCTTCAAGGCCTTTAATTAATATACCAATAGTCTCTTTTGGGTTCAAAACATATCCGTTTATATTATCTTCTTCTGTATCCATATTAAGTGCTGCTATCATTTTTCTTTTTGTGTCTACTGGTACGTGTGGATCGAAAATCGATAACGCAGCTGCCTCGGGTGATAGATACCACAAATGGCCACACATTTTTTTAATTGTGACTTTAGATATACTTTTATCAATAGACTGGTATCTTATTAAATCTTTAAAAAAAATTAGATCTTGGTAAGGTGCTCTCGAAGCCATAGGTACAACAAACCAGGCTTTTATGTATAGTCGAATAATGAAGACACACACACTGGCAATAGACATTTCTTCTTTCTGTGTTAAACGAAATTGACTTCGGAATAAAAATATTTTCAAACAATATATAGCTTTTGCCATCCACCTGGCATGATGAATGGCTCCAGGTACTCTTAAAGAAATTCCTCGAGGGGGCACTCCCCCAAGAAAAATAATCGTCAATTCTAATAACTCTCTATAATCTTCCCTTGGTTGTTTAATTTGTAAATAATCAACTACAAAATTAATTACATCAGAACGCACATCACTCACATTTTTTTGTATAAACTCATTTATAGTTCCAGGTTCAAATTTTTCGGTATTTAGGTTTCCCCAATATTGTTGAAACCTTTTAAATATTGGTACATCTGGACCAGATGTCGTGCATAGTTTTGTATCAAAAACACATTTTAAAACTAACTCATAAATATGGTGACGACATGGTAAATATAAAATGTTACGCTCTAAGTAATTTTCCAATAGTACACAAGCACCTAACCTTTGGCCTGTGTTTGAAGCCGTAGTATCACAACAAAAAGCTTGAACATTTTCTGTGATGCACCAATCATTGAGCATATGAAAAATTGCATCTGCCTGGTCAATTCCTGTTCCAGTATCAAGAGCTGGGACTCCAAGTAATTGATCACAACCATTATATGAAACTACGATGGGAAGTCTATCAACATTTTTTTGCCCCGTTAATGCAGGTAATAGCTTTCCATCCCAGTGAAGAATAACTGCATCATCGATTGACAGTTTATATTCTTTACGAATATTCTCTGCGCGCTCTTTTCGAAAACGTAAACGTGTATTTCGAATTGATGTTCTATTTATAACTAATTTATTAACATCCTCACCTAATGCTTCTGCTGTTGAAATTAAAATGTGAACGGCATCTCTGTCGCTCAGCTTGCATTTATCTAATGCAGATGCAAGTTTCGATGTGATAAAATTAATATGTCCTCTATTTGGTTGTTTAAAGCACTTTGTAGATGGACCGGGCTTGTCAAAATCGTCATCTTCCATAGTAGACTCATCGGTTGATGACGTACTCATTTCCACAAATGTATCTAAAATATATACAAAAATAAATACAAATAATAAAAATGAATACATAATAATCACAGTTATGTAATAATTTTACTGACCGTGGATCTCCGATTCTTCATAAGTTCTTTTTCGTCTTTCCTCAATAATTTTTAATCTTTCCTCGGCTCTTTTTTCTTTATTAATCATTTTTAGATCAATCCCCAACATGGATCCAGGACGACCTTTTTGCCTCTGTGATATTAGAAAATCTCTGTCTTCTTTTATTTTTATAACTTCAAGAACATCAGCTTGAGCAATGTCAAATAAATCATCTAATATCATGCTAAATTTTTCATTTTTTTTAAGTTGTGTGTCTGTTTTTCTATACTGCAACTTTTGCAAATTTCTCCATTCGTTATAAAATTTTTGAAGCTTTATGGCACAATATTGTTCAGCACTAACCGGTATACGTGACTTTTGCCAAAAAACACTTACCTCTTTTATTACTAATTTCGCACTTTCATTTAAATTAAGGCGAACTTCACGCATGTTGTAAAAAAGAACCGATAACGCCTGTCTTATAGATGGTAATTTGCTACCGACAATTTGATTTGATGTATAGCCAATTAAAAATGTATAAGAATCTTTACGTAAACTCTTTCTTGAAGCCATTATAATAATTTAAACACAAAAAAAATGACACATTTTTTATTTACATATAAGTTAACAATAAACAGTCAATATGTAGTTGCAATCGGGTTTGTGATACGCTGATATAGCACTGTAGACTAGTGTTCAATTCTAATAGTTACTAACAGACGGTCACAATATTACTTATCGATCTGTTCAATGTTCAAACTTTAGATTAGAAAATACCGTTGCAATAATAATCGTAAGAATATTGTCTCGTTATCGGTGTCCTGGTATATTTAGCGTAATTTTATATCAACAAATACTTTACTAATAGTCTAATGTTAATATTTACTTTTCGACAAAATAAATAATATTTTTTTTTTGCAAGATTTGTGTAATTATTATTTTCAAAATATAATTTTCGAGATAAATATTCAGTTTATGAAAAAATGTATAAGATTATAAATAATATAAAATATTTTTCTCAACAAATTATGTATTATCGTTTTTTTTATAGAATCATTATTTAATATACTATGCTTAAAATCTAAGAAAAATATGTTATTTTAATAAAAAAAATAGATATATACAATTTCAACTCTTTTGTGGCACGGGTTTACCTTGTTCAATTCACGTGGAACTTCTTGTACATCGTTTTTAAGTGTATTCGAATATTATTAAAAAGTATAATTTAAGAATAGATATATTTAGAAATTCATACCTTATAGACTAGGACCACCCTAATAGGTACCTACATTATTACTTATGGTTTTAGGAAAGTATTGACCAAAAGTAAAATGGGTTTTTTCTTAAGTTTTGTATAATATTTAAATGTATTATACCTACAATTATTGTTCTAATAAAATATTAATTTAAAGTAGGTACCTATTTGATTTGAAATTGTGTTTACATTAATAATTTATTATAAAACCAATTGAAAATTGAAAAAAATAATATATATTTTTTAATATTTTTATATATTCTGTTATTTTATTATTTGTATTTTACCTAGTTGAAATAAATTTATTTTATAGGTAGGTAAGTATGTATTTTCGATTTTTTAACAAATACTATAGTAGGTGCTAATAACTATGTACTCGGGTGCCGATAACAGAAACTACATGCCAATAACTGTAGTTTTAGTAAAAATTGATAAAATGCCTATTTTAAATGAAAATGACAATATTTATATCAATTTTACCCCTTAAGTAAATTAAAGATAAGAATATTTGGAATACAAACATTTATTTTTAGTTATTGTATCATAATTATTTTATATTCCACGATTCATTAAAAATGAGTATCTGCTTAAAGTGCCAATAACTGTATACTAGATATATATTCAAATATTTTTCGTAATAAATTTCGTTTAATCAACGTCATACGTTATACGTTGATTATTGGTTGGTCGAACTTTCGTCAATGTGTAAGTAAGAATATTATAATATTAATAATAATAATTAATAACAAATAATAAATAAATTATAATATAAATAATGATGTATTATTTAACTAACTTATTATTTATTTACCCATTTATATTTGTTATTTACATTTACATATTTGTAAGGTATTTGTATATATTTGGTATAAATATATAATATATTGACACAGCAATTGTTTAACAATAAGATTAAGATATAAAAATGTGTCGTAAACATATATGTATACCTTTTTCTTTTTTCTGAGTTCTCTTCTCCACATCACCCACGTAATTCATAAGTGAGTACATTCGATAATGATGTTTTATGCCTCATTCAAAAACAGGCCAAGTGTTAAACAATAAAATTAAATGATGAGTTTTGCTCTTTAATGTAGGAGTGCAGTGAGGTTATGAATTAAAAAATAGCAGATTTGGCCACAATGTAGATTTCACTACTTTGGTAGGCCGACTTTTTTCACTGTTATGTTTTTGTTGGGGATATCATTTATTTTTGAGGGCTTCCGCACCGTGGACGACGTGTTAAAAAAAATCAGTAATAATAATTATTATTACTGATTTTTTTTTTTAATTTAAAATTTTTTTTTTTTTTTGTATGTTCTAGATTTTCTCTTGTAAGATCGTTTGGGTTTCTGTTTAGGAGGGTGGGAACATTTTGAACAAAGGGAACAGAACAGAGTGCCACGCGTTTGGCTACATTCGTGAACGGTCGCGCGCGCGGCGATAAATTAATGTCATGTTCATGCGCGTGCGTACGACCTTTCCCCTTTGCCACCACAAAACACACCAACACGATGCGTCGCGATTACGATACGGTCGTGGCTATTTCGGTAACTATATATTTTTTTTTATAATTCCATTCAATTCATACGAGTATGCAATTTTGGTCGGTGACCGGTGTTCGATACACGAAAAATTGTCTAATCGCAATGATAATATATTATCAATTATTATAATCGTTTAAACTAAAAATAGAATAAAAAACACGAAAAACTATTTATTTATTCTGTGGAAAAACCATGCTTATTTCAACACAACGGATGCAATCGAGACGCGATGCGCTTATTGGCTAGAAATCTACTAGCTTGCGTGCATGCGTGTGTGTGTGTGTGTGTGTGTGTGTGTGTTTGTTTGTAATGCGGTGTATCGTGTACCTACCTATGTATTGCATTTTCGGGATCCCGAATCAAGCATATTTCATTTGAGTCCCCGATGACGACGCCTCTGATTACAACGATTCTGATTCTCATTGTAATCGCCACTCGTGAAAAACTCTCACGAATCTCTACTCTACTATAGTATACTATACTTAAATATATATTATATTACCAGGGGCGGAGTGGGAAAAAAATTCAGGCCAGGAAAATTAATTTTCTCCAGGCCACTCAAAATTTTCAATTCCTGATTAAAAATTGTATTTTATCTAATTTTGTATGTAAATATATATAGGCAGACAAACAACAAATAGGTAGGTACTAAAATATAATATAACAGTGCATGTATTTTACAGATAAAACAATTAACAAAACTATAAAACCGAAATAAAAATACACAAACCAAAATAATAATAAATCATTATTGTTTTTATACCTATAATATGTTCTAATAAAATTAAAATAAATATATTAACTTACAAAGAATAAACTACTTTAGCTTCAGATATAATTATAATAATTGTTTTACTTATAACATTAACATTAACTTATAACATTACTCATAACATACCTACTTAATCAATGCTTACAATAATAATTTGTTTAATAATTTACTCTTTTCTCCAACAGAGTTTATTATTTCGTCATTGTTAAGTTCGACTAGTGTTTTTTTCTCGATTGCCATTAACATGAAATTTTCTAAGTGTTCGTTGCTCATCGTACTTCTTAATCGGTTTTTTATATACTTCAGTGTTGAAAATGATCTTTCACACGCAACTTGTGTTACGGGTAATGTCAGTAAGAATTGATATGCCAACATCAAAGTTGGATATGTGTTAGAAAATAAACTATATTTAATTAAGGCCTTGTAACAACAAAGAGGACAATTTTGACAACTTCTGCATGGCTTTATTTTACATGAATTTGAATCTTCTTTGTCATCAGAATTTTCACTATCTTCACAATATGTCATATTATATTCGTCATTTACTGATTTTTTTAAAAATTCCAATGAGCTAGAAAAATGTAATAATTCTTCACATAAACTGCTTTTAATTTGTTCAACATCATTGTTACATTCAATAAATGGTTTAAGTTTCAAAGATAATGTAGATAATGCACCACTCGGCATTCCATTTTTGAATGATTCAAAATTGTTTGGCGATAATAGAGAAAGATCAAAGTATAATGTATTATTTTTAATAAACCTTGAAGTCATACTTCGTATAATAGCATCAAATACTTTATTATAAACTTCAACTTCAAATTTTTTTGCAGCATTAATTATTGGTTCATCTTCCGTTTCATAAGTAGACATCCTTTTCTTTCTTTGAATACGTTTATTTTCAAACTGATCTTGAATATCACACATTTCTAAATCTTTCTTATTTTTTTCATCTTCAGTATTTTCAATTTCTAAATCAATAATTCGTTGAGCCTTTTCTATAAACTTATCACATGTTATTTTTATATTTTCCATGTCTCGTTGGAGTTTTTCTATTTGTTTTAAAGTGCCTTCGACCATTTGATGACATTTTAATAAATCTAAGCCACTTGTTTGCAAGTATCTTGATAAGGGACCTGTTATAGAAAATATTTTCATAAACATATGTGCAACGAGGATATTTTCATACTTCAATAATGATGACAATAAACAGTTAGCTTTAGATCGAATATCGGGCTTAAAACCTTCATTATTAGATATTTTAGATAGACAAATAATCAACTCTGTATACAAAGCATCGTCAAATTTATCATAAGTACCAAAAATTCTGTTAAGGGCTGTTTGCTTTGCGGTCCATCTCGTTTCTCCGATGATTTGAAGACGTTTATTTCGAATATGATCGTGATGATTATTACTTATTGACTTCCAAATATTCATACGCTGGTATGATTCTTTAAAAAATACGGCACATGAATTAATGATAGAAAAGAACGTTGCTACTTTAACTGGGTTTTTTGTAGCGTCACATATTACCAGGTTTAAAACGTGGCTATAGCACCAAACATGAACTTGTTCGGGCGCTGTTTTGCTAAGCCAAGACGTAAAACCTTTATACATGCCTTGCATATTAGCTGCACCATCTGTAGTATTCCCAATACAACGAGTAATGTTTATGTCTAATGAAAATAATGCAGATTGTAATAACTTCATCATACCTTCCCCTGTAGAATCAGTACAGCACTTAACAGCGACTAATTTTTCATTTATTTCTCCATTTATTACGTACCTTAGTACAATTGAACACTGGTCCATCACCGAGATATCCTGGGTAGTATCAATCAAAACAGAAAACATATCTGATTGTTTTATTTGATTTGAAATAGTATACTTTATTAATGAAGAGATTGATGTAACTACATTATCTATTGAATAGTGACTTAAAAGAGTAACAAAACTTCCACGCCCTTGAGATCCACGTTTATGCATTTTTTCGCTCGTATTTATAATTGTATTCAAATGTTCATTTAAAACAGCGTCATATTTACTTAATAATATAATCATTTCAAGGAAATTGCCATGATCTAAGATAGGGTCATTGAGTAAATAAGCAGCTTCATTATTTTTACCTCGTATACTTAAACCACGTTTTCCAATAACCTTGATAACTTCAATAATTCTCTCAAGTACTGCCCTATTTTTCTTAACTTCTTCTCTTTGTATTCTTTTTTGGTCAACTAATAATAAATTTTCAATATTTTTTTGTTGAACATGCATAAAATAAGCTTCAGAGCATTGCATATGACATTTACTTGCCTCGTGTTCTGAAATACGCTGGTAAACATGTTTCCAGTCACTCATACCATTAGTAAATGCATTACTGTCAGTCGAAAAAGCCAAACAAACGGAACAAAATATTTGTTTTGAATGCTCATTGTATGTACACCAATTCCTATTTAATTTGTTGTTACGAAAAAATACCTTTTTACTCGAAAACGGTAAAATTGAATCATCAGACGGTTGTACCGGATGAATTTGAAAAAAGTACTTTAAATTATGAGAATTTGGTTTCTTAAATTTGTTTAATTCTACGTTTTTTTCTGGATTGATAACCGGAGTGTCATGTTGAAGTTGCATTAGAGCAGAACTACTATTTTCGGAATTTAATATTTTTTCATCGTTAGTAAACTCGTTAATATCTGTTAAATAAAAAAAAGGGTGGTCAAGGGGTAAACTTTTTACTTTTTTTGTTATAACTTAAAATTTATTAAATAATTTATAACTTATATGGTACCTATATAAAAAAATAATTTTATTTGATAAGCTTACCTTGGGAAGTATGATCCGTTTCAAATGATAAATCATTATGATCAGAGATATTTTCCGAATCCGTTGAAAGTGTAACTGGATTTCTTTTACCAAAATATGAATCTAATCTCATACATTGTTTTCCACTTAACATCAATAACTTTTTACTTTTTTCCCTCTCTCTTTCAGCGCCACCTTTTCTTTTCTTATTATCGCTCATTTTGATGAGAAATATTTTAGGTTGAAATGAATATAATATTTAAAAACAAAACTTTTTAATACGTATGAAATATAAATGTAGTTACCACTCGCAACGTATTTTATCTAATGACAAAATAACGAAAAAATATAGTAATGTACATTTGATTCGATAGTATAGCGAGGCGATAAACCGATAAGATATTGTCGTAGACCACAGATATAATATAATATAGACATAATACTCCGTGTCGAAGACATAGAAGGCTACAGCGAAAGTTATAAAAATAGATAGTGTGAACTGAACTGAAGTGGGTATATACGTGCGTATATTAGATACGGTATACTTATAATTAAATTTGATTTCGTCTTCGTATATATATAGTCATATAGATAAATAAATTTTTTCATTACTCTACATTATTATTATCTATACTTTAGGTAAACGGGCCATTTGGCTTCCAGGCCACCGGGATTTTTCCCGGTATCCCGGTGGGCCACTCCGCCCCTGTATATTACCGTCGCGTGTTGCACCTAGAACCATCCCCGTGTTACGCTATAGTGTCTCCCTCCGTCCTGTAGGCCGATATTTGTGAACGATTTAAAAAAGAAAGCGGTTGCCAAGGTTTTGCCAACTTCAAACCCTAAATCGAACGGTGTTCAAGTGGTTCAACGGCACTCAGGTGAGCATCAGGGATATCCGTTTAAGACTGTATGAACATTTTATTACAACACCATATTATTATGAAATTACGATTTGAAATATTTAATATTAAGAATTATTGTTAGTATTTTTTTTATTTGTTCTTACATTTTTACCATGCATAATTATTTCATTATATCTTAAATTTTTTTACACACTACATAAGAAATTAAATTTTAAATCACTGAAACTGCAGTTAGCAAGTTTCAGTAGAAACTGTTAACATGCAATGGCTTTCCAGAAATACACTAATATTGTCTATTTTTTATTTATAGTATTTTATTTCTCATGAGAATATAAGATACATAATTAAATATATTTTAAACTTTTTAGGTATAATAGGTAAGTATACCGTTTTGTTCATTGTTCAATTTAAATAGCCCCTATAGAATATATTTTGCAAAACAATGTTCAAAAAAAAATGTGGATATACCTTTATAGGTATTTACTATTTCAGAATTTTCATTTTCATTGCTTATTATAATTTAAAATATAGGTAGAACTAATTACCTATTATGTCACAATACTTTCTGTTGGATTTTATCTTGGATTTATTGATTCTACTGTTTTTATATTGATGTTACTTCAAACGTACAATTATACATATATATAATTATATATAAATAAGAGTTTTGTTGAATTTTAAAAGCAGTTATTTTTATTGAATTATTATTTTAAGAATATATTATTTTGAATGCATTATTTATATTGTTTATCTAGAATTCTAGATAATTGAGAGAGCTCTATTCAAGTTTTTAATTTCTAAATTATTTTATTTGTTGTTAGATCATGCCAAAATATGCTTTTAAACCAATCTATAATTTATCTAAACATACAAAAAGACGAAGAGAAAAAAATAAGTTATTATTACAAACTACTCGTATAGATGATACAAATGATTCAATTGTATTAAAACAAAACACATCATTTGAAATAGCTAGTGATACATTAACCCAACATGATTCTAATACTTCAGTTCCTGGAAATATTTCTCCAATAGATATGATACAGAGTAGTTCAATTCTTGAGGTAGAGTCCAATTCTAATGAAATAAATATCAATAATAATAGTTCAATAACTTTTCAAACAAAATTAGCATCATTTATAGTTTCTTCAAGACTAGCTAGAAATAATGCTACTGAACTATTAAAACTACTCAAATCAGTGGATGATTTAAATTGTTTGAAATCACTTCCAACAGACTCGAGGACACTATTATCCACTCCCAGATCGAACGATATTAATATAATGTCTGTAATTGGAGGACAATATATTCATTTTGGTATTCTTAATGGGTTGAACTATTTATATAGTATCAATCTGAATTTGAATCAATTTGGTATAATTTAATTATGGTTTAATATTGATGGAATACCAATTGATAGAAAAGGATCGTCTTTTTGGCCAATTTTGGGTGGTTTTTGTATAAATGACACAGTGAAACCATTTATTGTTGGTTCATTTTTTGGAATGAAAAAACCTTCTTGTGTAAACGAATATCTTCGTCCATTTATTGAAGAGCTTAACGAAATACTAGCTAATGGTTTTGAAATAAATAATGTTTCTTTGACTATCTATATTAAAGGGATAATTGCCGATTCACCAGCCCGTGCTTTCATAAAACAAATAAAAGGCCATTCAGGGTACTTTGGGTGTGAAAAGTGTTTAGAAGAAGGCAACTACTTATCCGGGAGTATGTCTTTTCCTGGTTGCAATGCTGAATTGCGGACTGATGAATCTTTTGTTAACTGCTCGAATGAAGAGCATCACATAGGCAACTCACCTTTATTACAAATTAATGGTTTTGGCCCTATCTCATGTATTCCATTAGATTATATGCATCTATGCTGTCTTGGTATTACAAAAAAAATATTACAATTTTTTATTAAAGGAACTCGTATGACTGATGCTTTTAATAATATCCAACTATCAAAAGACCAGATAGTTTCTATAAATCAAAGAATGGAAACTGTTAAGAAATGGATTAGTTCAGACTTTTCTCGAATTCCTAACGATTTAAACAATTGTAATACATACAAGGCCACAGAATTTAGACAAATCATGTTGTATACAGGACCTTACCTTTTTAAAGATATTGTAAGCCTTCCAGTTTACAACAATTGCATTATATTTCATATTACCATGCGTATTTTAAGTTGTAAGAAAACTGTTTACAGTCAAAATGAATACGCAGATTCTTTGAGTAAGCATTTTTTTAAATCATTTTGCCTTATCTATGGTAAAGGTAATGTCTCTTATAATGTGCACTCTTTTATTCATTTGGCGCAGGATGCTAAAAAGTATGGAGTTTTAGATAATTTTTCTTCTTTTCCATATGAAAACTATCTTCAACATTTAAAAAAAATAGTACAGCCAAGTCGTTTACCTTTAACTCAACTCCACAATCGAGTAAAAAAAGAACGAGACTGTAAAACTACTTTTCAACCATCAGTCAAATATCCTTTTCTAGATGGACATCATTCTGAAGGCCCTTTACCTGAAAATATTTTTTGCGATTCTGTTGCTCAGTATTCTATATTACTCATGGATAAATATACAATTCGTGTACACAATGTTAACCGAAGATCTAGCAAACGAGATGATTGTATCATCATATCGTCTAATAAAGTTGGCCTAGTAAAAAACATACTAAATAGAAATGGTGACATTTTTATTGTTTGTACTGTATTTGAGAAAATTGTCCCAATATATAATAACCCATGTTCCTCTACCTCTGTTGGTATGTATGAGTGTAGCAATCTATCATCTACATTTGAATTATACCATGCAGACAGTATTAAATTTAAAGCCTGTTATTTTCCAACTACTGATTCAGCTTTTTATGTATGTGCATTACTGCATATAAATAATTAGGTAGATATAACAATTAATACATAATTTTGATATTTATTAAAAAACTAGTATGTGACTAATATAAAATTAATTTTCTAGAAATTATGGAGCATTCGTATATTGTTGTGGCCTCGGGCAACAATGAACATAATATATATACAATTCCTAAAATATGGTTAGTTAATAATGATTCAGAAGAAACATGTTTGCAAACTATGGTAATAATTGGAAATAATTATGAATGGTACTATCCAACAGAAAACGGAAGACAAAATGCCGAATTCCATGTCGCTGTCAATAAAAATTGGAACAAGCAATTAGGAAAAGTTCTAGGTCTTGCTGGTAAACTATATATTGGTTTTGATTATAATATTTATATATACATTATATTTCTATGCCCATTTTCTCTTTAGATTCTTATCTAGAAGCTAACTTTATTGTTTCTCGACTTAAATTAAAGAAATTCAAATTTGTTATAATTGAATTTGTAAATGAACAATCAGTTGAAGTTGTGCCATGTAGTTGGATTAAATTAGATGATCAAGCAAAACGCTTTATTTGTTATTGGCCTGGAAGCAAAAATGTCATGAAATTTGCTCCATCACAAAAAAAGTGTTTAGATCATTGGGAAGAACATGACTGTATCCTTCATAAATTTTTTGGTTAGTATAGTTTATAGTTATTAGTATTATGTTAGTTAATAGTTATTAGTGTTATTAGTATTAGTTCTCATTTTATATCAGTTTTATTAGTTTGTTAAAATATTTAGCTCTAGAGTAAAAGATGTGATACTGACCCTAAATAGTTAATATTTAACCTGAAATGTTTTTAATGTTGATAATTTGTATTTGTTTGTAATTTTATTTTATTATAGAATCTTATTTTGACGCAAAAAAAAAAAATATCAGCTTTTTGTGAAACTAGTACCACAGAAGTAGAAGATGCCCAAACCAGAAAACGAATTAAAAAAAAAACATTTTGATGATTATAACTATGAAGAAAATACAATGAAATGTTTACCAAAAGTTGCCAAACAACAAAAACAAAAAAGTCGCCCTAGTTAGTAAATTATCAACACTATATTTTTATTACTAGTTATAAAATAACAAAAATAATGAATACATATGCCTACATATATTATGTAATTTACTTCAAAATGTTCATGTTTATTTCTTAAACAATGTAAAATATATAATAAAATTTAAATTATTTATTAATATATATTACATAGTTTTTAATCAAATAATATAATAGGTATGTATTAAATTAATTCTTTTTAAATTTTAATCCATTTTAATTAATTACGATTCAGATATATTTTTGATAAATTACAGCGCGAAACAAGTATAGTTCCGAAGAGGAAAATAGTGACAAAAGCGAATCCTTGTTATCATTCCAAAGATATGCTCCAAAGCCTAAAAGTAATTTTTTTCTTCAATAATATCAATATTATGAGGGCTAAGATTATTTACCTTACAATCACACAAATTCATAAATTCATGCCGAGGTTGACAGATTCAGAAGTAGTATATTTAATTCTATCTTGTATAATCATATATTTCTTGTTTAACACATTTTAGTTGTTAACTTATACAGTAATACCTATAACTTGATATTTGTAACACAGTAAACTCAATCTTGTGAATATAAACTTTTTTATAAGTATTATCCTGACTGGATAATATAAATATTATAATATTATAATCCTGATGGCTGATATGGTAAATACCTAACTATATGAGCTCATTAATTTTTTCTTTTAGATACTTTTGATTTATTTGAATCAGATAGTAATGATAATTTAATTGCACCAGTGAAAACAAAAGCTTCAACAAATACACCAAAATACTTAACTCGAGAATTTGATGATAATCATATTGTTCATGGTGAAAATTTAAGTAAGAACTATATATATATATATATATATATATATATATATATATATATATATATATATATATATATATATATATATATATAGATATATATATATATTATTATATTATATATTATATATTATATATATTATTAATTTAAATGTGTACTATGTGTTACTATTTAATTATAATGAAAAACACAGCCATTTAAATATAGTTACTGCTGTTTATAGGTTATTCTGTAACTTCGATCAACTCAAATACTCAAATGTTAATGAATATTGGTCATGCTTTAAAAATAGGTATAAAGTTAAATTTATATTTTATCTTTGGTTTTATATTATTTTATTACTATAAAAATATCCTTTTTAGTTTCAGAAGAAATAATGAATTTGAAGAGAGATATACAATCATTAAAGGTTGACGTTGCCAAAAATCAAGAGTATCTTTTTGATATAGTTGGGATGATCAATCACAAGGGAACAATTAGAAATAACGACGAAAATATTTGTGTTGATAGGTCTAATTTAAAAATACCTATAAAAAATCTTGAAGAATTAAAAGCTCTGGAATCAAGCAATGAACAAAAACAAATTTTGGTAAGTTTTAAGAAATGAAATATTACAACTATTATATTAAACATTTTAATATTCACAGGCCCGAGTACTTCGTAGAAATGGAAAATCATATGATTCTAAACGCACTACATATCAAATACTCAAAATGCTAATGAACAATAGAGTAGCTGAGCAGCTTAATGTTGATGGGAGAAGAGGTGAAAAGTTGGCATTTATCACCATGGATTTATATAATATTGTAATAGGTAAAATATATAACTTTTGTTTTAAAACTGGAATTCCATAATTTATAATTAATTGTTTTATTTATAAAAATAAAATTAACTTATTTATAAAATAAGCTAATTTTATGAATAAAGCAATAGACAATATTGGTCATTACTCATTACATACTTATTACCTATACGTTTAAATAATTTATAAATACCTAGATACATTATTCATTAAAAACAGTATCGATATGAATATTTTTACATCACTTACCTATATTATGAATATTGAAAGTTTTTTTTTGACCTAAAAATTGTTGGTATGCACATAACCTAACCTAACCTTGCAAGCACCATAAATGTTTTTTAATATTGAGGGGATAAATGATGAATGAAATGTATAAAGATAAAGGTGGTGGTTCTTATAAGATCACTATAGTGCTTTGTAATTAAAGGGGTACAAGTGGATTGGTGGGTGTCTATGCGTCTTGCATCACTAAATATAATACTTTCATACTGTCAGCTAATTTACATGAGGAGAATACATTAATTATTTTTAAGCAAATTATAGTGCACAATTAAATGTATCCATCCATAAAAACTATACTCTATACACCAATGTTTCATTTAAATATTTTAGTTGTAATCACTATTTATTAATGACTTGTTACAGATAGTGTCAAACACTTCTTCCCTGAGGAATCAGTGGCACTCATTAAAAGCCAAGTGAGTGACTGGCTTAAGCAAGCTCCCAGGCGAAAGTAAAAGTTACATAATTTGGAATAAAATTTAAATTTATTTACAAATAATTGTCTACTAATTTATTTTTAAATCCTACTTTATCTATATACTATGTATCTGATGGTTATTTATTCATCTTCATTTATAACTACAATTCCTAAATGGGTGTAAATAACTCCTGTGTTGTTGATTATTAAATAATTTATTTAACAAAAAAATAACAAAAAAAATACTTAAATTGTTTTATGAACAATCGCATGTTGAATTTATAAACTTAAATTATTATTAAATGAAAACTGTATATTAATTTAAGTAAAATTATAAATAAACACTTAAATGTGAACCAAATATTAACTTAAAATATATACAAGTACTATACTATATTACCTATAGGTAATATATTACAATTGTACCAGAAAATACACCACAAATAAGCATAATTTTTCGTTATATATATAATGTGTAGTTATAAATATAGACTGGATTTATATGTTTTTACAGAGAATATAATGAGAATATTTATAGGTTTTTTAGAGAACATAAATCCAGCCTTAACTTAAAAACCTCATCTAAACAAAAAATATATTTATACCTATTTTACACGAAAAATATGTGTAGTAGATATCTGAATCTATACCTATTTTATACGAAATTTACACATAGTAAGTATTTGTATATATACTTATTTTATACGAAAAATATGTGTAGTAGGTATCGGAATCTATACCTATTTTATACCAAATATATACGTAGTAAGTATTTGTATATATACCTATATTACACGAAAAATATGTGTAGTAGATATTTGAATCTATACCTATTCTATACGAAAATTATACGTGGTAAACATTTGAATCTATACGTAGATTATACGTCCAATAAATGTATTTAAGTAACGTCTATTAAACGTCGAATATTTGTTGAATATCTGTCTTTTGACCCAAAAATATACCATTATTGAACTAATTTTTAACTAATTATGTACGTATAATATACGCCAATTCAGTAAATAGTATTCGTATAATACACGTTTAATGTACGTATAAATGTTTACTGGGTTACCCTCGTCGATAATATTCTTATTTCGTGGTACTGAATATAAGTTCATCTAGATTCTAGGTTATTAGTTCTAAGAAATCTAAAATACGAAATTTCACAAAAGTTTAGTTGGTTTCTAAAAATTTCCAGGAACTTTGCTAATGATCCAAATTGGAAATAAAATATATTGATACCTACAACATTTGAAGAAAACTCTTTATTCGTCAACTTTCCTTCGTTCGGTGTTGACGTATAAAAATATACAAATAAATTAATTGTACCTACATACGACATATTGATAATTATTAATTTAAAAAATAACATGTCTTCAATTAACACCGAACAACTTATTGCTGAAGTTAAGAAGCATGATATCTTGTATAATCAAGAAAATCCAGACTATAAAGACTATAGGAAGAAAGACCGTATATTTGATGTCGAAATAAGTGCATCGATGGGTGGTGAAAAAGGTAAGTCAAATCTCGTAAGCTACTAAATTTGCATATCAATATTACGAAGTTGTATTTTTGATTAATGACATTCAAATTCCTTTCGAGATAACAAAATACAGTACCTACATGAAATTTAATTTTTTTTTTCAAATTTCGAGGTTTTATGTATATATTACATTTTTGAATAATTATACATTTCCTATAAGTTAAAGAATATTAAATTCACGGTTTTAATGTACTTTTTAAATATATTTGCATTTAATAATTAATATGGTAGAACAAAATAAGTAATATTTATAAATGTTTTCATGTTTTGACTGACAATATTTTAAATACAACTCCATACATATTTGTGCATATTTTAGTGCATGAACTTACGAGACATACTAAATACTAATTATAATAATAACTTATTTATTTAAAATATACTTAATATAAAATTATAAATTATAATAGTATAATATGATACATTTAAGTAATACACTATGAATATAAATAATTATCATACAATTGAAGTAGCAACAAATAGAATTTTATCCAGGTTAAAGGTAGGTATACTAATAGATATGAATTAAATAATAAAATGTACAGTAAAGTTTTGACCATGGTCTTTGACCACGGTTCTCTCCGTACCTATTATCGTAGTCATTAGTTCTTTCTAGATAATATTACGCTGTTTAAAATCCGTTTATAGTTATTTCATATTATCATCTTTGCTTTGTGAGTTGTGCCATATAAGTATATAATACGCGTCGTTTCCGCTGTTCCGTCGTGGTGTTATCGCCGATACAACGTTCTACTCGTCAAGGTCTTGATTTTATTATAAATATTATTTTTATTATATATATTATTTTTATTATACTCTCACATATCGCAATACGCTTTCATTGCCCACCGTTGATAGCACATTTTACCTGTCATACATCGTTTTAATGGTTTCAAGTTTCATTCCACGTCTTATACGGATCGCGGAATATTTATAATTGATTAATGCCACCCAATTGCCCTGTATGCAACACAGCTGTTCCACGTCATTCTTCATCAATTGGCTGTTCGATTTGTTTTACCCTTTACCATTCATCTTGCCTGGATATACCACCAAAGTCTCTTACACTCTACAAAAAACCAAACAGTAATTGGATCTGTCCTATACACTCTACAAGTATGCCTAGTACACCAAAAATAACGGTTGATGCTGTTAAATCGAATAACACTCTTACATTAAGCGACCTAGCCAAAATGATTAGTACGTTGTCTACTAATCAGGACAAAAGCTTTAAATTAATTAATTCTCGTATTGATGATTTATCAACGCATTTAAACAAATTAGACTCGGCTCTAGCTGAGTGTCAAAATAAAACACAGCGTCTCGAAGACAGGGTTAAAGCATTAGAAACCCAAAAATCAGCTTTGGATAATAATTCTTTAGACTTTTCCCTAGTTGTCAGGAATGAGGTTCTTGATGTCCAAAAGCGCTCTCTAAATGTTATTTTATATGGTGTTAAGGAATCTATCGAAACAGTTGCTAAAGAGCGTATAATACACGACAACAATAAAATTAACGAGCTTTTTACCCTACTATCTATCAATTCGGATGTAATAGCTAACATTTCAAGATTGGGTCATCCATCTTCATCAAATAAACGACCAATTAAATTGATTTTACGGAATCCTTGTGATGCTGATAGAATTTGAACGTCCTTTATGAAAATAAAACGAGAATCTCCAACCGCTGTGCAAAATATCTCCCTCGTCAAAGACCGCACTCAGGCAGAACGCCGTCAAATAAAGGAAGTATACGTAGATTTCAAGAACAGATCAGAGGCAGGGGAAAAGGATATAAAAGTTCAATATTTCAATGGAATTCCTAAAATTATAAATATTAAAAAAAACTAAATGATAGGGATAAGCCCAATAGTTATATTAGTAAGTTAAAATCAATGTTCAATAATCATAAATCAAATGAGTTTTTTAATAAGCCTTCTGTTTGTATCAATTCTCTTCTCTCTGGTTACTACCTAAATGTTCGTGGTCTAAGGACCAAATTAAATTTATTAAAACGTTCAATACCTTCATCTACTCATGATTTTATAATATTTACTGAGACATGGTTAAATAACACTTTCTTTGATAATGAGTTAGGTTTTACCCAGCATAACGTATTTCGATGTGATAGAACCGAAAAAACTAGTCCTCATAATCGTGGTGGAGGAGTTCTCGTCGCTATTAAGAAGACTTTTAATTCCAAATTGCTTATTATTGATACTTTAAACGTTGAACAAGTCTTTGTCAAAGTTATAGTTGGTGATCTTTTGATTATTTTTTGTGCCGTATACTTTCCACCTAATAGTGATCTACAGTTATACTTAAATCACCTCTCAGTCTTAGAGTCTATTGACTCTTCTTTTCCGAATTGTAAGTTTATCATTTGTGGTGATTATAATATTCCCTCCCTATCCTGGGTAAGTGATAAGCACGGGCTTAAGTGTGTCAACTTCCTTTCTTCCCAAGTAGGAAGTTCTCTTATTGATAGTTGTTCTGTGCTAAATCTATACCAGTTTAATTCTATCATTAATGCTCATGGAAATATTCTAGATTTGGTATTTTCTAATCTCCTAGAGAGCTCCATAATTCTTTACGACGACCCGTTTGTCCCTATTGACCCATGCCACCCTCCAATTCATATTAATGTTCGTTTACCTATCTCTCAGCCTATTCTTAACAACGACAGAACAATCTACAATTATGCGAAAGGTGATTATATTAATGCGAACTTATTTTTTAATTCTTTCAATTGGTTGAATACTTTTAGACACCTCAATACTGAGGCAGCGGCGCTCGTTTTCCAACACGCACTTTTAGAAGCTTTACGCTCTTTTGTCCCTCAAAAAACCATAAGCACCTCCCATAATTTCCCGTACTGGTTCAACAAAGAACTTAAAACCCTTGTTTGGAAGAAAAATAAAGCACATTCAATTTATATCAAAAATAAAAGTAAATCAAATTATGAAAAATTCTCCTTGTTGCGTGCTCAATATAAATCACAGTCTAAAATTGTTTTTCAAGATTTTATACACCGGTCAGAAAGTGAAATTATAAGTAACCCGAAATATTTTTGGAACTGGATTAATTTTAATACTAAGTCTCATGGTATACCCAATTCTGTATTCTTAGGTGATACTATTGCTAATAATGGTGCGGATATCGCTAATTTATTCTCAGATTATTTCTCCTCTGTATATAACACTTCCATTCACCTGATGAACCTTACGTTTTCGCCTCTACTTATCAATTCGATCACATCATCCCCAATAAATGTAGTATCTCTCTTAATGAGGTATCTGATGGTCTACGGACACTTATAAAATGTAGGTCTCCTGGCCCAGATGGTGTTTCTGGTCACTTAGCAAATTCTATAGCTTATCCCATATTTATCTTATATAACAAATCACTTGAGGAAGGAGTATTCCCATCCATCTGGAAAAGGAGCTCTATCACCCCAGTTTTCAAGAAAGGCGATAAATCTAACGTCAAAAATTATCGCCCCATCTCTGGTCTAGTACAAATTGGTAAATTGTTAGAAAAATTGGTTCTAGCTCAAATGATCAAACCAATCAATAACATTTTAGACAAAAGCCAGCATGGTTTTAGACCGGGGAGGTCCACCTTGACTTGTAATTTATCGCTGCAAAATTTCATACTCAACGCGTTTAATGATAATTGTCAAGTTGATGTAATTTATACCGATTTTGCGAAAGCTTTCGACCGTGTCGATCATGAATTATTGATTATTATATTGGGTAAATTAGGGTTTAGTCATCCATTGTTATCCTGGTTTAAATCTTATCTCACAAACAGGTCTCAGTTCACCCAAGTGCATGGCTTCCACTCTGAGACGGTCCCGGTCCCATCTGGTACTCCCCAAGGAGGTCACTTATCGCCCATACTATTCAATTTATTTATAAATGGACTATCACTTGTTCTTAAAAAATGTCAAATTCTGTTCTTTGCAGACGATTTAAAAATATTTACTCGTATTTCCTCGTTTGAGGATTGCCTAGTTCTACAAGATGAATTAAATATCTTATCTATATGGTGTCGTAACTGGGGAATGTGTCTCAATACTGATAAGTGCTATTCAATGTGCTTTTACAGATCCCGTAGGCATATAACCTATACGTACTCTATAAATGATGTCCAACTTAGATCAGTCTCTTCAATTACAGACTTAGGAGTAACTTTAACCACTAATTTAAATTTCCGTGATCATATTGAGAATGTTGTAAAAAAATCGTTGAAAGTTCTAGGATTTATTAAGCGGCATTCATCTGAATTTAAAAACCTTAGATCATTCAAACTCCTGTATTGTGCATTAGTCAGGTCTATTCTTGAATACGGGGCTCCTATCTGGAATCCATACACCAAAACCGATATCGACTTCATTGAACGCGTTCAAAATAGGTTTTTAAAATTCGTAGCCTTTAAATTTAATTTGACCATTGATAATCATGATTATACACAAATCAGATCTTCTCTTAACATTCCAGCCTTATCCTCCAAACGTGAAATATCAGATATATCTTTTATATATAAGTTAATGGTATCACCGATGATCCTGATCTTTTAAAATGCACCCCCTTTACTATTCCAGCCTACAATAACCGTTCCACTTCTTTGTTTTACATTCCAGTATATAGCACAAATTATTTAAAAAATTCACCTATTCCTAGGGCTATGGCTCTATGGCCTATACAATAAACTTTCGACGAGAGTTGACTTTTTCTTCTCTCCCTTAAAGGAGATAATAAATGCTCATATGAACAACGTGAATACGTAATGCCGGGTTTGCCTATCAATTTAATACTATTTTTCCTTTTTAGATTTTTGTAAACTTTATACACCTATAAGATATTTATTGTACGTAATATTGTATGTAATATTGTATTTCTTTTGTATTTGTACTCAAACTTTACTATCTGTACTATTGGGTCTCGGCCCGTTTTATTCTACCGAATAAATTATTATTATTATTATTATTATTATTACAAAATGATGACAATGTATCTATCTGACAATCATTTATGTAAATATCAAAAAATTTAAATGTAATATTTATGTATGTACAATGTACAATATAAATGGTACATATAAACTAAAATGTATACCTGTTATTTAAAAAATTACAAAATATTATATTTGTCTTAATTAAAACATTAAAAATTAAAAATGACTTGGTAATTAACTAAATTTGTTACATATATATTAAAAAGCGAGAATTTTTTTTTAAAATTCATATACTTGTATTTTTATAAACTAAAAAGTAATTTGATGGAACTATTATATTTAAAAAAAATGACAGTAATTACTTATTATTACAACCGATTTTCAATAAACAAATTAATAAAATTTTCCCGAACTACAAATGCTTCATTTGGACCTCTTCTACTATCATTAATAAATGGCGTTAATATATTTGGTTCTTGTTGGTCTGATTCTTCCTCTAAATGATCAAAATATTCTTCATCTCCTGATTCATTTGTTCTTAAACAATTATGTAAGATGCACGTTGTCATAATCACAGTGTTTATTGTGTCCACATATATTTCCAAAGGCCTAGAATAGATGCGGAACTTTTTGGCCATGATTCCGAATGCATTTTCGACAACCCGTCTCGCTCTGCATAGTCTTTAATTAAATGCATCTTTCAGTGGATCTTGTCTAGACTGATGATAAGGGAATGGTCGCATTAAATAGGGTTTTAACGCAAAAGCTTCGTCACCAAGAAACACGTAAGGTGTGCCATGTACTTGACCTGGTAATGGTTTATCGGTTGGCACACTCATCGTTCGATTTTCGAAACCCTGCCCCATGGACGATGATTCAAAAATACCCCCATCACTATTCCGGCCATAGCCACCAATGTCAACACATACAAATTTATAATCAGCGTCTACAATGGCCATTAGTACGACGGAAAATTTTTTTAAGTAGCAATAATGCCTTGAACCCGTGTTGCTTGGACATTTAATAGTGACATGTTTTCCGTCAATACTACCTATAGCATTTGGGTAATTCCATTTCGTTAAAAAATTCATTGCAGATTTTTCCCAAATTTCCGATGTTGGTTTGGGCATATATTTTTCAAGTAACCTCCGATTTATAGCTTCACAGACCTCTTTCACCATGAGACTTACAGTGGAAAATCCCATTCTAAAACTATGACCTATGGTCGAGTACGAGTCTCTTGTTGCTAAAAACCTAAAATAGAGTACAAAATAATTAAATAACCTTCGTAAAAATAAAACTTGTATTTATTTAAAACAATTCGTTTTACATTAAATATTTTTTTTTTTTTTATTTGGCAAATAGTAAATATATCTTACAATTAATAATAAACATACAACATACCAAATATATTCATTTTCAAGCGAGTTATGAGTAATGTAAAATGATCAAAATTCGCTTAAAATTTAAATAATGTATTAAACCCAATGTATAATATGATGTGGACAGTTCCTCAGAGAATAAATCACACTGTGAATAGGATACTGGTTAGTGTATTGAATTTGAATGAAACGATAAATTATTTATTCTAACGATTCTGAGCAAAGTATCAGTGTTAAAATAGACGAGTATTTGATATTTCTACCAAAAAAAAATGTTAATTAAGCTTAAGAAACAAAATCAAAAAGAAAAAGCTGGTAAGTGAGATGGTGGTACAAGTTCGTCTTTCGTCCCTTCTGTCCTCGGACAAGATATTGGTGAAGAATGTCTTAAGTTGTAAAGAAATGATGACTCATTTCTTTAGTATAAAACGATTCTGAGCAAAGCTTCAGTGTAATATAATATATTATTTATATACTGTTTACGTATTTTTCGGTTATTTGTCTAATTTATGGTGAATTTTTTTCTTGTTAAACCCTCATAAAATATTCAATTTTTACTCCTTAGAAATGTTCTGTTACCAAAAGATTTGAAACAGGTTTTTATATTTATATTCCAAGTTTCATTGTGATTGGGCACATTCAAAAAAGTTTTATATAGATTTTAAGTTATAAATTAACGTAAAAACAGTCGATATTCATATACGAATTCATATGAATTTATTAAAACGTATAAAAAAAAATCCTCAGTCACGATTTTTGAATTTTTGTTAGGATAGTTAGGTGAGTATATGAGTAAGGTCATTTTAAATTTTCAGAACTTTTTGTCAAATATTTAAAATTATATTACATAAAAACTGTCAAAAAATTTTGGTAAATTAAAAGTTTTATATTTAAGTCAAAAGTGCTCTAATTGTTCTGAACATTTTGTCCAATATAAAAAGGTAAGTATTTCATATTGGGTAAAATTTTCAAATTTCTAGCTTCAATACTTTTTGATTTATGACTAAATAACTATAATCTGAACAGTGAAAATCTTGTTTACGGCGGATTTTTTACCGATTTTACCGTTTTTCGATCGTTTTTCTTGATTCCTGGGAAAACTATGGAGATTTTGAAAAAATTACCTTTTTAAAGTACCACCTCAGTTCAATTTAAAATCTAAAAAGTTGCTGGACGAAACTTTTGGACCAGGATTTCTATACGAAAAAGTGTTTACAGAAAAAAAAAAACATCATTGTAAAGCCATAAGATCCTTCGCTTCACTCAGAATCTAAAATTTTTATACATTTTCAACTACAAGATAATTCGCAATTATTCGGTATTTCGACAAATTTTGTCAATTTTTGAACTTCAACTGCTTATAATAAAAAATATTGTGCCTATGTATTTAAATAATTTTTGAATCACTCTTCAAAAGTTTTGGCTGAGTCAAATATTTTTTATCAACTTTTATAAAAAAAAAAACTAAGAAAAATTGAAAATTTCAATCGTCTATAAAAAGCTCAAAAAAAGTCTAAAGTTTTCAAAAATTGTACCACGTATAGATGATTAGAATACAATGATTTGGTGAAAATTTCAAGTACTTATCTAAAATTTTTGGTTTTTGAGTAACAGCTAAATAAAAAAATCGATTTTGTCGAAATCTGGTTTCGCACAAAAATTACCGTTTTTCGTCATTTTTTGGGGGGTTTTTCCCGGCGCATTTGAAAGTTTTTGGGAATTTTCACATTTCACCTCTCTAAAGTACCTCCGATATCAGATTTTCGGTTTTTTGTATGTCTCTTTGGATTTATTGTACTATTTAGGTAGGTACATAGACATAGAAATATTAATAATATTATACCATATTTTTACAATCATTTATTAACAATAATACAGTTTAAAATATTTAATTATACATAGTCGCATCTGTGGCCCTGAGGCAAATTGTTATACATCATAAATTATCAGTCAAACTAAAAGGGTTACAGATAACATTATAAAATTGGTACCTACTGCTCAACGCAGTTTGTAAAACGAAGACGATACATGTGGGTGTTACATATTTTTTGTAACTTTGCTTTAACACTAATTTTCAATCATCATTTAATTTTATTAGGAGATATAATATCTAAAAATGGAGAAATCTAAGAGATAACTACTCGAAATATTTACGATCGACCAAAACTACAACAGGACAAGGTGTGAATGATGTAGCAAATACAAATTTGGTAAAATATAAAAAATGGCAATGGGCCCCTCAAATGGAATTTTTAAAACCTTTTATAAAAACAGCAAGGTAAGAATATCATAGTTTAATTAAAATTGTGAAAAAGAAAAAATAATCTTAAATATTATTACAGTACATTATAAAATATACCAGCACCATATGAAATAGCCAACGAAAATGATCTGGCGCAGAATCCTGAGGAAGTGATGTCTGAAAATAATGTCGAAGAACCCCGTTTGCCTGTTGATGCAGTTACCATTCAGCCATCGACGAGCAGCTTAGAAGCAACACACGATAGACAGGTACTAAAAACCAAAAAAATAACTCGAACCCAAGTGGAACTTGAAGATACTCACAATACTGGCTTCGACAGAGTACTTACCTATTTCAAGGAAAAACAAGAGAAAAAACATAGTATGAATGCAACAGAACATACTTTTATGGGATGGGCAAAAACTGTTGATAAACTTTCAAAGCGAAGAAAAGTCTTGTTGCAAATGGAAATAGGACGACTTGTGGCTGAGGCTGAGATTCAAGAGTTAGAAGAGATCGAAGAAGCACATAAAAAAAACAAAGCTTCAGAAGTGTATTCTCTACAAACATTGGAATCTGTACACAACATTGATAGCTGGTCAGATTACAACAATTCAGTTTATCCAAGGTCGAACTATAACAATCTACCTGAGAAACAAGAAGCAATGCCTATTGACTTCTCAAAAGAAGTCCCGTTTGGAAAATATTTAAAAAAAAATATTTTTTAAGTTAAATTAAATCTAATTTTCTAAAAACTAATCCAATACTAATATAGTAGGTACATAACACTTAACTAAAACTATAGTATTAATTACATTTTGTCTTACATTTATTTATATTAATTTGTTTTATATGATTTATAATAATGTATATATATAGCTATAATTTATGTAGTACCTATGGTTAATTTTTAGTAAAATCTAAAACAAAAATATTATTAAAATAAATGTACTTGTATGAACTAGGTAGGTACTATGAAAACCGCCGTTCAATACTATCTATAATAATTTAATATATTATAATTATTTTATAATATAATATATTATAATATATTATATTATATAATATATTATATTTATATTATAATATATTATAATTTAGGTGGATTAAATTGTTAAAATCATATTTAATATTACATATATTACCTGAGTGCAACGACTAGTCGTTCTTTTGGAGATATCGGTTCCCTAAAATTGGTGATCTGTTTTGTAATGTCGTCTTGTATGAGTTCAAGTATTTCATCAAAGCATGCGTAGTTCATACGGAAATACATGTAAAATCGTTTTGAATCTTTTTCAAGTTCGGGCATCAAGGTATGGTATTCTCCGTATATTTTGCGTTCCATATTTATTTGGTGCACCCATAGTCTTTTATCATTATTATCATGAATATTTCTAAAAAACATATTCATATAATTATTTTACTTGATATTTAGGTTTGAAGTAGGCACTTACGAGTCATTTTCAAACATTGCTAATAAAGCAATTATGAAGAACTGCAGTTTGATGCCATAATATTATTTGTATAAGTTATGATTTTATTAAAAATGTGTACCTATAAGTTGTGTAACGTGTGGAGTCGAAAACACGATAGACAAGAAATTTGTCTAAATGTTGATCAAGGATGTTTTGATAATACAGATAAGTACGTATAGGTATGTCGTATAAACCTCATTTGTTTGTAATCAATTTTTGAATTACCTCTAAATGAACTTGTTTAAAGATATCTATGATGCACGGAACCGTGAAAAAATCACGATTACATACCATCAATATCTAGTTTTAGTAAAACGAACACACAATTTTATAAATAAATAGGTATATCACCAAAACTCCAGTCATAAAATCTAATTTGGTAGAATTTAGAATTAATTTTTTTTTTGAACAATATTATCAGTTACTATCAATTTTGGGTTTTGTAAAGGTTGGACACATTATATCCACGTAGGATTCGTCCGTCCGTTCATTTTCTGAATATAATTTATTACTATTACCATTGATTATAAATACAATATTGTACTTATATTCAATGCTATTGTTATAATTATAATTTACTATTAAGATAGTTATAGAAATTATAATTTATAACGTTAAAAATTGTAATTAATATGCATTGGATTAAATACCATCATTAACAGCGATTGTAATCGACAAAGATGTAAAATAAGTAAACAAAATACCTAAAGATGAATCCATCGGTGTATACTAGTTGCGGTCAAAATCAAAAATTACGTACTAGTTCAACTAGTAAATTATTACTAAATTCCATACTAGCCAATAAAAAGTAGGTACCAATTCAATGAATAGGTACTTTCATAATTTAAAAAATATTCTGTCAATTATATATTTATTTTGGTTTTTATACACAAGTAGATAGATTTTAGTAGAAGGTAGGTACCTATAACACATTGTTTTAAAATTGTATAAATAGAGTTATAGATTATTATTTGAAATACGTTTTAGAACCGGGAATTTATTTAAAAATTAAATGTTTAGGTAAGTACTTATATAAAGTTTTATGTATGTTTTAAATTGTACATAAAATAAGTAAAAAAATATGCATTCTATAGTTAAAAATGGGATGAACATGCTTCAAATGTCATATTTTATATTGCAATATAATGTATTTTACATTTTTACATTATACATATTATACATATATTACATACATATTATGTTGCAAATTATACATTTTTAAATTGTTGTATGTTGTATTTAATTTAATTTAAAACATAGATTTTGAGTCTTATGGTACAACATTTATTATGTTTATACTCAGTGCTTAGTGCATACTATATACACGAGAGTAATTAATATATTAAAACCTTGCTGAAAATAATAGTTTGTTTTAAATTATAATAGTTCGAAAAATCACAAGTTGTATCGTAACGCAGCGGTGTGTGCCGAATACGTTCCGGTACGATATTTTTACCGTCTGGTACCGCATATCGAGCACCGGATCAGTGTGCAAGCTACGGCGGTAATATTTACCGCACAGTTAAAATATCATGTACCGTACCGTGTACCGCAGCAGTGTGTGGGCACCTTTATGCAATGTTGCACGCGCGGCGCGCTCGTTCGTGTGGACAGTATTTGAAACACGCCCGCGCTGTTACTGCAACTAGTGTTGGGCACTATCGAATGAAACAATCGACATATTCGATTGTTTGTAACTATCTAGTCATTCGATTGTTTAATATTACTATCGAATAGTTTTCATTCGAATAAAACTATCGACTTTTCACTTTTCATTCGAATAAAACTATCGGCATTTCATTCGAATAAAACTATCGACGTTTTCATTCGAATATAAACTATAGACGTTTTCACTTTTCATTCGAATAAAACTATCGATTGTTCCATTCCAACCTACCTACGTCTTACGCCTTATCAATTATCACACTAATTATTTGTTATTATTTTGATATTAATTATCCATAATAATTGTCAAATGACTATTGAGTATTGACTATTGAGTATTGACTATTGACTATTGAGTATTGACTATTAAGTATTAACTATTGAGCATTATAGACTCTAGTGTTGTTTATCAAATGTCAAATTAATGCTTTACTTACTACTTAGTGTTTAATAACAAAACCACTGTTATAATTGTACGATTAGTAATTATTACTTATTAGAAATGCCGTATCCTAAAAAAAATGCTTCCATCGTTTGGAAATACTTTAATAAAGACGTTAATAAGCCAAATGTAGCGGTTTGCACATTGTGCAAAACCTCCTACAAAAGAGCTAACAGCACTTCAAATTTGTTGGATCATTTAAAGAGGAAGCATTTCATAATATTAAACCGGGATAGAATGCTTGTAAATGAAGATCGTGAAGATGAAGTAAATACACCAGGTAAGTAAAAGTTTATTGAATTTGATCAGATAATAAAATAGATGATATTTTTTGTATTACAAATTTTTAACAAACAAATAATATACTGAATAGGAACATCGGAAGTAAATCAAAGACAACAAGATAATACAATTCCTAGGGCAGAGCTAGTAACCAGTGGGCCTATAGTGCCAGGACAAAGACAAATGGTTTTGTCCAACAGGTAATATATTTAATATTGTTTGCTTATTTATAATTATTTGGATAGAGCAACACATCTTAATTTTTAATATTGTGCACATTTAATTGGTACATTGAAAAATACTTAATTTTAATTTTCAGATTTAATCATTATCCAACTGGTTTGGAAAAATTTTAAGTTATGCCTCTGGAAGGAAAATAAATATTTTGAAGCTGTAAATCGCTTTTGACATCCACCTTGCGTGATGAAAAGCTCCGGGGTAACGAAATGTTATTCCACGAGGTGGTGTTGCTCCAAGAAATATAACTGTTAGCTCTAATAGTTCTCTATAGTCCTCCCTACATTGTTTCTCTTTTAACTCTTTATTACAAAATTCTATTATTAGGTCTTTTTTATTTTCTACCGATGATTTTACAACTGTATCGTTTAATCCAATATAATAGTTTTGTGTGTTTAAAGTTGGCCATTGTTGTTGAAACCGTTTAAAAATAGGTACGTCAGGACCTGAGGTAGGCAGTTTCAATTTTAAATCAAATACACTTTTTAAAAGTAGCTCAAAAATATGATGACGACATGGAAGATATAATAGATCACGCTCAATGAACTGCTCTAATAAAACACAAGTTCCATTTATACGGCCAGTATTTGATGCTGTAGTATCACAGCATACAGCTTGCACTTTATCAATAATACCCCATTCTTCCAACAATTCAAAAATAACTTTTGCTTGGTTTACACCAGTCCCATTTAAAAGCTTTGGTACACCTAGTAACTGTGTATTTCCCTCGAATGATATAACAATTGGTAATCGATCAACTTTCGCTTTTTCGCATAAATCGAGAAGTAATTTTCAATCCCAATGTAAAACTACGTAATCCAATTTTAATAAATTAAAATTAATTTTAAGTTCTTTTGCTATTGTTTTACGGAACATCGCTCTTTTACGTTGTAATGTAGATCTATTTATTTTAAGTTTAGAGATATCCTGACCTATAGCCTCTGCAGTTGAAATTATAATATGTATTGCATCACGATCACTAATTTTACACTTGTCTAACGCAGAAAGTAATTTAGGAGACATTATTTCAATAGTGCCCCTTTTTTTATATCAGAACTAGTACTTGACTCACCAAACTGAATACTTTCTTCTAAAGTAGGGATATTTTCTTCGCTTGAACAACTTATGCTTAGAGATTCCAATTCCTCAAATTTATCTAATAAACAATGCAATAAATTACAATTAAAATATATTTTTAAGTTTAAATTATTATTGAATTATTTTAATATTTTA